>NW_021011590.1:1060619-1090972 GCF_003987935.1 Bombyx mandarina | reverse complement strand
TATTTCGGAGAATTAGATCTGTTAGAACGACCGGCTAAGCTGTATTGTAAACAATTTGAATAGGTATCCACATTTGTCTTCAATGGCTTTTAAAATCAGGAAAGAAAACAATAGGATTTAGTTTAGTGTAGGGTCTTTTCTAATTCTTAGAAACAAAACACGTGCATGCGGTAGTCAAAGCCCGCTTCTTCATATCTCTGTTACTTATCTATACACAAGACGCACCAAAACTTTGTGGAGTTATTCGTGAAACTTTCAAAATGTCGCAAAGAAAAATAAAACAAATTAATATTGAAGAAAAATCGCGTATTAAATAAATATATTTTTCCAATAATTCCCTATCGATTTGTTTGTACTTGCACGATACACATTGAACATCATCGGTTGTTACGACTATCGGTTTTTACGACTGAATTTGAGCAGTCCCTTCGATGTCGTTATAACAGATTTTGACTGTATTTTGTTTATTTTTAATTGTAACAGAATTTATGGCCAGACTAAGTATTGTGTCCTTAAATCATTATGTTCAATATGTGGTCCACCTAGGTCCTGGGACCAGCTCAGGGGGGGGTCATGACCCCCATGACCCCCCCCCTGGATCCGCCCTTGAAGGTAGGTAAATATGAAAATGCTCGGAATTCAATAAAAATAACAATTTTGTTTTTCCTTTGATGTGTCCCCATCGGGCGGATTCCTTTTGTTTGTTTTAAGTTTATTTTATACAAAAGTTTAGGACTTTTATTTATCGATTGAGGCACTACGAAGTCTGCTGGGTCAGCTAGGATATTTATATTTATTATTATTTATATTTATTTATACTCAATATTAAATAGGCTCTCAGATCATCTGGCCATTAAAATCAGTGATAAAACAAGGTACATCCTCAAATCGTAAACGTACTATTGAATTTATTAAAAATATGAATACGTATTTACTACATATTATATCACATATTTACTTTTTTTTTACTATTTCGGCGGATTAACTGCGGTACATCTGTTTAATTAGTTATCCAAGTCCATGGACATCACAACGCGATAGCTGCTGTTATTTTTTACCTAGATTCATCGCAGCTTGTAAGATTTCTAAAATTTTTAATAATTGAATTTCATACTTAAACTAATGGAATAAAAACGTCAAGCCTCTCCTTGACTGTCATAAATTTTGATTGATGAGGTGTACAACTTACTTTATGATGTTTGGCGAGATCATATTGAAGATCGTTCGAAACGCCATTACCTGGCAACACAAAGGCGCAGTTATATAACTTTACGGCAGCACTAGATTTATGTGCAGTTTTACGATCGATTTACGATGCCTTATTAACAACAGATTTAGTCTTTCGTCATTGCGGAGGCGAGTTTATAATTACCGCCGCGATAATCTTAATGAGTTGGGTAGGGTTGCCCAAAATTAAATATTCCAATACGATAGGTTGGCAGGCCAGTTTAATAATCTAATTTGACAAGTGAAAACATTTTAAAGTATTGCGAAAGTCGTTACTTATGTTGATGCATTATGTGACATATAGCAAGGGCCATAAAAATGTTATTAATTTGATAGCGTTCGGCGTAATCTATATAAATGAATTGCTGTTCGTTAGTCTCGCTAAAACTCGAGAACGGCTGGACCAATTTGGCTAATTTTGGTCTTGAATTATTTGTGGCTATCCACTGTTTCTCTCCAGAGAAGGTTTAAAATGTAGATAAATATGAAAATGCTTGGAATATAAATAAAAATAAGAATTTTGTTTCCCCTTTGTTTGTTGATTCCTTTTGTTTGGTTTTAAGTTTATTTTACACAAAAGTTTAGGTCTTTTATTTATCGATTGAGGCACTACGAAGTCTGCCGGGTCAGCTAGTAGTAAAATATTAAACTTTTATTATTAAAAAAAAACACATTTTTTAACAAAGCCATGCTTTCAATATTATGACCACTATGAGTTCAGTAACAACTTGAAACGTTCTAATATAAATGAAACTGATTAAAAAAATATCTGTTCAAACGAAAGACTGATGGTTACAACACGATCTAAACTAATTGCTTTAAAAAAATGAGGATCGCTAACCGTTTCGAGTGAGTAATGTTCTGTTGTGTGCTCGCGGGCACGCTGATTAGATGATTATAGTTAATTGATTGCTGACAGTTGTAGGTGAGGCCGGCTAACCTTACGTATCCATTGTTTTCTACACGAAGGAAATTTCAATATTAGCTTTTAATACTATTTAATAATAATAGTTGCTGTAACTTATTTAATTTTTGTACACTTAACTACAATAAACTTAATAGTTCATTTATAAAAATGTGTTACCTCTGATATAATTATATTTTATTTTACTGTAAAAATCTTCCTCCTAACAAATCCAAAGAAAGTATAAATATCTAAATAAGAAACCGCCTGCTACATTTAAGGCTGCTTCAAAAATAGAGCTTCAATATTATTATGATCAGCCTAAAGACATCCACTGTTGGATATAGCCTTTCCCAAGGTTGGGCTTCGATGCGCATAAGAAGAAGAGCTTTATATAATATGTATAAACTTGTATAATAATATGTATTACCTTAATGTACAAATTATTAGATAAACCACGATTGGCTTTGATAGGATACGTTAGTTTCCTTGACTTGTGCCTCGTCTTTAAAATAATGGATTTCATAGAAACAGCTTCTCGCCCGTAATTTCCCCCTTAATATACGCTTCATTGGTTTACTTATCTGAACTTTATTTCTCTTTAGTTTTACTAATGTTAGATTCTACTGTAGACCCGTATGGTTGGGTACTGCCAGCCGTTCCAGTTTTGCGGGCAAGCATTCCTTTTAAGCAGAAGCGTTACTGTTCTTGTTCAACAATAGAGCCTTAGGGGGCTCAATGGGGTAGGTACCTCACTGCCTATATCTATCGTAACGCAGTGTATCTATATAATTGAGACCTAGACCTCATGCTTCTAGGGAGGTACCGACGTGGTCATGTCCCCGATTACCCTCTAAGCACTAGATAGTTCGTGTTCTCGATTGTCCGTCTATGCAATAAAAAAGAGTAATTTAAGGTTAGGTCCCAATTTAAGTACAGTCAAATTATTTATTTCAAATTTAAAGGCTTCTAGAATCACGGGACACATTTAATAGATTTTAGATTTGTTCATTTAAATTATGTCATTATTTCCATCTAATCTATAATACATAATCAAAGTGAAAACAAACAACAATAGAAAGAATTCCGACCTTTTTGCTCTTGCTAATGGCCACGGTATCATTGTGCAGCGCCATTCAATCTTCGCTACTAATCTTGTCCGAAGAATTCGCATTATATCAACCACGATAAATTTAGAAAGTCATCTTTAAATCTTACGGATTGCGGCTTACTTTTGAATGGCAAGCTCAAGGCTTTGTGATGTTTTGTTTTGTATCCGCAGCGTGTGCCTAGCTCGTGCCAATTTGTGAATAGCATCGACCCGTCCGCTCGGCACAGCTTTCTTTCGTATGCTGTTAAACGCGTTGCGTTGATATCGCTAAGCTAAATAGAGTTTATTGCCTTGTTTATCGATATCGGTAAATTAAAACATTGCGCTATGCGATAACTCTGTTACTAGAAACTTGGTTTGAGTACAAAACTTTTCATAATCAACAGACATGCATCCATGTATGTAAACCAAGACCTTACTAATAAAAATTATGTAATTTAAGGACTCTATTTATGTAGCTACATACATAATCACGTTCTAAAATATGAAATGTGACAGTTTTTGAAAGTTGTTAGTATTTTTTATGTACTTAATTTTTTTTGTACACACGTGAGCGTAATCTCTTAATTGTAAATATTTTCGACTGCGCATTTCTATTTATTTCAATAAACTTCTAGAATGTTCTATTAACAGATTTCTCGGAATCATTAATCAAATAAACTAGACGATGACCGAGTTTTGCTCGGTATTTTTTTGATAAATTGTGTTTTTTAGAAATTATATTTAAATATGTACGAATTACATATGACTTCTGGTGGCTGAACAACGCCATCTGCTGATATAGCTTTAGCGTTATTGTGTCTTTAAAGCAGTTAGTTGCTCTCAATTATGAAAAATAGTATTATTATTCGCCAATAGATGTCGGGAAGAGACATAAAGTTGATTATTGAAAACACGAATAAAACAACATTTTCTGAAAATAAATCGTAGCTAGATCGATTTATCGCCCCCGAAATCCCCTGTATACTAAATTTTATAAAAATCGTTGGAGCCGTGTCCGAGATTCAGATTATATATATATATACAAGAATTGCTCGTTTAAAGGTATAAGATAAAATAAAACAAGTATCGTGACGTACTTACTTCATTGTTGTTACCTTGCACCTGGTAACACCTGTGACTGGCCCGTGATTCATTAGAATGATTGATGCCGTATTTGAATGCATAAGTACTTAATACTGAGCGAGTTGGATGCATGAAGTCACGAGACAACATGCGCGCAGTGATATAAAATCTTTTAGAATTTTATTTTACTTGTTGATTGTTTGACTGTATATGCTGCTAGAAAGTTTAGGATTATCAGAATAGGTCCGGTCAATTTTTATTTCAAAACAGTTATTAGTCTGTCAACGGCGCCCAAGTAAGAATTTTTAAATACAAGCTCTTGGGGTGTTATGCACAAACTTATACCATCTTGAATAAACGAGTTAAATTTAACTGTCTATAGAAATATAATTTAGTATATTTGTGAAAATATGTCATTACCGTTATAATCATTTTCAATTTAATTTTTATTGACTTATTGACTTGATCAAATTAATAACTGCCCCCATCCAAACCATTCGTCCACAAAAACTACATTTAATTAAAAAGTTTGTATACTAATGTAGAATTCGGAACTTAAAAAAAACGGTCCGGACGTAGCTGGAATAGCCTCTTAGGCTACCAGCAAAAAGGTATAGGAAAAAAATAAAAAATAAAATCTTATAATGTTTCATAACAAAATGGATTAAGTTGAATGTTTCTTATTATCACGACGTCCCAACGTCATCAAATGTTCTAGTACAGTTTTAAAATGAGAATTTACATGAAATGATGATGATCTGTCAACCTTTTCGCCTTTTGATTTATACGATGTGACAAGGTTTAATGTATGCATTTAGTTGATGGCGGTCTAAATGTTCACTTAAGAGATTCGTCAGCGGTACATGAGCGGAATTTATTATTATAATTGCAGGAGATAGTCGTGTTAGATAATAACGAAATGAAGAGATGTGTGCCGACTGCGTGACGTCGAGGCGTGGGTCGCCATTTTCCTTCACAATGCTACCTCGGAAGCTTATAGCATGCTATTTATATATATTTTTTTTTTATTGCTTAGATGAGTGGACGAGCTCACAGCCCACTTGCTGTTAAGTGATTACTGGAGCCCATAGACATCTACAACGTAAATGCGTCACCCACCTTGAGATATAAGTTCTAAAGTCTCAAGTACAGTTACAACGGCTGCCCCACTCTTCAAACCGAAACGCATTACTGCTTCACGGCAGAAATAGGCAGGATGGTGGTACCTAACCGCGCGGACTCACAAGAGGTCCTACCACCAGTAAAAAGCTTATTTTAGTTAATTTTTAAAAACATCTTACTTAACATATAAATATTGAAGTTCAACTGAAGAAATAGTTTAGAACTTCCTTTTTATGTTAGGGATGTCATTTAAAGCTTCGGAAGTCACTGAAGATTAAAAGAAACTAAAAGTCACCTATGAATAGCTTTACAAATCATAATAATTATTTTACCAACGATATAAAAATGTTTGACGCCGTATTGAAATCGACGGTGCAAAAGTGTGAGAATTGAAGGTTCACCGATAAGGAATCTTAAACGTGTGAAATTGGAGCACTATAAATTTTTTTATCCCTAAATATGATTGTAACTACAGCTTAACAATTCTACAATTCACATTCAGTATCTATTCCATGTATTTTCTGGAACAAGTTTAGTAGAGTAGTCATTTCTATGGTTCAGTTTTATTTCTAATGTTTAATTCATACAATATTTAATGGATATGTTTTGTGAAAATGAACTGTAATGTAAATGATGTAGAATACTAATTTTTTTTGATAATAATGAAAATTGGTATAGTTAATATTATTTGTTTTCCCAATAATAAGTATATGTGAAATAATATGCATGTATGTATGTAATAAATGTATTCATTTTTTTTTGAGAAGAGAAGACCGCCCGGACTTCCGCTCTCCACCTCCTGTCGCTCAACAAACAGCGTCCAATCCTCGCATAAGACAGAACTCATGAAAAGGCAAAGGGGGGAGAGTGAAGCGTTTAGTGCGGAGCCAATGTTTCTCCCTTCACCCTCCCCCTCGGGATGCCGGACTGGCGGTCGTTGGCGCCACGACCACCAGTCCTCTCGGTCGGAGGGCTATCCAAAGCCCGCTTAGATGGTGCCGGTTAGAATGGTCTATACAACGGAATAGCCCGCTGGGTCAGAACCAGCGTGGGTCGAGGATAACGGGCCTTCCATCACCCGGATGCTCATGCGTAAAACAGAGCAGCTTGCACGTCGTCTTCTTAGGCTTCCTTCGACGGTCCCCGACATGTGAGGGAAACCCGAAACACTTAGGCGGGCCCGAAACACTTAGGGCCAGGGCTTGGCGAGAACATATTTTTATTAATAGATATTATTTAAAGTTTGTGTTATTTTATTATTTACAAATTATTTATGCTATTATTCTCTATGCGACTTTTGTTCTCTTGCATTTATGATATGTATTGGTTCAATATAAATCTCGATAGTCGAGCAAAAACAGTGGAACGAGGCGGGCTCTGGTTGCGACATCAAAATCTCAAGTCGTCATATGAATTATACATAAAATAGATATGATGTATTATCGTGTTCCAAGTATAGCGAGTGTTCGAATTTATTAACATCAAATTTTGACCAGAGCCTCTATTTCCTCTCACTACTTCGTTGCGTTCACGAAAATTAAATATTGAAATTTAGGATTAAGTTAAATAGTACAAATACAATGGTGGTAGGACCTCTTGTGAGTACTGGTGGTAGGACCTCTTGTGAGTTCGCACGGGTAGGTACCACCGCCCCGCCCATTTCTGCCGTGAAGCAGTAATGCGTTTCGGTTCGAAGGGTGGGGCAGCCGTTGTAACTATACTGAGACCTTAGAACTTATATCTCAAGGTGGGTGGCGCATTTACATTGTAGATGTCCATGGGCTCCAGTAACCACTTAACACCAGGTGGGCTGTGAGCACGTCCACCCATCTAAGCAATAAAAAAAAAAAAAAAAAAAAAAAAATTAGGAGTAAGATGTAGTGGCTTGGTACTGCTGATGTCCATGAGCGACGGTGACCGCTCACCATAAGTAGGTCGTCGTCAGCCTCCAATGGCAATGGCAAATGGTCGCGTTTCCGATCCGGTGGTAGATTCGGTGAACCACTGCTCTTGCTAGAGGCAGTGTTAGCAACGTCGCGTCGTCAGGTTAGAGTCCCGTGAGCTCACCTACTCGTTCTGTGAATCTAGTATAACCCATCGAGGTTACTAGAATAGTTAGGGAAAAAAGGAGTAAGTTAACATTTCAATTAACATAAAACATAACAATTCAGACAACTTTGCTCTTTGTGTTCCCCTAAAAAGTCCATTGCGCATTGTCCGTAGCATATTTTTTTAGTTACTAAACCATTTAGCCTAGCTTCACGGTGACGTGTACCAGAAAAACAATATTAAAACCTGCTAAACTTCCTTCGTAAGCTTCCATCAAATAATTCATGATATTGAAATAAGTATACAAATTATCCAATACAGTTCAGTGCGCATGCGCCGATCGATTTAGTTTTATTTTTGAGCCGTTAACAAGTTTTTTGTAACAAGAAAAACTTACGCACTCATCTCGAGCCGAGAAAGTCAACTCAGTCGTGCAAAACTTGAATGTACAACAGTTTTATTTTCTTTCTTTTTACCCGAATGCCCCAGAAGGAGGAGGGTATTGTTTTAACCTGATGAATCAACGTTGTTTTCAAGAATATTTAAAATATTTGTATTGTACCAATGATTTAATAATAAAAAAATGTTGGTTTTTCTAGATTCGTCTTTATTAGTAAAAAGATTACGTTGTTCAATTAAAATTTTCTCAATTTACAGTGTCCCACTTTACTGTGCTATTATTGAAAATATTGGCCTCTAGTTCAATCTATATATTAATACGTGAAGGAAAAACTTTGTATCTCTTTTTACGAAAACTGTGCGGCCGGAGGAGTATGAAATTTTCCACACTTATAGAGAATATAGAGAAGAAGTGCACAGTGCTAATATTTTTTTAAAATAATGCATAAAAGATACATTAAATCAATAAAGAATACATTACACACACTACATACCATGTATTTGACGCACACACGCATGCATACTATTTATTGTCAAACTTTTGCTCTTGATGTGACGTCTGTGGTTAAATTGAGAATAGACTAAATATTGTTTGTTTTTATTAATATTTTTTTATGGCCTTGGTGAAATTTGTGATTATAGAAGTATAAAATAAAATCATAATAGTGTAGTGTAGTAGTGTAAAACTTACGATTCCAATTAATTATAGTCGAATTTCGACTACTGCGGGACCTCTAGTTATATTAATACCGTGTGACTATAGCTTAGTGTCAATAAGTGAAAACTTGCGTCGCAAATACCGTAACTGCTGACCACATGAAAAAACTGTATCGGCGTAGAAATCAACTAGCGGGATGGCATAGAGAGTGAAAACGGCATCGGAATATCCCGTCAGACCAGTTATAAGAGACCCGCATAATGACTTTGAGCTGCCCGGCTTGGTCTTGTTTGTCCACGAACAGGGGACGCGCGGGAGGTCGCTGTAGATTGGATGCTTAATGTTCATCATGGTATTTTCAATATGTCTATTATTGAGAGAGACGTGAGTGCGGCCTTAGGCTACAGCGGGGTGTTATTCGTTCGCGGTAGTTGGTTAATCATAATTTTGTTTACATTGGAATGTTGCATAAATTACTAGTAATTTGCGAGGTCGTTCGAGAGGTTTTTCGGGTACCTAGTTATTTGATGATGTATGAAATTATATGCGACCGAGCAAGGTTCAATTATTCAATGATATTGATGCGGAATTTACGTCATAATTACTGTATGAAACTATTTGAATGAATCAGAAGCATGGCGATCTTGAATTTCTGTATGATTTGTTTTTGGAAGGAAGTTCCTTATGGGCGATGCGGAGGGGTACCCTAACCGGGAAAAAACGTCCGTAACGTAAGATTTTTATTAGTAATGCACACAGTATACGACTTAACTTTGCAATAATGTACAAAAAATAACATATTTTTGTTTCACTCATTGACCACGATCTCAGTACGTTCGTTTGCGCAATACACTAACTATTATGCAAACAACCGTGAATGAAGTGTACCACAATAAGTTCGCACGTTACCGAATGACCGTGGGTTGTTGCGAAGCTTCCAGTTTTATTTTCTTTATACCTCGAATAGAATTTAAAATTAATATTTTTATAATAAGGAACTTCGTTACTATCCGGTGTCCAACGACACTACACATCTTTTTTCTTTCCGGCAACTGATTCCTTTCTAACCCTATTTATTTTTTAAAAACTATTTTTACTAACTCGAAATTAAATTACTTGGTAATGTTATCATTTTCCTAACTTGTCAATTGTCAATGAAGAAACCTACAATTTTAGTAATTAACGGAGAAATTGCATTTTTTCCAATATAAAACATGAAGAGGACCGAAGACTTGCTCTCAAGTACCAAATCGGTCAGCTACAGTTTAAATCAACCGGTCTGCAATTAAGTTCGGTTCATACGTACCTGCATGCACTCCGAGATGTCCGTGTCTTCCGTGCACCTCATTATTTTGAAATCTGCTCTTATTTCGCAAACCAGGACTTTTTTTCTTTTTAAACGAACGCGCACTTTGAATGTATAAATACATATATTTTATTCGGGGCTTCGGCGAATCATTTTCAATGCTTGGATTTAATGAAAGAAAGTTTTGGATCGATAACTTAGTATAGTAGTAGCATAAGTGTTTTCTGAAACGCGAAACAGAAACGATACAAGGTAATTTGTGGTGGTAAGTAACATAAGCAATATTGCTTCAATTAAAATTTAATATAACCTGAATGGTTCTTTAGTGGGTTTTTTTCATAAATTTTTTGATAAGTTAAGTTAAGTTGAAACTGATCATGATAAATAGGCAGCGGTAGGCAGCGGCTTGGCTCTGCCCCTGGCATTGCTGAAGTCCATGGGCGACGGTAACCACTCACCATCAGGTGGGCCGTGTGCTCGTCTGCCTACAAGGGCAATAAAAAATATATATCTTCAGATCAGACTTCAGAGGCAGAGCCGAGCCGGTGCCTACCTGCTGCCTAGCTTCTAAGATTCAATAACATTACACATTTTCTCTGTTTGTTCTCGTCTGCGAGAAGCTGGAATTGCTTCTTAGGCTACCAGCAACTAATATATCAATCTGTGCCACCATTTTTTTTATTCTTATTTTTTTTATTGCTTAGATGGGTGGACGAGCTCACAGTCCAGCTGGTGTTAAGTGGTTACTGGAGCCCATAGACATTTACAACGTAAATGTGCCACCCACCTTGAGATATAAGTTCTAAGGCTAAGTTCTCAAGTATAGTATATACAATATATAGTATATACAACGGCTACCCCACCCTTCAAACCGAAACGCATTACTGCTTCACGGCAGAAATAGGCAGGGTGGTGGTACCTACCCGTGCGGACTCACAAGAGGTCCTACCAGTAGTAATTACGCAAATTATAACTTTGCGGGTTTGATTTTTATTACACGATGTTATTCCTTCACCGTGGGAGTCAATCGTGAATGTTGGTTGAGTACGTATTTCAATAGAAAAATTGGTACCCGCCTGGGATTCGAACACCGGTGCATCGCTACATACGAATGCACCGGACGTCTTATCCTCTAGGCCACGACGATTTCAAAGTAGTAGTGTAGTTCGAACTCATTTAAATATGCACTATTAAGCATAACTAAAAAATATGGTACAGATATTAATATAATTTAATTGGGGCCACATGAGAAGCACCGGCTTTAAAATAAATAAATAAATCATCAAAATTGGTTTACCTGCAAAATATTACAGAGGTCACAAAAGATACAGTCGAATTGAGAACCTCCTCCTTTTGTTAAAGTCGGCTAAAACAAGCTTCAACAATCTTATTTTTAGTTTAATATAAGTAGTTCGTCGTCATGTTATGTTGTTTCTTAAATTTATAATTACGGGCGGAACTTGTTACGAAATCATTAATCGGATGAAATTGTAAAAACCAACAAGTGTGTGTCGGATTACGTTTGGTGAAGGGTTCCGTTGTCGGGATTATGGTTCGATATTAGAAGGTTGGATATTTGTATTTTTTCAAATAGTGCCGTTAAATTTGGTTAATTTAAAGTTTTAAAACTTTAGTTTAGTTAGTTGTAATTTTTTGCAACAATTTTATATCGTTGTAAGTTTATCTTAAAGAACAAAAATTACGTAACGTGTAGCCCAAAAATTCCGTGTTTCAAAAACTATATAATATATTCTCAATTTATAAGTATATAATAAAAAAATATATAATATATTCTCAATTTTATATAAATTTTCTTTGAACAGCAGAGGGGATTAAAAGTTTTAAAGTTTTCAAACTTTCCGTCAACTGAAAATATCAGTTATGTACTAATTTTGCCAGCACGATGTATCTACTTACAACAATGAACGAATAAATTATTATAATTCAAAAATAAAAACACCAGAAAAGTATTTTGTGCACGACTGTTCGCATATCTGCTACGATCATTCTGTTTATTTTTATTTCGTAGCATATAATCATAGGGCAGACAGACAACTGAAACTTCAACAACGTAATATGCAGGGTGCGTCATGCAAGGTCATCCACTTTGTGAGCTCTATCGACTCCGATAGGATACTGACACCTGGAAGTCTGTGATCTCGTTTGCCCAACTCCATGCGTCGTGTTCCTCAGTGCTGAGGGTCGTGACCTTTATGGAGCACTTTTGTTAGGTCTATGTTCCCCCATTCCTTCCTGTCTTCTTATTAGTATTTTCCACAGGTGGTTCCACTTGACGCAATTAAAGGTTTTACTGCAGTCAATAAAACACATGACCATCGGGGTGCGGTACTCATATGATCTCCCGACCAGCTGCCCGATATTGATCTTTTGTTTAACATGATCGACCCAGGCCAGTCATTAGGCCACTCGCCATATTGCCATATGTAATTGCAGATGCTATGCACACACCCTTATCTCCCAGCGATTTAATTATTTCTGCCGTGATGTGATCTGGTCCTGGAGCTTTATTAATTTTTAGTCGAGAAATGGCTTCTGTTACTTCTGATCGTATTATTGAAGGTTCTAAGGTTATATCATCCCAGACTGGGAGTTGTGTACTCATTGGCTGAAGCTGGTCATATAATCCTCACAGTATTTACGCCACCTTTCGACTACGGCATTTAAATCAGCGATAGGCTTCCTATTGGGATCTTCAAATATCCAGGATTTTGGTTACATTTCCGAGACAAAAGGCGAACTTTCTTGAACAAATCAGATGGTTGGTATTTTTGTGAATGTTTTTCGATATCAGTCAGATATACCAACCACAGAAAAATGGATTAAAACCGACCGAAAGACCGTTCAAACAAAAGTTTAATGACCGTTTTTTTCCATTAGGCTACAGAACCATAAAAACCAGTATTAAATGTTGAATTAATGGTAATATCTAGGTTGTCAATGTTGGGTTCCATACAATATACCAAACATACTATTATACCCTACCATACCACTAGTGGATATGTAATGAGACCAAATAATCTATAAAAATGAATATTGACTGACCATCTATCAGAATATTATGCAATCGCTAACTGGTAATCTGCCAATAGCCGCAGATTACTCTTATCATTTTTTATCTAACTCTCGAAGTCCTTAGGTAACTGTTTGTAGTAGGTGGACTATGAGAGTCTGAATACCTAACCTATACCTAATATATATAACCGAATATCTATAAGCCTTACGTACTGTATTTTTTATTATTATGCCTGCGTACAGCAAGAAACTCAGCCTGCCTTAAAATATGGCAGTAGCGAGGATTACCTTCAGAGCATTTATTCATAGCGGGCTGTTCGTTGGTTATTAATTTGAGGAGAGGACCTAAGGTTTCAGTAATTTGTAACTGATTTCTATCAATAAAATCCTACGGGACTCCATACAGGACGGATAGCCGGCATCTACCAGACCTGTGCACTATAATTAAGTACTTGGGACAACATTATGCCATAATAGTGACGACATTTATCGTTCGAGCTTCTGTGTAATTATCGATACTCAGTCCACTCACGAGCACCGCTCCACCCACCTTATCGCGCTGTCAGATTTGCTGCAATATGCATAACGACATCCATCTCTTGATAATGATTTTCTTTCCGTTTAAATCGGTAATTATCGAGACACCTTTGGGCCACCGTCACTTAATATGTTACAGTTAATATAAATCATTTGTATGGTTAATGGTCGGTTTTATCACATAATATCAGGGTGTTCAAATGAATGTATGATTGAAAACATGATGTAATTTAAATGTGCACCCGTCTGTCTCGGTGCGGGTATTAGGTGAAGGTTATGCTGAAATGTACTTTAGTTTTATAGCCGCAGTTGTATAATTCAACAAGTCGTAATTGAAATCTACAATTACTAGAAATCTAATAAAAGTAATTGCGAGTATTCGCGTTTGATTACCCACTGTCATTAAATGTGAGATAAATAATAGATATAAAAAAATACGTATAAGTATGCGTTGATATCTATTTGTTATTTTAAGGGTGACAGCGTATCAAAATTCAACGTCGGCGTAGCTTTTGAAAAGAATCAGTTTAAATAACATATTTTTACGTCATTTTCCAAGCTGTTAACGCAGACCATAGCCATCCTAGCGCATATGCCACCGCCGATATACGATATCTAGTTTGTTTTAGAAAACGCTTAATCCACCGTTTAATGAAGAACCATTCATTGCTTCCTATTAAAAATAAGAAAGATTTCCTAGTAATTTTCAACATATCAAAAAAGCAAAGAAAAAAAAATAGGAATTCGTTGCTAAGAAGTTTTGAAGTAGTATTATATAATAATATTGCCTCGAAGAAGACTAGGTTTTCTGATTGAGACTGAAAAATAATTGAAAAATGTAAAGGAAGATATATTGGTCAGATTTCTACATTATTAGCTATCGTATTGTAATCTATAACGTCTTAGTGAGTCATGATATCCTGGTAGAACTAACCTTAAACATCTTTGATAATATCATTGACCTTTCATTGAAATGTAAGTAAAAGTTCGTAGTAAAGGGAATTAATAAATTTCGGTTATCTAATTCAGGTATCTCTTTCTTGCATACGACTACATTAGCATAAAAGTAACTGTAATAGAAGTGTGTAGGGGTGTGATATTCAAAAAAGGTTTACGAAATAATAATAATTTATTTATTTACTACATAAACTCTTAAATCATAACCTAGAATACTATTTACCTATTTAACAAATTGAGAGATTACGCATATGGCATCAACAATATAAAATTAACCAATGATCCTCACACTAGGTATAACCTGTATCGTGAGGACCAAAATGCGATTTACTATGTATATAATTGACCTCAAAACGACATCACTATTATTAATAATTATAACGCTCAAACACATGCGTTACAAATACAACAATAACATGACAACAAGTACAAATACATCCCAAACCAAAATAAGTAAAGTAATTTTCATATTATTCTTTTCTGTCCGGTTTTCTTGAAACTATTTTGATGAAACTATCTGTGTTTAAAATTTTTAACCACATTAAAAAAAAAACTGGTATATTTTATATGGCTAGAATGCCGGGAGCCAGAGACGGAGCTATAAAGTTAAAGCTGCCGATTCACATAGAAATCAAATAATAAAAGTGAGTTCTCGTTTATTCCAATTATACTTGTCATCGCAGTCGTCGTGGTCTAAAGAATAAGATGCACGATGTGATCGTATCAAGCGACGCAAGTATGCCGTTATTGAGATTAGCAAGTATGTTTCAATTTTTCAAAGGGAAAACATCGTTTGGTAAAAATTAAATCCACAGGTGGGAAATCGTATTCTGAGCCTGCAATTCTAATTGCTTGTATGTAATACCTCGATAACGGGTTTAATGCTAAAAAAATATATATGCGGATGGGATTACTAATTAAACTTTTTTAAATTAATAAACTTAAAAAGACGTCTTTTGTTCATTTGTGCGATTCAGTTTAGTAGAAATTTAGTAACATTCGAGCTAAATTGCATCCTATCAAATAAGCTGGCCAATATTAGTAATTTGTATGTAAAGATTTTGACATGAAAGATTTTTTATCTGCTTCTTTTGTTGGCCTAATTTTAGGTTCCACACAGCAATAGTCAATTCTAATTCCGTGCTCAGTAATGCAGACCACTTTCCTTTAGTTTATTATTATATTATGTACTGATTTAAAAATATTTAGGAAATTTTGTGTGATTAATATAATTTATATTTGGACAAGAGCGGTATCTGAGTTTCTTGCTAATTTGACTGAGAAGTGAATTTACATTCTGAATTGGTGGTAAAGTGGTAACTAAAATGGCCTGTGAATGTCTAATTGGATTAAAAAAACAATTTGATTTTTTTCATTTACAGATACGAATGACGCTTGGTGCGCAGACAAGTGACCGCCTACACTATGATGATGCGATTTCACAAATTCAACTAGTCGGAGTTGAAAGACGGAGAAGTATTGTTACTCAATTAATTGAGTTACGTTTTTTTTTGTGAGACAGAGTGGGTGCTCCGGGTCTGTTACGTCAGCGACCTTGCTGCTCGTTAATTAACCACCTCGCTGACCGTCTGTGATGGATCGGTCACCTGCTCGATAACGTAGATATAACTGATCTAGACTAGGCAATCAATATGTTATTTATTTTATCAGCATGGTTAGTATGTAAGTGACTAGGTGATGAATGGAAATGGTACACGGGGAAAGAGGTCGACCGAAGAAGACATGGATGGAGTGTGTCAATGACGATATGAGAGAGAGAGAGGAGTGACTGTTGAGCTGACGGCTGATAGAGGAGAATGGAATAGAAAAATTAGCTGTGCCGACCCCACCTAGTGGGATAAGGTGTAGAAAAAGAAAAAAAGATTAGTATTTAAATGCTGCTCAAAAAGGAATTTTTAAAGCATGAAGTTCAATGGTTGATCTTTTATTACTTTTTCGTTAATACTGGAACGGTGCGGCATAAAAATAAATAATTATAATAAAAATATTACAGAATTAGAAAATTGTTTACAATAGGTGTAAGTACACGCGATGTTCTTTGCAGCTGTTTTAACTCGGTCACATGATTCTCTGATTGCTGTACGAGTAATAGCAGTACTTCGAAGTATATCATTTCGTATTCATAGATTAAAAACTTTCGATAGTCATTTCCATAATTTTATAACCGTGGCATGTCACCACACAAAGTACGCTCACAAAAGTAACGCAACTTACCAGAGACAGGTTAGTTTCAATGGTTACATCTTATCTGCTCTCGTTGTATGAAAGTATCTCATATCGTGACGACCTTACAAAATATTTTTTTTTAATTCATTTTAATGCTAAGAAGTGTGGACGAGCTCACGGCCCACTTGGTGTTAAATGCGAAGCTCATATACATCTACAATGTAAATCACGCCATGCATTGAGACATGATTTTATATAGCAAATTATAACCCGCAAAATTATAATTTGTGTAATCACTGGTGGTAGGACCTCTTGTGAGTCCGCACGGGTAGGTACCACCACCCCGCCTATTTCCACCGTGAAGCAGTAATGCGTTTCGGTTCGAAGGGTGGGCTAGCCGTTGTAACTATACTGTGACCTTAGAACTTATATCTCGAGGTGGGTGGCGCATTTACGTTGTAGATGTCTATGGGCTCCAGTAACCACTTAACACCAGGTGGGCTGTGAGCTCGTCCATCCGTCTAAGCAATAAAAAAAAATAAAAAAAACATTAGTTCTACTGACTCCGTTTTTACAGGAAAACGGCTGCCCCACCCTTCAAACCAAAATGCATTACTACCTCACGGCAGAAATAGGCCGAGTGATGATATCTACACGTACGGACTCGCAAGACGACCTACCACCAGTAAAAATATATTCGTGATGTTAAATATTTATAGAAAAAAATCTTAAATTTACTTTTTTTTTCTTATTGCCCTTGTAGGCTGACGAGCATACCGCCCACCTGATGGTGAGTGGTTACCATCGCCCATGGACTTCAGCAATGCCAGGAGCAGAACCAAGCCGCTGCCTACCGCTTAATATTTTCCACAAGCCTCGTTTGAAGAAGGACATGTCATAGCGCTCGGAAAACACCATTCCATAGTCAGACGGTACGTGGAAAAAAGATCTCTGGAAACGTACTGTGATGACCGTTTTCAGCAGTAGCTACAGGTAGTATGGATGAACATTACGTCGGTAGCGGGCGGTGCGATGGTAAAAACGAGATGATGGTGTCATCTCAAACAATTCCTCAGAGCAAGTAACGGTATGTTCCATGGGGACATGGAACATACGGTTACTTGTTAAGGTTCATTATTCCACGAGCTGTAAGTTCCCAACTTATTTTCCTTTATAAGTGCTCTATTTACTTAACAAAGTCATCAAGCACACGAAATACGTTTTAAAAGGAAGATTGAAGAAAAAAAATTATTGACGTTCAAAAATTTTCAACCAAATTACGCGTCAATTTTGTGAGCCTGACCTAAACAAGTAATCATTTGTATTTCAAAAACCGCTTAGAGTCGTATTTGTTTTGCTGTTCCGGATTCGAGCGTACCACAAACGCTCTTAGTGATATTTTTTGCTGATTAAGCAGGCAATTTGAGTGCGCAAAAACGTAACGAAAGTGATCGCAAATAAATAGCTGATGGATTTTATTTGTTGCTAACGAAGGTTAGAGAAATGCGACACCGACTTGATAGCACCGGTTGGTAGCTAATGTACTGTAAAAAAACAAAAGTCCATCGTTTTTGCAGATATTTAAAGGTAGTTTGAAATTAATCACTAGCGCTTATTAGCAGTTATAGTTGTAATGCATGTTGACGTTCTAATTTTGACTTTTAAATTTGTCGAATGTTTCAGCAAGAAGTTTTTCAATATGCAATAAATAATGTAATGTAACAGTGGCGAGCACGCGCCGCTAACAAGGCGCCCGGCCGCGTCGTGCCATCGTTGTGCAACCTGCCCCACCCAATGCTGGCACTCCGATTCCCATTTCATGAGATTAAAGCGGTTTACCAAGTAACTTGATTTCTTGCACAAAAATTCAGAAAATATCTATTTATTTTTACTCAGATAAAACGTTTGTCGGTAGTTCTAATACAAAAATAAAGCTGTTACCTCGTTGCAAGAACTAATTTCTATGATTACTTCGATGTAAAAATACAGGATTATTTAAAATAGTTAAAACATTTCAAATAGTATCAGAGTAGTATTTGAATGTAATAGCTTAATGATCACTATCTTTAGGCAGTTAAATACATAAGTTGCTTTGATTTCTTTTATTTTTAGATATTCCAAATCGTAGGCGCGCATGCTTTGCACCAGGTCCTTAGTGATACCGTTCTTGTCCAGTTCTCGTGTCCATAATATATAATGTACAATAGTACAATATCTATAAGTTCACTTTCTGTGTCTACATTGTAACACAGTGACGTTAAATCGTGAAAAAAAAACAACAAAAAAATTTGCTACCTATTGTCGCTAAGAAAAAACATTACGAGAAGATGAAAAAAAAAAATTAACTGTCCTTGAATAGCACCTTTCTAATGATTGGTTTCGGTATCGATGACCGAAAACGAGATACCAAATCAAGATAGCGTCTTATTCATTAAATTTTGTAATTATCATTATTAGTTGCATTTGGTTTGGGCGGATTGTTATTACGAAGCAGTAGTTATTATTGTACTAGTTATTGTAAAACCAATTTATTATGTATCTAACCTTGTAAACTATAAAAAAAAATCGATACGTTCGATAAATCGCACCTTCGGTAAGACAAGGGCCGAAGTGCTAAAATTTCTGAAAATGGGTTAAATATGCCAAAGTGCTTTAAAAACTAATTTCTACCTGTAGGAACAAAGACATTCAATAGATTCAGTTTATTTTCGCCAGATGGCAAAAGTGTCTTTGTACCATTCGTTCGTTTTTTGGATGATATTGGCGCGACAAAATCTTATTGGTCATTTGCGGCACTCGCCCGCGCGAATAGTGGTTGTGTACTGGACCATAAGGGTCATTAAGGTAAATATGCCCTTTTTTGTTTTATATTTTGGAAAGAAATGGTCACATTTTGTGTACATGTTGACTTAAAAATTTCACAGAATACCCTAGAGCCATCTTTGAAGCTTCCTTATTCTACTATTGCGCTGACATTTCTTTGTTATGTCCTATAATAGCGGATCATTTCACAAGTACAATAAATCTAATTTCTAAGTAACAGACACAACGGTCGGCTGGGTGGCACCATTTGTTGCAAATTAACAGCAATAAAGCAGAATCAGTATCGTAAAGCTTTCATGGAGCCCGGAATGCCCCTAGGCGGTTCGGTTACAACACTAGATCGGATCCTGTTTGATGTTTTTGTTCGCGAATAACTAGAGAATACGTATGAGAAATTTAAAGTACATTTTATTTTTAGCCAGTCCAGTGTATTGGTGGTATTAAATTTATCGATTTCTTCTTCTTCTTCGTTATTCTCTCATTAGTAAGGATCGCGACCATACGTATGAAAATATCCCCATGAATATCGGTCCGCTGCGAGGTAGACCGCCTGTTGGATGCTGCCTTTGGCTCATTTCCAGTCCGTCTGGCCAAGAATGAACAGCTTTTCCAGACTATGCCTTGGAGACGGCAAACTTATACGATACACATCAGAAGATATATAAATAAATAATAAATAAATATTTACTAACAACCACGCCACGTTAACTGGTCCCGTACTAAGTTCGTAAAGAACTTGTGATACAGGTACCAGGCAACGGAAATACATGTAAGATTTTTATTATACACATACATATATTTAATATACATTCATAACCCTGTATTGTATTTGTAATGAGTTAAGGTTGAAGCTTAAATATTCGCTACAATTAGTATTGAAACGCTTTTTTATTATTTAGTTATTTTAACCCTGGTTAAAGGAGTTCACGGCACGTTCCACGTTCTGGAATGGCTATCAGAGTTCACAGACTTCACAACGTGAAAGCCGCCGTCCACCATAGATTTAGGTCTGAGTCTTAGCTGTATAGTAATTTTTAGTTATAGCCATAATAAAAAGTACTATTATTGTTCTATATTAGACAAAAAAAAATATTTTTACTAAGTGCAATATTTCTCAGAATTAAGTATGGACCATCGTATTTTTTTTTAAATAGCGTTCATTAACAATAATTGTACTAACATCTGTGCACTAATTACTTGATTGTAGAATAAAATTAAACATGCCAGTATTGTATAATTACTGGAATTATGAGTCTATAATGATCTTACTAGTAAGGTCAGAGGATTCTAAAGATAAAAGTATATCCTTTTAATCATGCGAGAACGTCTAACTGTTTCCCAGTCACTTATAATAAGGAAAGGAGTCCATGAATGGTCTACCTGGTGGTAAGTGATTACTGTTGCTCATGGGCAGAATGGCTGCCTATTATTAAATACCAAACGATACATCTGTTCCCCAATTTATCTATGATTTCTGAATACGAACCCGTGATCTCGGCGTGTTTGTAAAAGCAGTATTTATTACCTTTGGGCTTATTATATTATGTAAATATGTATCTGTCAATATTTTGTAGCAGTGTCAGTCTGGATTTCTATATTGTGTAGTTAGATACAAATGTTGTATAGAATTGAGATTTAAAAAAAGGTCTTTGAAGTGAGAAAATGGTACCGCCCACCGATCCAGCGATCCACTTACTGGTGAGTGGTGTCTGTAGCCCACGAGCATCAGCAATGACTCGAATCGAAATTAGCGCTTTCCGGGTTGTATTCGTTTATTTTGAACAGGTCGCTGTTTTAAGTTGTATACGTGTGTTTGCATGAGAAAAGTGATAAGCACTTTTAAAAGTCGACATTTGTTTGAATATTAGGTATATGGGCATAAGATGACTAAACTCTACTGGCAGTCCCAATCTCAATGTAATTGAGACTTTAATGGGCTTCATTTACCACTTAGCATCGGGTGGACTATGAGATTTTCTTGTTCAGTGCAAAAATAACAAATCATTTGAAAAATTCAAATAGTTTTTTAAATCCGTGATTGCTTCTCTAAAATTGTTTCGCTGCGTTTTTGTGAGATATTTTTTTTTCAATTGCAATGATTTTAATTGTATTTTTTTTGTTTACTTTACTTCTTACAGTACTCAGGTACTAACTAATTTATATTCTAAGAATTGATCTGAGTGGGCGATTAGTAAGCGCTTTTTTGTCTTTAGTGCTCTATTTTAGTGAAATCGACAAATGGACACGGTTGAATTATTTTTTTCGCGGTTTAAGATCCCGTGTATTCTGATTCTTATTATAATCTTATTCTGTAAGATATTATTTTTATATATGACTAGCTGACCTGGCAGACTTCGTAGTGCCTCAATCGATAAATAAAAGACCGACGGGGGACACATCAAAGGAAAAACAAAATTGATATTTTTATTTAATTCCGAGCATTTTCATATTTATCTACCTTTTAAACCTTCTCTGGACTTCCACAAATAATTCAAGACCAAAATTAGCCAAATCGGTTCAGCCGTTCTCGAGTTTTAGCGAGAC
Source organism: Bombyx mandarina (assembly GCF_003987935.1). The sequence continues at coordinate 1,069,050 of NW_021011590.1, read as the reverse complement.
TAACGAACAGCAATTCATTTTTATATATAGAGATGATATAATACTGATTAGAGCGACTGCAAAGTCAAGAATCAAGACATAATAACATAGGTTTTTTTAATGCATCAGTTGAATAGGGTTTTCTGTTTATCAAGTGCTCCGTAATTAATGTAGCATCTTGAGACAGCCTTTTCACTATAGTATTTTTATCATCTTATAGTAAACAGTGGATGTTTCTAATGTTTTTTTTAACGACTTATTCTAATAAATTTGTCCTTAGTTGCAAGCTTCCGAAACAAGGTATAAAAAAGAATGTGTACGTATCTAGATAAGAATTTATTGCATATTTAATTGTACTCATAACCGATTTTACTGATATTAATATAAAATTAATTCTTGATATCTAATAATTACAACGAAATTAATTATATGTTAAATTGACATACCCAAAAATCGATTACCTCTTTCCCGGGCGCTCCAAATGATCCTTAATTTATTTATAAAAGAATGAGATGTCTAAAAGCATAGCTCACAACATTTCACAAAACTTTCGAAAGATATAGTATTCATTGATTCCTTGCTTTCCTTAAATTAATTAACAAAAAAAAAGTCGTTCATATATTATTGGAGTTGCCTGTATTAATTTTACTAAGTATACACACAGTTGGCTAACATGATTGGAACATTTAAAAGCGTAAATATGTTTTTTTTTATTGCTCAGATGGGAGGACGAGCTCACAGCCCACCTGGTGTTAAATGGTTATCGGAGCTCAAAGACATCTACAACGTAAATGCGCCACCCGCCTTGATAGTGATAGGGGATAGGTATAGGGAGTCCTTAACAGTGTGCATTGAATTCTGGATAAAGAGCTAAATAGAGCACAATCCTAAACGATCCGAATACCACTTACATGTATAATACCTTAAGCTAATGCCATTACAATCTAAATCATTCCGATAGAGGCACCCGTTACGTGCGGACGTGCTCATCGACCACTCGTTCGCCCGGTCTTTGTTCGCCCGGCTTTTGTTAGCCCGGCCATTGTTCGCGCGGCCTGTGTTCGTGATACATCTGCCGACCAAGTGTTTTTCCTGGAAGCTTTTATTTGTTTTGTTTTAGTTATTTTTGTGTTCGTGGAACATTTGCCGACAAAGTGGTTTCCTGCAAGTATTTATTTGTTTTGTTTCTTTTTGTTATTTCTGATTTTTTTGCTTTTTCTTTGTCCTGTAGTAATCGCGCCGCATTGCCACCTGTGTTCAATAGAACCGCTCAGGTCCGAGAAGTTGGGGCCTCGCCGCAAGGCGAGTGTTTTCAAGACCCGGGGCCGCCCCACCTGGGTACTCAGCGATCATGGACGCTGTATTCGCGGAATTCCTCCGACTTCGCCACCCACAGCTCGCCTCAGNTATGAGGCTGTCCTGTGAGCTTTCGATATTTTGATGGCGAATATCCTGGATAGATTGTCTAGTTTACGCCTAATGTACTCTCTGTTCGTAGCGATTGCCCATGAACTTGCAGCGTATAGCATAATGGGCTCTATGACTGCCGTGTATATAATTCTTATGATGTCGGGGTTCAGTCCCCAAGTTGCTTTTGCCGCTTGGGCTATTGCCTTGTAGATATTTAGGGCTTTTCCTGTGATTCGTTCCAGATGGGGTCTAAAGTTTAGATTTCTGTCATAGGTTAAACCCAGAATTGTCATCTTATCGGCCAATTTGATCGGAGTGTTGTTAAGGTAGAAACTAGGCTGATCGTATTTTAGTTTCTTCGTAAAAATGACGGCTTGTGTTTTGTGATCGGCAAACTTCATTTTGTTGGTCCTTCCCCAGTTGGCTATCTTTTCCAGAGCTGTGTTGACTTTGTCGTTCAGCTCGGTAGTACAGTCCGCTGATGGTACAATGACAATATCGTCCGCGAAGGCCTGTATGTGTGCGTCCAGATGTTTCACTTCGGCCAGGAGTGGATCCAGCTGCAGGTTCCACATCAAGGGGCCACAAGTGGAGCCTTGGATGCAGCCCCTTTCTGTGTATCGGATTACTGTACATCCCGCATACTGGAGGTTGATTTTTCGATCACGCAGATAGTCATCGATGACCAGCCAGATTTGCGGGCTGATTTGGACCTCCTTTAGTCGTTTCTAATCGCATAATTATAATAATTATAATAATCGCTAGAATGATGACTAACACAGGGATAAAGGTTGTCCCGTAGTGAAAGGGGACAGATAACCAGGAGGGAGGTTTTAGTCCGTAGGTCACTGAGACACTTCCTCAGTGGAGTCGGGCATGCCCTTTGGCCCGGGCCCTTGGGTATCCATGAGGATCTCCTCCCGCCCACGTATAAAAAAAAAAAAAAATATATAAATATCGTTTTATTTTAGTATCAACTTCTTTATGAGAATTGAGGAACTTTTTTGTATTGTAAGAAGCTTATTCCTATTTTAAAATAAACATTCCTATTTTAAATACGGTACACAGCCTTAGAACGAATTGAAAAAGTCCACAAAGATAACCGATCAGCTCTGGATGCAGCACAAATCGTGTTGAGTGAAAATGGAGAACACAAAATGCCAACTGAATTCTATACTAGGCCGGTTATTGCATAATATATACATACATGATATATAATTACCTGCATATTATAGACATTTTAGTATTAATTAAGTAATCATAATAGTAGCGTGAAACGATCTAGGATTAAACATATGCAATGAAAAACCATTATACCTTTATTGTTTAAAACTCTTTAGTTTTTAAAAAGGATTTTTCTTCAGTGTCGTTCAGTGAAGTCTGTCATTGAGTAACAAAAAAAAAAGAGTTTATCTATAGTTTATATTTTAATATAGTTTATTAATACTGTTCACTGTTTTATTTTAAATATTAATTTTAAAAGAGTTTAAGGGCTTTGAATGTTCTTATTAAACATATATAATATTGTTTATCCATTCTGAAGTACCCAATATCAGTATACATATCGATGTTTGAAAGTCAAACATGACTAAGCGACAATACAGACAGAGAGCGTGAACTTTACAGTAGACTAATTTAAAGTTGAAATACCTGAAAAAAATTGTATTTTAACGAATCTAGCTGTAGGATTGAAATTGTTTTAAATGACCTAGAAATATATTTTTTTTGCGCATCTAATACGGTTATTACCAATCATTTATGTACAAAGCAGTAATTGTCGCTTTTTTAGTCACGTTTGCCTTTCAAGCGTCGATATGTATATACATATAATTATATCTAAACTAAAATTAATAAGAATTTTCACTTAGTCGTCATAGTCTGAAATTTAATCTAAAGAAATACATATATCTATTTTCAATACAACAGCAACCTAAAACACAAAACATAGTGTAAATAACCATGTACAATCTTGAATACATTACTGTTGATTGCAATCTTTGTTTTGTATTCGATTGTACTCGATAGAACTCGTCTCCGGCAGGTGGTTCTAGACTTACGAGATATCGATGAAAGTGCCCTGCACTAGAGATATAGATTGTTTAAATTTAGTTTATTTATAACATAACTGCATTTCGAATGTACATTTTGAAAATCGATTTATCTTTTTTATTAAATATCTTGGGTATAAAGTTTTTGAACTGTGATTGAAAGATGTTATTTTTAAATAAATATTTATACATAACTATATATGTAACCTCCATACGATTAATCTTAAAAGAGGTTAATATGATATGAAGATGTGGTGAAACAATAGCTTTAAATGTTGTTTAATAATGTATTCTTTTATTTTTATCAAAATACAGTTTAGCTTAGTAAAACTATAGCACAAATTGAGTTGCTCTTATAAAGAGAAACAACATATAAAGCTATTGCTTCACCACTGTTTTTATATCTTTTTATATTTTAATATATCAAAAATGCTTTTATATGTCTAATGTTCTTTCTAATGCTTTTATGTTTCAATATTCGAAATTCTATTTATGTCATCTTTATATCATATTAACCTCTTTTAAGATTAATCGTATAGAGGTTACATATATACTTAAGTAATTTGAAGGGTGAAAGGTTTGAAGCGTGGGGCAGCCGTTGTAACTATACTTGAGACCTTAGAACTTAGCGGCTTGGCTCTGCCCCTGGCATTGCTGAAGTCCATGGGCAACGGTAACCACTCGCCATCAGGTGGGCCGTATGCTTGTCTGCCTACAAGGGCAATAAAAAAAAATCTCAAGGTGGGTGACGCATTTACGTTGTAGATGTCTATGGGCTCCAGTAACCACTTAACACTAGGTAGGCTGTGAGCTCGTCCACCGACCTAAGCAATAAAAAAAAAAGATGTGTTGTGTCAAGAGACACCGGATAGGAACGAAGTTCCTTATTATAAAAATATTAATTTTGAGTTCTAATTAGAGGTATAAAGAAAATAAAACTGGAGGTTTCGCAACAACCCACGGTCTTTCGGTAACGTGCGAACTTATTGTGGTACACTTCATTCACAGTTGTTTGCATAAGTATTGCGCAAATGAACGCTCTGAGATCGTGGTCAATGAATGATAAAAAATATGTTATAATATTTTTTGTACGTTATTACAAAGTTAAGTCGTACACTGTGTGCATTACTAATAAAAATCTTACGTTACGGACGTTTTTTCCCGGTTAGGGTACCCCTCCGCATCGTCCCTAAGGAGCTACGAACCAAAAAAAAAAAAAAATTAGTTTGTGTCACGTATCAACCGTAAATGTTTAATGTCCTAATAATCATGACGATCAAGACTTTCATTACATACGTTACGGTCTAGTTTCGCGTGCATCTGTTATCGGCGGGCTTCGTTCGGATCTGGGCGCGGACACAATTTGTGCGGCTCGTGCGCCCGCGCCCAGATAACGCGTTTGAATAATACATTCGCTCTCGTTGCATTCTGCTCTAGTTTGACTGTTAGGGACACTGTGGGTAGGTGCACCTGTGCCTTACGAAATTTCATATAAATAATTACAATATGTTTTCTCGTGCCTATTGGATATTCTGTGTGCTTGAAGGTCGGGTTGCAAATTTCATTCTCGTTCATTAACAATGTTAAAATAGTTGGCAGTATGTTGCCAATAATGAGTACTAAATTGTTACTGCGTTTTTTTTTATTGCTTAGATGGGTGGACGAGCTCACAGCCCACCTGGTGTTAAGTGGTTACTGGAGCCTATAGACATCTACAACGACTGCCCCACCCTACAAACTGAAACGCATTACTGCTTCACGGCAAAAATAGGCAGGGTGGTGGTACCTACCCGTGCGGACTCACAAGAAGTCCTACCACCAGTAACGTAATAGCGCGATATAACGTAAGGGCGCTCAGATGATCAATACTGTGACAAAAGCATCCATGCTTTTTCAAAAATTTAACACCCGTTAATACGACTATTCCAATATCAAAATTCCCAAGGCAATTGGCAGAATCCAAGTATCCAAAATATATGTGGGTTGCGATAAGCCCTCTGTATAAATTGTGCCGTAAATTCATCTAAGAAACTAGCGTAGTTTTTTATTATCAAAATTTCACTTCTAGTAGATTATTTGTGGTCATGGATTAAATCGTAAAAATAATGTTAGTTATACATATATGTACAGCTCACGGAAATTGGGACAAAAAGTTCTGAATACCTTTAATTAAGCAAATATTGGTTTCAATAAAACATAAGGCTGTGTTTATTTGTACGCTCAGCTCTCCAACTTGAAAAATGGAATGAAATAAAGCATTAAGCTCAGCATTAAGCATAATATTAAACCTTATATTTAGAAGAAATTAAAATCAATGAAGCATTTTTTTATTGCTTAGATGGGTGGACGACCTCACAGCCCACCTGGTGTTAAGTGGTTACTGGAGCCCATAGACATCTACAACGTAAATGCGCCACCCACGGCTGCCCCACCCTTCAAACCGAAACGCATTACTGCTTCACGGCAGAAATAGGCAGGGCGGTCGTACCTACCCGCGCTGACTCACAACAGGTCCTACCACCAGTAATTACGCAAATTACAATTTTGCGGGTTTCAATTTTATTACACGATGTTATTCCTTCACCGTGGAAGTCAATCGTGAGCATTTGTCGAGTACGTATTTCATTAGAAAAATTAGTAAAATTGGAATCATGGAATTAGTCAAACGTAAATAACTAATGTAAGATTAAATCGCAATAGTGGTATTCATTAAATTACAAACCATTAAAAATGTTTTAAACGTATACCGATTCTCAGAAGAATCTGCATGCAGTAGAATTTACATAAAAAGATCTAAGGCATCTAATTAACGCGTGATACTGTAATTGCAATCATTAAGTACAACGAGCTGTGCTGTTAATATTTTGGTTTATAAAATTATAAGATTTAACGTAGAGCCATAAGAACTATTTCAGCTTGCTGCAGGATTGCAAGCTTTTACTATCAGAGACAGAGAGAGTGCTTTGCTTGTTTTAGATAAACATGCAACTAACCCAATAGAAAAGTATTACTGAACATGAATACAGTTGATAAAACTATTATATCGATTACCAACTATCTTAGAATATAATGAATCCAAAGTAATTCAAAGTTTCCGAACTATTTTGGTATACCAATATCAATCTTGTTATTATCTATATCAAATATATTACTTAATACATTAACTATTCTTGTATAACTACATATTTTACACACAATTAGACAATAGAGTCTATGCTTCTAATTTGGTTTGTTTTTATTTGCCATACCATTCTCGTGTTATCATATATAGCCGTCACAGAAGATCGATAGATTATGTAACTTATTGAAGAGGTCAAAACAATAGGCTAAGTTTTTACATTTTTTTTATAGGCAGTAGAACTTAAGACTGATAATACAGACAAAGCAATAGGTAATAAACAAAACAATACAACAACTATAGAGCTAGGAATTGATGCGTTTTTAATTTCAAGAAATACTAATAATATAATGAACCGACAAAAAACCAGCTTCTGTGTACTTTAAATATACAAAACAATAGATTAGATCTTAAGTATACGAGTCGAGCGAGGTTTGTAAATACACCGAAGTGTCAAAACTAGGATCTACTAAAACCGTTGTGATTGGTAGTTATTTTTTGACTATTGTAATGGCAGGGAATCAATAAAAACCAGCTTTGTCAATATTAGGAAGTAATTAAGGCACCTTTGACAGTACAATTAAATTGTCTGTTGGACTTGAAAACTGATTTTGGTAGTTGATGCGTCAGTTTATGAAATGGCACCCATATCTTGTTTTAGTGTAGGTAGGACTTCAATGCGAATGAACAATTAAGGCGAATAATTGATTCCTCGTAATTAAAATTAGCAATTTTAGTTTTTAATTTTTCAAGAATTGTTCTCGAGGTCATCTAGGTTAGAGAGAAATAAAAAATATGCACTCTACTTCTTTCCTTTTCAATTTAAATAAGTGTCAAGTGTGTCATAAGTTCTTGGAAGTAAAAAGATCTCTTGTGGTCTGCTTTAAATAAATTAAAAAGACTCGAGACTTCTAAATTGTACAATATTCGTCTTGGTAAGAAGCTCAATGTAATGTAATACCCATAATAATGTCTCCCAGCTGGTGACACAGCCCACCCGTGTCCCAGATATCGAGGGGCACGAACCTTCTCTGTTGGACCTTCTGCTGACCACGGATCCGGCCGGATACAGTGTGGTGGTCGACGCTCCACTTGGATCGTCTGATCACTGCCTTATCCGTGCTGTTGTACCACTCTCTCGTCACAAGTATATGTCAGCAGATTGGGATGGATTGCGTGAATTTTACGCATCCTACCCATGGGGGCGGTTCTGCTTTTCCTCTGCTGATCCTGATGTCTGTGCGGACCGTCTTAAAGACGTGGTGCTCCAGGGGATGGAATTGTTTATTCCCTCCTCTGAGGTGCCCGTTGGGGGTCGCAGTAGACCCTGGTATAACAATGCCAGCAGGGATGCTGCACACCTCAAGCGATCCGCATACGTGGCATGGGATAATGCCAGGAGACGTCAGGATCCTAACATCTCAGAGGAAAGGCGGAAATATAACGCCGCTTCCAGGTCCTACAAGAAGGTTATTGCCAAGGCGAAGTCGGAGCACGTTGCTAGAGTTGGCGAGCGACTAAATAGCTATCCCTCTGGGAGCCGTTTTGGTCGCTCGCCAAAGCTGCAGAAGGAAACTTTTGCAGGTCTAGTCTCCCACCACTGCGCAAGTCCGATGACAGTTTGGCCCATAGTATCTAAGCCTAATCTAAGCCTATAGTATCGAAAGAGAAGGCTGACCATCTGGTCAAACTCTTTGCCTCGAACTCGACCGTGGACGACGGGGGTGCTACACCACCGAACATCCCTCGGTGTGATAGCTCCCTGCCTGAGATCTGCTTCACGCAGTGTGCAGTCAGGCGGGAGCTCCGACTCCTGGACGTCCATAAGTCGAGTGGGCCAGACGGCATCCCTGCAGTGGTTCTGAAAACGTGCGCC
>NW_021011590.1:667239-1059626 GCF_003987935.1 Bombyx mandarina | reverse complement strand
AAAAAAAAAAAAAAAAAAAAAAAAAAAAACAATCTAAATTCGAGTCAGTATATCTTCAACTTTTTCAGTTAGCCAATTTATTTCCTTAAATACTGGGTACTTTTTGCCGCTAAGCAGACAAGTGTGCTAGTTTAAAGGGTATCACTAATGCAATTAAGGTGTGTCATATTCTATGGACTTCGCTAACTCTTTTTTTTATTGCTTAGATTCGTGGACGAGCTCACTCAGGCTGTCCCACCCTTCAAACCGAAACGCATTACTGCTTCACGGCAGGAATAGGCAGGGTGGTGGTACCTACCCGTGCTGACTCACAAGAGATCCTACCACCAGTAAAAGTGCTAAGTACTGATGATATGATTTTATATGATTGCTTTTTAATGCAATGAGAATGACAAGAAAGTTGCCATCCACCTAGATTTGTAGGTAGAAGTTTGGATTGTATAGCGACTATCCTCTCCAACTGGAACGCGTGACTCTTTTGCAGCAGAAATGCGCATTAAAGATAGAATTCAATGAAAGAACTCATACAGTCACGTAAACTGGCAGGCGTTCATTAATTAATTACCTCTAATCATTATTTCACTAATGTCATCAAACAAGAATTCGATAGGCAAATGAATATTTATCAGAGTGTGTTAAATAAAAGTCATAGATTTTTTTTATTATTTACTTTATTTTGATAAGGTAATCGGTGACCTTCAAACGACTAATAGGTATCAAAAGTAGAAAAAAAAAACGAAACACTAATCTCTATATCTCGTTCACTCTAGTGACAAGCTCTATGGTTTCGTTGTTTTGACATTTCAACATGACCACAGACGTAAAACAAAAAAAAAACGTTATAATTATTTTTGCCCCACTGCAGACCAGGAGGAATATGGAAATAAAAATAGTAAAATTACAACGGGATATTCCGTTTTTAACACCAAATAATATAGGTCTGAAAATAATACAAAATAATTCGTGTACAAAATAAATCAAAATTACATATAGTTGTTGAATATTGTGTACATTTTTATTTCGGTAATTCGGTTTTGAAAACGTTTTTACGACTGTAGGCATGTGTATTTGTATATTTCGTTTCTTGAAATATATTGTGGTACAAACCAACGTCATAACATAATTTGCTGTTAAACACCCTTTAGCAAAATAAGACTTTAAGTTTATTTTTAGGACATTTTAATCTGATTTATACTCGTAATATTGTTTCATTTCATGTTAAATCAACGCATTTATATTATATTAACTATCTTTGATAGGTTATCGTATTCGATAGTATCTTATATCTTTATAATAAAGTTCAAACTTGCACTTGTAACAAAAACAGAGATCTATCTACAATTACAGGAACGTTGATTAGTTCTTTGAGATGGTTTATTGAGACAAATAGTACGTAAACATATTGTCATGTTAAATTTGAAGCTCAGTAATAATAAATTAAATCACAGTTTATTATTTTCTTAATTTAGTAAACTCAATTTAGTGTTATAATACAATTTACAAAAAGGTACCGAAATGATTTCATTGTTTTATACAAAAAAAAAAAACACAATATTTATATATCTTTAATCGAATGAATATAATTTGAAACTTAACAATTGAGCTAATTATAACTGTACAATAGGTCAGTGTCATTATCTGCTCAAATTATATTATAATTTATTTAACACACATTAAATATTATTTAGAGTGAAATTTTTCAAAACAACTTTTCTAACATTTTACAATAGAAACATTTATAACATCATCAATAAGCAACAAGTAATATTTTTATTGGTAACCGGCGTTTCCTCTCAGACTAATAATACTAAGTACATTATATTAAGCGAAAATTTTCCAAAAAAAAAGAAAGTATAAAGACAAAAATAATATGTAACGAAAATAGCTAAAATTCTTAAAATAGCGAACACTCTCTGAACACTTACAAAAATACCTCTACAATGTCTCTCTACGACAAGGAATACATACGACATTTTAATTCTAATCCTCATTTACTTTTATCGGTATTGAATTCGGTATGAGCTCTATTTTAATCTACTAAAATTTATAATAATAATATTTACATTAAGTACATACACACGAGATTCATTATCACTTTAATATCTAGCTAATAGCGGCATTTGTGGCAGGTACGCGCATTTATCACTTCATGATAACTTGCGCCGATTGAGAGCTGTAAAAATCTTTACATCACGAATCAAGATCTTCCTTTTATTTAGAGTCGGTTAAAAGAGGCTCTTTTATGGAACAAAGAACCTTAAACTTAAATTATTTAAACGTAACGTTTGAGAATTAAACCTATAATTGGATTGTGGCAATCTTTCTTGTTTTATTTTCAGCGTATCTAGTGATTACTGAGGAGTATATATTTAAAAAAAAAGAACACGTTTGAATTAATTTTATCGAGAAAAGTTTTTGGCGCATTGAAATTTTCTTTAACGAACGACGGTTCGCGACACGAGATGTCCAGTAAATACAAAGAGTCATTTGGATTCATCGACCAGATTATTGTAACGGGGAATGTGGTTTGTGCGGTTCACTATCAAGTGTGGTCCGCGGCACTAGCGGTGGCGGCGGCGGCGGCTCGACGAGCAGGTGCCACGCGTCCCATGAAAGACCTGATCTCCTCGAAGTACGTCTCGTCCGGAGATCTACGGCGACTGTCATCGCCATTTTCCGCTTCGTGTTTCTTTAAGTGTCTGTCCAAATTTGTTTGTTGACCAAAACAGCGGTCGCAATGTCGACACCGGAACGGGCGTTCTTTGTTGTGTATGTTCCGCACGTGCCGCTGGAGATTTGATGAGATAGAGAAAGAACGCTCACAGTATTTACAACGGTACGGTTGTTCGCCTGTGTGGGTTCGAAGGTGTCTTGTTAGGTTTGCACTACGAGGAAATGCTTTGCCGCAGTAGGAACACGTGTATCGGTCTCTCGCCCGGGGCACGCCTGAGTTTGGTGGTATCGGCGGTGGTCGGGGAGCTCCTGGGGCAAGTAGAGTAGCCGCAGCTGCTGGCAGAAATGGGTACCGCCCGAATGACGCCGGCAACGCGAGCGGTAGCCGTGGACAGAACCGCAGTAGGGCTGGATGTGCCGGGTGTGCTGGATGTGTCGGATGCGGCGGCGGTGAAGGAGTTATTAAGTTGCAATTTTCATCTTCTAGTCGCTGTGGACGTTTGTGCGTTACTCGGAGATCTAATGGCTCATCTGTTCGTGGGGAGCCTAGGGGGCTGGGGAGACGCTCATGGGGTGACCGCGGGGGTGAGGCAAGGCGGCGCGGCGCCGCGTGCTTTTCGCGCATGGCGGCCGCCGCGCACGCGCTCATTAGGCTCGTGCGCCACCAACCTGGAACAAACAAACACTTCATGTTAATCTATGAAGCATTACGAGTCAATTTGTTAATTCGATGAAATACATATTACATATTAATGACTTAATATGCAGTCCACACAACTTAAATGATTTAGATTAGTCAATTTGGTCTTTACTACTGTATAGTCTTTAAAGGTATGCTAAAACCTGTAGAAACATTGCGAAATGACGCGACCGGGCGGAGGAGGCTGATCGATGTCAGCTCCTACGCTCGCCTTCGACACACGCCCACTTTCTTACGACATCGGCAACTGGAGCACTAGCCACCAAAACTACTGTTTTTTTTATAATTACTGTTCTGTATCTTATACCTTTAAACGTCCAATTCTTGTACATATATTATTATATATATATATAATCTGAATCTTGGAAACGGCTCCAACGGTTTTTATAAAATTTAGTATACGGGGGATTTCGGGGGCGATAAATCGATCTAGCTACGATTTATTTGCAGAAAATGTTGTTTTATTCGTGTTTTCAATAACCAACTTTATTGATATCTTCCCGACATCTATTGGCGAATAATAATACTATTTTTCATAATTTCAACTAACTGCTCTAAAGACACAATAACACTAAAGCTATTTCAGCAGATGGCATTGTTTAGCCACTTATAAAAAAAAAACCTCATCGTCTAGTTTTATTTATTCTGCAAGAAACTCCTTTTTTGTAAAGAGCGAAATTCTTAGCACGTGTTAGATTAAAAAAATTTTTTTTTTTCTTCAGTTCACATATCATGGAAGCTTATAAAACTGGAACGATATAATCGGCGATCAATAAATTGAACAAGTCCATTAGTTTGATAAATTGGGTGGCGCGCATCACCCACATGCTGTTACGAGCAGGGCTGGTTGCCGCCTCCGTAGGTTGATTTGCATTACAAATCTAATTATGCTGTCATTACTATTTATTCAAACTAGCGTTCGTCCAATTATCGGAATTCGACCATAATCATATCAAGATTTAGATTCATTATGTGTAACGCTTTCTCCTTTGTTTCGTTATTGACATTTCGATGAGAATAAAAAATATAAGTTCCAAGAAAACTTTAGTGATTGAACACTAATCTTAGTCAATTGATAGTAAACAAAGCAAAAGGAATATCGGTTAACAAAAATTGAAGGAAGTAGCCCTGAAGTGGCTTGTCTTTTTAAAGGAAAATACCCATATAGCTTTAATTTTTTTAAATCTTTTTTTTAACCTGTACATGTTTTTTATTGCCCTTGTAGGCAGTCGATCACACGGCCCACCTGATGGTGAGTGGTTACCGTCGCCCATGGACTTCAGCAATGCCAGGGGCAGAGCCAAGCCGCTGTCTACCGCATTGCTGTACATACATATATAAATAGATTTGCCTATGTATGTATACAATGAAATGATTTTTTAAAAATAAATGCACTTCTTTATAGATAACGAGCAATTCAAAAAATAATTAGGAAGAACCGTTTAGATTTCTCTGCATTTGTACCTTAAGGGTTTATTAAGAGTTTGATTGCCCCTTATAACAAACACTATATGGCGATCACGACTACTCTATCAAGAGTGACATGATTGAGTAGAAGAAGAGTTTAATTAAGTTATTATTAGTAAAAAAATTAAATTATTTAATGTTTATTAATTAAGACTGTTACTTTGCTTTCACCAACGGCGATGAAAATTTGCAACATCTCGCCCACGACCGGACACGCTTTAATCTGTACCAAAAGTAGTGTACATAAATTCCTTGAGCTTGGGTCGACCATCGAAGTCCTCTAGCCCATATACGGGTGGTTCGTGAGACGGCGCATGCTTTATGATTTGCTGAGCCCTTCACGCGGTCTGAGTGCGACTAGAATACAATAAACGTATTTCTGATTGTGGGAATTTATAATTAGCGATCGTATTCCGTGATCGGTTTTGAAAGCCTAATTATTTGTCTGTATTGACTGTTTTTTATTCAAATAGAGTCTGCGACTAATATACAACATTGTCAAGAAATGTGTGTTTTATCGATGATTTACTTTTGTTTTTAAGCGGTAAAGTAACATTAATTTACAAGTCTGTCTACAGTGCAAGTAAATCGCGGCGTCGGTCCTTTAGAAGATAACGAATTAATGACAAGCCCTTGCGTTTAAATGACCTCGTGATTAGGTACATTTCTTAGCGTCCATCGCTTACAATGTGAACGGGACGCGCGTCGTGTGCCGTACGCAGTCCGCGAATAGTGCATAGTGTACACTGATTGCGGTGATTATCGGTAATTAGTGTTCGGAAGCGTCGTGACGTACGAGCTGAAGGGGCGGAGCGAACATAGTTATGTGTGTTAATGTAAATAGCGCGGCCAATGAGCGGCGTCACGCCGTGCCGGCCCGTGATATATTAGCATTTGAATCGCTTATTCGTTCACCTCCAACGAGTGAAGCCACTCACAAACGCACCGATGACTTTTGTTGGATTTCAAGCATTCCGAATAGGCGCGTCGCTCGACCCGTCCCACCGATCGGTTATGTAAAAGCAAACTTAATAAATTACAATTCACTTTACTATGTATTCAGCGAATTCCAATGTTGCAGCGCGATACTCTACACCGTCGATAAATCGCTTTATTTATCAGCCAATAATAATGTAAGGATTACGTTCACAGCGAGGTGTGAATTGTAAATGAGACGTCGCTATTCTGTCTCGAACTACTCGATATTGAATGTTTCTGTATTTACTTGTTACCTCTTGTCAATTGTTCAGTATTTTGAGCCTGAATTTAAGCATAATTCCAGGGAAAAAAAAAACACAGTTATTAACAATATAAGAGAATCATATCGAGCGAAGACCCGAGACATAGCTGGATAATTTAAATAATAAATTATGGACCAAGGCGATGTAAACTGGTTTCATCACCAGTACTAATAGTATACCTTCGAACGTTATCCTTATCATATTATTAAAACAATCACGTTTATGCTTGTAATTTCTACATTATTTTAAATACATTATCTTCAATTAAATTACGTATCGTGATGCACGCAAAGTCATCAATCACAGTGGTGTTTGGATGTTTAAAGGCAGCCAATGGTGGTCTGTTCCACGTGGTCGCAGTTCCGTGACTTGCACACCTACATACTTCGTAAATAGACTTGTTAATAATCGTCACGCTTTGATTGATTATTCAAAATGAAGATGTACGGCCACTTATGTAAACGCATAAACCACAGATCAAACTGTATTAACTAATGTAAAGTATGTTATTGATTTTTAATTTTAATGTTGAAAAAAAAAAACCTAATTTGAACATATTTTGAATCAATTTTGAAGAGATTGTACTAAAGGAAAAACGATAGTAAAATAACGGAATTATAACAAAAGAATTATTGCAAATATCACATAATTTCATTACGACAGATCGCAGAGACTGTTTCAAGAAAAATATAATATAAAAAACGTGAGTTCCACAACAATAGGTCTAGAGCGCGAATTGCATCACTAGGAGATTGGCGTTATTGCCACCGCGTATCGATATAATGATTCACAAAAAAAAAAAAAGAAAACCACGCAGATCGCAATACTGCGTAGTCACGAAGCAGGTCCTTTGCAACACCACGAAATAATATTTCTATCGGTTACTAAATAATTCTATCGATTGACTTCACAAATAAATACAAAAACCCTATCGCGTTAACAGATGGTGTAAGATTTGCGGATGCGGTTCTAAGAAATCGAAATCGTAATGTTGTCCCATCACTAACTGTTGGGTCGACATTTGATTGAATGCACACAAGTATCCTATGGACAGTGCACTCGCAACAAACTTGCGAATTTATAGCTAAAATCGTATCACGTCACTTACTGGATCGATGCTCGGTATTTAGTGTAGATTGTCACACGCGATCGTAATCCCAGAAGCTTCGCACGCACCTTATACTTTTTTAAGACGTCCATATAACATCAGGAGGGCTCTTTGATTTATGACTTATAACTATTTTAGGAAACGCGTCGCGCCTATCTCCTTATGTCGAGAAATGAAATTACTCTCTGATGTATAAGCTCACGGCGTGGATTAAATGTTTCTGATGTTAAGATGGATAGGTCTTGTCTTTCTGAGTATCATATCTTGTATTATCGATCTGTTATTGCTAAACTACGTATAAATCCTCCTTCTGATCGCACATTACACGCTCGATTAGGGCATGTCATTTAAGGCTTCTTCGTTCAATACACCCTTAAATGGAAGCAACTTTGTAACAACCGCGAATTTATTAGATATTGATTTTAAAATGTATGAAATACAAGAATTTACTGTACACGACTCATTTTTATCGCATAAAGCTTGCAATGTAACATAGAACATGAAATTCGAAGATTTTCCTCCTAGGTAAAAACTAGGCCACTAAGCAATGAATGACAATATCGCTTGAGTAATGAAATATGTTTGAATCAGACTGAGTAGTTGAATAATATTAAATTTTCTTCTCTTGATTCTAGGTCAAGAAAAGTTGTTTAAAAATTACTTTAATTTCAGTATTCTTTGTTTTATTATTTAGGTTTTCAATAAAGCACACTTTAAACTATGTATTTTAAAAGAATGCTAACAATTTGCAGTTCCCACTGATGTTCGTGTTACTAGACCAAATAATTATTTAATTCATTATCGCAATGCCCTTATAGACCACTCACGACCGAATTCCATGCATTTTAGACGAGGCATTTAATACGCCTAGGCAGGTCAATTCTGGCCAACGACTGTTTGATTTAATACCTATGCGTTGTTACAAAGTTTTTAGCGAGTTTGTATAAGATTAAACTAAAAAGTCGTAGTCACATGAGAACCGGAGCGACGTGCGGCGTGGGAACCGCCGGAAATCAGGACTTTTTGCCTTCGTGTCTTGCGTTCAACACATTTACGGGTATTCAGTATGTGCGCGATGTCCGCTGTCAATTATATCTCAATTAAAAAAAAAAGCAAATGCAATAACTCGATCGATATTTGCACAAGCAGAAATATAAATCGACATATCCTTCAATTTATGTTACTGTGTGGAGCAATAACAATTTCACAGCGTGTTATTATTCCTGATTATAATCAGGCGGCGTCGACGAATACCTATTTTACTGTCATCCTGATTTAAATCTTGAGCTTTTAGGTTTTAATAATGACTGTTAAATTGCTTACGAAAGATTTCATAGTTGATTTCGTTGTTTTTAACACAATTTATATAACCTAGATTTTTACTGCTTATACGTAATATGGTGCCGCTCTTAAATTCAATTATTCAAATAAAGTTTTTTAAAGTTGTACTGTCAAACTATGCTGTCATTGTTATATTGGTATTCATTTTATAAGTATTGTTAATTTTGTTAATAAGGAAGTCAGTGACTTAATTTCAAATGTGCTTGCTCTATTTGTTTTTATGCAATAATAAACACAAAAAAAAATACTAATGTTGTTCAAATTACGAATTGTGTGCTTAAATAACTTTTATCAAACGTTGAACTCTTTAAGGCCTAATTATTATTTTAAATGACCGAAGCTAGTTAAATGCATTGTAGTTAACAGGCATTTACTGTAAATTACGAGGGGCTCTGATCTAATTACCCACATCTCGTAAAATCTAAGAGCACGCGCTGCGTTGCGACATTCATTTCTCGCCGGTAAAACGGAGCTATTTCGCAAGTTCATCGCAGCATGATGTTTTGTCATAGATAAATGAGTAATCCCGCAGAAGCGATGCGTATCGTAAACCTCGAAAACGTGCCCATTAAACTCTTTAAATTGCACTAAAAACCGAATGATATCGTGATTACTCTCATTTATATAACAAATCTTAAGAATTCGATTCAAATTTATTCTTTGTAACGGATTTTTGTCGAAAGACCAAATATATATTAGTAAAAAAAGTTTTAACTAGTTCGAATTTAAACATTAAAAGAAAACTGGAGTATTTTAGAATAAGTGAAGTACAGACGTGTTAAAATCTATTCACATTTCGATTAGATCCTGACACAGTAAACGTGGCGGGGTAGTATTTAATTTATGATTTGTTGAAACGATGTTATTAAATGTACAAACGAGATATGATTGTCACTTTCTATACCCGCCGATGCTATTAGTATTCATAGATTGCATTTCAAATTGGCATTAGAATGCTGTCAAGACCCTTTGGATAGTGTAAATTATGTTAGTTGGTTCAAGTGAATAATGTTCTGTGTACATTGCCTAAGGCTTTTAAGCACGAGCTTAGACACTTCAAGCTGTAGTGACGACCGATAACCCTGACTGATTTACATTATAGACAAGCGTAGGCAGTGAATGCCTGGCCCACATCTTGGATATATCAGCCGAATAGCGTCGAATTTACTTCTTTGTCACAAAATGTGTACTGTAACAAACAGGCCCGTCTGATTACTCTTTGAGTCCGATTTAATCATTGGTTCTCTTCGTTGACTACTTGTTTAACGGTCGAGAGCTAACGAGGCTATTTACGGTCTCGACTCTTTTCGCTTATCACCATTTTAGGGCGCGCCGATTTTATTTTAACACCGATTAATGGGCCGTTTCCGTCGGGGCACGTAATTTTGCGCAAAATAACGTTCTCGAAACGTGTAGAATAATGCGTTTCCATTACGTATTCAGCTTATAATCTCGACGAAATTCTATACAGAGACGCACGCAGATAACAAAACTGGCCTGTCTTATAATTTATAGTGCACCATTAGAGTGTACTCCGCGAACGCACTGCATTTCATTTGCATTGGAGATTCGGATTTGCGGTGACATGTCCAATACTAAAATGATGTATCGTTGTTTGATTACTGCGCTGTTTGAAAACTGGCGTAACTTAAAATAGTTTTGGAGATACAAACTCAAAGAAATGTTAATGCAGGTAAATAAGACAGTGGTTGAAAAATTGTAATGCTAAAATTTTTTATTTTTATTTGTTTGTTTAAGTTTCATAGAATCCTGAAGAAGACAAAAAAATTGATGAGGTCGGTGACACAATCGAATAAGGAATTCGCATAAGCCTAATCATGTGAGTTTCATGAAACTACATGACCTTAACAGAAGCAAGCAATATAGCAGTTTCCTCACTTAACCTCATGTATGAGTGACGTTGTATAGCTGGCTCTTAAGTGCTTAGAATGAAACCTTTTTAAAATAAGAATTTGAAAATGAAATACACATTATTTTTACACAGACACATACACATTACACATGCACACATAAAGAGAAACTGTATTTTTTTTACGCATTTTCCATTATGGTAACTTATTGTAAGCTAGAAAGATAAAACGTTACAATTGTCCAAAGACTAGTTTTACAAGCGCCTATATCATTAGAATACCAACAATTAGATGCCACAAAAAACATTGAACAGTGGAACAAAACACTGAACAAACTTTTGCTTGACTATCCCAATAGACATGTTAGTGTTCTCATAGTTACAAATTAAAGGTACCCAATGTTTATCGAATATCAGTCAGTTAAAGTATTCTGCGAGAGCTTTCAAACCTGTTACTGATAGCTTTCCATTATGGTAACTTATTGTAAGCTAGAAAGAAAAAAGTTACAATTGTCCAAAGACAAGTTTTACAAGTGCCTATATCATTAGAATACCAACAATTAAATGCCACAAAAAAACATTGAACCGTGGAACAAAGCACTGAACAAACTTTTGCTTGAGCGTCTCAATATACATGTTAGAGTTCTTATAGTCACAAATTAAAGGTATCCGACGTTTATCGAATATCAGTCAGTTAAAGTATTCTGCGAGAGCTTTCAAACCTGATACTGATAGCTTTCCATTATGGTAACTTATTGTAAGCTAGAAAGAAAAAAGTTACAATTGTCCAAAGACTAGTTTTACAAGTGCCTTTATCATTAGAATACCAACAATTAAATGCCACAAAAAACATTGAACCGTGGAACAAAACACTGAACAGACTTTTGCTTGACTATCCCAATAGACATGTTAGTGTTCTCATAGTCACAAATTAAAGGTATCCGACGTTTATCGAATATCAGTCAGTTAAAGTATTCTGCGAAAGCTTTCAAACCTGATACTGATAGCTCTTTGTGTACGGTGGTGTAAGAGATAAAGCTCGGCGCTTTAGCCGTGTGTCCGGCATTAGTCTTGTTTGACTTTAACGATACGAATTTACGTTTATGACGTAAATAGTAAATCGTTGAATGTGTGCCGCGAGACGGGAAGCAATAACTCTCTTGGCTACGTTACACATTGTTGTCATTGAATTCTGTTAATTTCAATGAAGTTTTGGCACATTTAAATGATCACACAAATAAAGTTTGTTACTGTTGTAATAGAAAAATGAAAAAAAAACACTGAATAAATTTCTCAGTTACAATGAATAAACTACTACCTATAACCTAATCTATAGTTCAAGCAGGGTTGACATCAGTTAGGGGGCCGATCGTATAATTCGTGCCAAATACGCTACACGATAGGGGTACAAGTGTGCCAATCCCACATGATGTGGGATAAGGTCAAGAAGAAGAAGTAGATAACTGTTGTTTTGAGAAGGTGGTTCAATCGATAGTACTATGGGCGTACGGGTTCGATGCCCTTTCGGTGGCTGTATGTTTTTGAAAGTTTTTGAGCTACGGAGAGGGCTATGCTTGGTATTTCTCTACGGGACCGAATCAGAAATGAGGAGATCCGTAGAAGAACCAAAGTTATTGACATAACCCGTAGGATTAGCACACTGAAGTGGCAGTGGGCAGGCCACATAGCGCGAAGATCGGACGGCCGATGGGGCGGAAAGATCCTCGAGTGGAGACCACGTACTGGCAAGCGCAGTGTGGGACGGCCACCTACAAGATGGACCGACGACCTGGTAAGAACCGCTGGGTCACGTTGGATGCAGGTGGCAACGGACCGGCCGCACTGGAGATCACTTGGAGAGGCCTATGTTCAGCAGTGGACAATGGACAGGCTGAGATGATGATGTTTTTGAAAGATGTTCGATGTTTGAGTATACTTATTTTTGTCTCGTTATACTTATATTTACCTACTTATATAATAAGGGAAGAAATCCTAATTTGTAGGCTTTTTAAGGTGTCTTATGCAAATACATAATCTGGTACAAATCGCACTCGCTCGTTTTGCTCCTAAGCTGACTCCCTGTACAGTCAGATCCAGATATTAATATACGAATTTTATTCATGCTTTTAAATCTAAGTCTATGCCTATTCCTGGCGCGAAGCAGTAATACGTTTTATTATTTAACTAGCTGACCCGGCGGACTTCGTAGTGCCTCAATCGGTAAATAAAAGCCACATCAAGGGGACACATCAAAGGAAAAACAATATTGTTTGTTTTTATATAATTCCGAGCTTTTTTATATTTTCTTACCTTTTAATCTTTCCCTGGACTTCCACAAATAATTCAAGACCAAAATTAGCCAAATCGGTCCAGCCGTTCAGGAGTTTTACCGAGATTAACGAACAGCAATTCATTTTTATATATATAGATTTTAAGGGTAACTTTTTATTAATAAAATACTAATTAATTTGAAGGGTGGGACAGTCGTTGGACTACGGAATTGAGATTTCAAACTTATGTCTCAAGGCGGTATTTAAGTTGTGATTTTTTTGGCTCCAGTGACCATTGAACTCCACGTACTCGTGAGCTCGTTTACTCAACAATGCAATGAATGAAACAAAAATACGTATAGTGATGTAGAATAGTATCTTCTAAAGAATAGCTATGGACTCATAGATTTAGTAGTCCAAAGATAATTCACTAAAACTCTATGACTATTCATAGTAACGAAACTAGATCTAAAATTTCCTTTAAATTATCTTTATCAATATTTTTATATTTTCTCTAGTTTTGGCGGATATGCTGATACAATTTCGAACATAAACATTTTAAAGTATAAGGGCATCGTAATGTGTAAAAATTAGCATTATACTAGCATTATATTATGCGGTTTCGATCAGCCAATAATATATTTTCTAATTGAAGGTAGAGCGAAAAGTGGTTCAGCATATCCTGTTTCAATCTTCATCAGGGGATTATCTGAGGCGTGTATGATGTTTATATTGAGTTAGGTTTTCCGCTACAACTATTTTCTCTTTAAACTAGATACGTTTCTCGTTTGGTATTAGCTTGTCATCGCTCAAGGGTGTCCGGATACCACAAGCGTCACGGTATTACTGTAGGGTCGACACAAATATTGCCAACACAATATATCTTAGCTTTGAATAGAACAACAACAACAAGTAAATTTGTATTTTAATGTTTTAACTAAATTATAAGTCGGGTTACAGCGAGACAAATAGTAAGAAAAAGTTGTATTAATTAGATAAAAAAAATAGGACACAGATAGAAATAAATATATTTAAATTTACGTCTGCCCACTGCGCGAAGCTAGTTTAGGTTTTTGTTGCATTTTTTGGTTCCAATACTATAAAGTAATCATAGCATTATGTTTTTTTATTGATTGCGTTATTGATGATACTTTTAAATGATACCTAAAAAAATTGTTTCTTGTTACGTGCCAGCCCTAGATTTAGGATGTACGCTACCAATCTACATCAACTGTAATTATACACTTTGATCGGTGAAAGTAAAGTCGTTTTGATTCACCACAAACATTTTTGTTATCATATTATCGACTTACGCGTCTCGATACGAGCCAGTTTTTCTTAATAAGGCGGATGATCTTGCGAGCTGTCTGCTCGACAAAAACCACAACGTTAGTTCAAAGTTACAGTTTAAATTTGTTCATTTTGCGAGTTTGATTTAAACTATACTTCTTCATCGCCAAAGTCGCAGGAGCCCATGTTTTAACTTGAAAAATATAGTAGCGTATGTATTTTCATTGCTGACTAGTCACCCTTATAAATAAGTGTGTCATCTTCCCCTTTTTTATACTAGTAGTGCAAATATTCTATCTTCTGCACAACGGACGCACGGATGAGGACATCCAATTTTTTTCGTAGGATGACCAATATTGTAGCCCTCGTTGATGTCTTTTACAGGCGTGCCGTGAAAAAGCTGTAGAGTTAACGAACTATATGACGCTAAGCACACACGAGGACCAAAAGGCATATAAAAGCTTCTTCTACAGCTTTTGATTCTTAAGACTTGCGTTCTAAATCTCAGTCATTGTTTCACAGTTCTGTCTAAATGTTTTGCGCGATAAATATACTTTTTTTTACTCAAGTATAATAGAGCTTATCGCCTTTTATGTCTCATGTTGATGTTCGCGTTGATTTTATCGATAAAATTTATATTTATAATTCGATTACATCTTTTAATATCGATATTATTCTGTACCGAGTTAAGGTTCGGTATACATAATAAAACGATTAAAATTTTGTTTGTTTACTCGTGTAAAGTCACTTAATCATTTGTTATTGCTCATTAAGCCTTCACGAAGTAATGTTTTTAACGAGCTTCCTTAATTATTTCCGATAAATTCGTAAATAAACTCTGGTTTTGTATGTTTTTAGGTGACGTTAATCGGGCGAGTTCGCGGCACTGGAATATATGTACAATGTAGTTGAATTAAAACAACTGCTTCGTGTTTTTCGGCAGGATTAGGCAGAATGGTTGTGTCTGGTCATGTGTCCAGATAATATCCATCTGAAATTGGGTCTTATGTGTTTTTGAAATCTTAGTGACCATTCTTAGCAATATATTTTTTGAGCCCTTGCTTGTTCGATAGCAACAAAATAAAATTATACGGATCCCGGTCGTGTGGTAAAATTTGCCTTTGGCAAACATATTTGTGTCATATGTGTACCTCTTCCAGTAACTTCCACATGTCTGAATGTCGTGACCACCTCTATCCATGATTTTCGTCCTTAAGAAGTTAAGCGCCTCGCGGAGCTCAAAATCATGACTATCTAGCACCGGCCTCAAGAGAATCCGGACAAATGGTCACGAAATACTGACAATGAGACAATATTGAAAAAAACTAGTGGTTACTAGTAAAGTGGAAGGAAGAAGACCGCGATAGCGATTTGTATCATTTAAAATGATTATTAATTGATATTAAAAAGACAAAATCATCAAAATTCCTACGTGGTTATTTTCAAGCAATTCTTTCAAAAATAGTGAAATAATAGAATAAAATTCTCGGGAATTTTGATATTAGAATCGAATCTCGCCTTAACATAACCGAGTTATTAATTCCGATAAACATCGTGACCTTCCATATGTTCCACTTATAACATCTATGTTATGTTAATAAAGTAGTTAGCATTGTTGCAGAGGATACAATGCGTGCTTGACCCCGGTACATTCAGCCTTTATGTTTACTCGAATCGGCTTATGAATAGAATATCGGAATATTGTTAGTGACATTTTTTTGTTAAGCCTAGTTTTGAGACACGAACGATCTAAAATTGTTTAGTACAACGGCTTTTCTACCTTTTAAACCGGAGTGAATGACGCAGCAGATATAGGTAGTTGATACCTAGTTATGCGGCATAACAATACCTTCTAAAACAGGAGTAATAAGAATCCATTTTTAAGAAAGTTGAAATTGCATAGGCGTTATAGTCGGTTATACTTACTCCCATATTTTATATATGCATGTATGCTCTAAGTGACACTCTAAATGTAAATGCCCGACGCAGGTGTCACGCGAACTTTTAGTACTGTTTTACTGCGTTCAGACGTAAGAGAAGTGTATTAATGAATATAATTTACGTATATTTTACATTCGTATTGTGGACATGTATTTAAACATCTGAATTTCCATTTATTTTTGTGGGAACAAAAAAACGAAGATAATTTTAAATTTTTTTTCTTTATTACTTAGATGGATGGACGAGCTCATAGCCCACCGGGTGTTAAGTGATTACTGGAGCCCTATACATCTACAACGTAAATGTGCCACCCACCTTGAGATATAAGTTCTAAGGTCTCAAGTATAGTTACAACGGCTGCCTCACCCTTCAAACCGAAACGCATTACTGCTTCATGGCAGAAATAGGCAGGGTGGTGGTACCTACTCGTGCGGATTCACAAGAGGTCCTACCACCAATAATATTTTGCATTACATTTATCGTTTAGTAGGTGCATAGTTTCAGATTGGTACATACTTATTTACTTATCTCAATAATGGTGTTCAACATACTCAGAGCCCTATTATGTAGAGTTTTTCATGGAGCAGTTATGTTGCGGTTTGAGGGGTGGGGCATCCTTTATATAATACCATTGAGCCTTCGATCGTCTTAGGACAATTTTCAAATTATTTTGTCTATCGATTTCAGTGGCCAGAGAACACCAATTTATTCTGATCTTTAGACTACTTTACACAGCTTTAAATTACTGTTTACTAATGATATTTTTTATTGCACGTTCTGTATTTTGATTTTAAATTATAATTTCTTAAATGTTTGCTCAGTTCGAAATATATCATCCGTCTGAATTCTCAAAAGGACATTTATTCGTTTTCGAATATTATATTCAAAATTACATCCATTATGCAAGCACAAAGACTGATATTTCAAATTTTCCTAAATCATCCGAATGGCAATTTACAATAATTACAATCTCGATTATTAAAATCGATATCGGATCTCCTCGGGGCATATCATCGTAAATCTAGAGGCGGCGTGATGTGTGTGTCGTGTTCGTAACTCGGGCAAGGCCGTCTCCACCCCACAACCTGTATGTTTACTCATTACTTTTAGTCAATACGTTATTATCGATTATTATCTCGGAGTACATTTGGCGATGGTTTATAATTCGATATGACGAATCGATAACGCTAGATTTAAACATAGAATTATTTTTTTAATAATTTATTATTTTAATTTTGTTGCTTCACTAACGCAGAAGCCTTACGAATTTTAAATGAAGAACAAGTTAGAAGGAGTTTGAAGTTTTGTGTGATTTTCTTGTTAGTTTCGTGTTTGATAGTAGAAAGCACACTTGATGATGAGTGGTCACCGTCATTTATTTTAAAGGTGAGAAAACAATGAATTTTAGTCGTTCGTGATAAAATACATCGCTCTAAGTAACGATGTATCGAGAATCAGCACTGCGGTTCCAGCTAATACGGCTGAGCTTTACCCCTCCAGCGTATAGAATGAAATTTGCATACACATTTATTGTATACGCTGAAATTTGAGTACAGCTGTTTGTACACTAACGGCTTAGTTTAATTACGCATATTGTGAATACTGACCCGTTTGACCTGGTCTAAAGGAAAATGTTTGTGTATTTTATTTGACATTTAAGTTTTCATACCTCACGAGTACCTATTCTATTATTGAAAGACGCTGGATCATAATGTTTATTATTACAAAACTGTTTTGTAGATGTTTTTGTTTGTGCGCAGGTATAGTTGTTGGTTAGATTGACAATTTTTTGACATGTCTCTTACCGGGGCATTTGGGCTGTGGCATCTCACAAGTAGGTGTCGCCGTCTTAACCATTTCACAAAATTATAATGGAATCCTTTGACCTTAAGATGAGTGTCGCAATTCGTTTTGTACTCCAGTAATCACATAACATCAGGCAGGCCATGTGCTAGAGCGATCAAAAAGAAGATAGAATATGTAATAAGAAAGATTCAGTGTTTTAAAAGCCATGCATACGAACAGTTTTAAACAGAACTTAAAAATATACATTTTATCACTATTACACTAGATTCTTAATTATGTAATATCTCAAATAATGACTTTCAAATAATTCCGGGTCGAGTTGAGTGAAAAACTATTCACATTCATTCATATTGCGTCAAACATAAACAACGCTTCAGAGCGCAGGTGTACAAGAACGCGCAAGTTCTGCACAAAATTACTGATATCATGATGATTACAGTAATTTGTACTGTTCAAATCGGTATCGAGATCTCGTCAAGGCGAAGTGTGTCGTCTTTAGTGTCGTCTGTTAATATAGTTACAGAGCTATAATTTATAGAAAATAATATTTATTCGTATAAATTTAGTGTAATTCGTAATGTTACGAGAATAAATCGAAATGTCTTTCTGAATAAAATTAAATAAAACTTTTTGTTTAGATAGGTGCACGAGCTCACAGCCCACCTGGTGTTAAGTGGTTACTGGAACCCATAGACATCTACAACGTAAATGCGCCACCCACCTTGAGATATACGTTCTAAGGCCTCAATATAGTTACAACGGTTGCCCCACCCTTCAAACCGAAACGCATTACTGCTTCACGGCAGGAACAGGTGGGGTGGTGGTGCCTACCCGTGCGGACTCACAAGACGTCCTACCATCAGTGAAATGACGATGCAGTATGAAGTACTGAACGCTGGTCCGTCATTTCGATAAACGGCGACATTTTGTTTTTACTATTCATAAATACTTATGCGTTTTTATCGTGAATGATATTGATTGATCATCGTGAATACATTGTAATGTAAGTTTCTAGTATTCGATCGTAATTGAATTGGAAAAGATAAACGAATGACAGACCAATACGAATGAATCGAAGCGGAAGCTATTGTGACTTATTGAATATTTAAAAAAAAAATACGCAAAGGTATCTGAAACAAGTTTGAATGTCTTTGTTTTCATATTCAAATCTTCACATTTATAATAATGACACAATAATAGGAGCGACCGTTGTGATACAAATTTACAATGATATTGGTTGACAATGTGCTGCCCACATATAAAGCCTTGGCATTAAAATTGAATGTCTGGCAGATTCGTGAAGATGGCACGAGGTTAGCGAGCTAATGTTGCGTTTTAATAATGGTTTAAAGATTAATATGATAAGGGTAGCTTACGAGGTTGTATTGGAAGCGTGCCGCGATTTAGCGAATAAGCTAATAAAGGGTTAATACAAGCGTGTTGGCACAGTTTGACGACTACACTCCCATAGAGATGCAACGTCAAAATTTTAACTGCGTTGGAATATAGCCTATATCATCTTTAAAACAAGAACGAGTCACTGTTTTTCGGCAGAAATAGACAGGTTAATGATACCGATGTGAGTTACAATATCCCTTACCACCAAAATTATGAGTTATGAGCCTGCTATGTGAAAGAATTAGCTCACTACTAAAATTCTCATATTAATAGTAAAAGTCTTCATTTTTCTCCGTTCGCGACATAAATAGTCAGAATGGCGATACGTACGCATGCCGTATCGTACCATCAGCGATATTTCTTCATTGTTGAAGAAGGAGACATATCGATTTGTCTGTTAGGTAGTAAATTATGAGTCAATACATTTTCGAATGTATTTAGTTGGTACCAAAGATAATTCATTCCGATTAGGTAAGTCCAACTTCGAGAGAGAGGTCAGTAGGCGGATCCACTCGGCGGGGCAGCGTTCGGTAATTAAAAAATGTGTTCTCGTCCAAAATCCTTCAGTGCCGTAAGACAAAGGTATTCAACCAATATATGTTACCAGTGATGACTTACGGTTAGGTGGTGCTTTACAAAAAAGTTTTTCTAGGAAGCTTAGTGTCACGCCGAGTTATGAAGAGGAATATGTTTGGGATTCCTTTAGGAGACCGAATTGGAAATGAGGAGATTCGTAGCAGTACCAAAGCTGCTGACATAGCCTGTAGGATTAGCAAGCTGAAATGGCAGGCCATATAGCGCGTATATCGGACGGCCGATGCGGCAGAAAAATCCTTGAGTGGAGACAACGTGGCAAGCGTAATGTGGGATGGCAACCTACCATATGGATCGACGACCTAGTGTGAATCGCTGGGTCAAGCTGGATGCAGGTGGCAACGGATTGTCCAAACTGGAGATCCATAAGATAGTATATATCGAAAGCAAGATCGTGAAACTTTTGACGATTTAATAAGTCACATCACTATAAGAGGTCCCGAAAGTTGCGTTACAATTATCATTGAAGTCGGAATATAACCAAAATGAAATACGTACTCAACAAATGTTCACGATTGACTTCCACGGTGAAGGAATAACATCGTGTAATAAAAATCAAACCCACAAAATTATAATTTGCGTAATTACTGGTGGTAGGACCTCTTGTGAGTCCGCGCGGGTGGGTACCACCACCCTGCCTATTTCTGCCGTGAAGCAGTAATGCGTTTCGGTTTGAAGGGTGGGGCAGCCGTTGTAACTATACTTGAGACCTTAGAACTTATATCTCAAGGTGGGTGGCGCATTTACGTTCTAGATGTCTATGGGCTCCAGTAACCACTTAACACCAGGTGGGCTGTGAGCTAGCCAACCAATCTAAGCAATAAAAAAAAAATGAAGAGCCTATGAAAATGCGGTCCTAATTGAAGAGGTGATTGAGTGAATCACTCCTGTAAATAATTAAAGACGTAATCCACTTTATCTGCTCCGATCGCTTCAATGCAAATTCTGGAGCGGACATCGATTCCTTTTATAGTCCTCATTAACGGGGAACAAAAAATGGTATTGAGTTCGCATTGGCGTTTAAATAGCTATACTTTACAATAATTAATATACAGACTCTTCGCAATTTTCGTAGGTTTCGAAGATATGTTCGCAACTAGAATTTTTCCTGGCAATATACGTCCTTAGTGATTCTTATTTGCTTTTTTCTTATCTTTTACGTGTATGTAGCGAGACTTAAACGCGCGAGGCGAAATACTGATGGTGAAATTTTATTGTACACAATATCAATTTTTTTTAAATATTCAATGTATTTTCCGTTGAATATTGTATTTTACTATAGACATTAAGATTATTTTGTGAACGTGGAAAAATGTAAAAATCGTAAGATCTTTAAGGTTGAAATAAAATATGTTACATATTATGATAATTCAATGAACGGTGAGGATCGAGCGAGAAAACCTCACTTCATAAAGTTTGACAGAAACTCCTTTTACTTTTGTATTACGTGATGGATGCTTTCGAAACTGACTGCCAGGTGACTCTGTTTATATTAAGTTGATTGTGAAATTTTCGAGACATTTAATTGGGTAAGAATTACTTATAAAGTGAGCCAAGAGGGCAGTAATAATGCATTGCCGCTAAAAATCTTAAAACGCGTTTGTTGACTTCAATGACTAAAAATTTTTCTCAGTTTCTGTCTCTCCTAATTCATTGCGGTTTCCTGCTGGCCATAACATCTAGTTCACTGTTGAACGAGAAAAGAATACTGAATTTTTTGTCTAGCTACTAGTAAACACGTTGTTTTTGGCCTCATTAGATTTGCTCTAACGATTTCTTTTCACAAAACATATTATTGTTTATTTAAAACATAGTATAAACTTTGAAGAGTAAAGTTAGTGATCAGTCTTTGTTATAACGAAAATATATCTGTTAGAAATCATTTGAGAGCAACACAGGGTATATAGGTAGGTATTAACTAAACAGACGGTCGTAAATACAGAGCAGTCGATTAAGTGCGGTAAAAGCGCTCACAATAGTCCGGGGGCGGATCGTATCGCTTCCGAACCACTGTTGCTATTGATTCACCGCTGTCATTTACACGAATTTGAAGCGTTCGGAAAAATGAATAATGCAATGTGAAATTTAATGGTTATTGTTCTAATATAAAGCAACAAAAAAGAATTTTAATATTTGCGTATGAAAAAATTCCGGAAGCAATACATTTTTTTCCTACCTATGCTGATAGCCTTGAGAGGCTATTTCAGCTTATCCTTGACGTATAGGTGAGCTCAAACCGGGATAGTTGCTAACACTGGCCCTAGCAAGGGTAGTGCTTCGCAGAATCTACCGCCGGATCGGAAACGCGACCCACTGAGAAGATCCGGCGAGAAACTCAGTGGGCTGTGTCTATGGGTTAATTTACTCGTCGAGCCCTTTGTCACAAGTGACGGGTTCGGCGAGGACGGTGACCGGAAGCAATGCATGAAACATAAACAATGTATAATTTTAGAAGACGCAAAAATGTAGCGTAACCCAGTAAGGGTTTTTTTAAGCACCATTAGTTTAACATTTGAATAAATATTAAAAAATATTTTTAAGCTATTGCATAACTTTTATCGCTGGCCTTGAGCGCGGCGACTGAATCATGAAATTCCGTAACGAAAAAAACTTTACACCCCTCACTCCGCCTACCGTGTAGCTCGCGTTCAACACATTCACACGATGCGCTTGTGTAGTGTTTGTGAGTAAGCGCATGGCGTGACGTCACACCGCATGCGCATCATGAGA
The DNA here is from genome assembly GCF_003987935.1 of Bombyx mandarina. The sequence goes on along the minus strand of NW_021011590.1, from coordinate 1,037,197 downwards.
AGTCTGTCCATCTCTCTCTCGAGCGGTCTAGCTTATGAGTGTGAAGGGGACAGTTAAGGTTTTGTTTTTATTAATGTTTAATATAGCGTGGTCTTGTTTTATTATTGTTTTAATATTAAATTAACATTGTCTAATTATAATTGCATAAGTTGATAAAAAATGCTATGCAATAGCTTTACCGCGGCAGTTCCCGAGTGCCACACGTTTTTTATAATTTAATAACAATTTAAATGATTTTGTGGTCGTCTAATATTTAATTCGCCTGTTTTTATTTGACAAAATTATATATAATAAAATATCAACAATTCTTCAGATTAATCTTGTTAACCTCATCGAAATATCAAAACATCGAATCGACATTGACCTTTCGACTTTATGTTGAAAGTACCAAATTAATTAAATCGTGTTTAATGTTCCCATTCATTGATGTTTTAATGTTTTATTTTAAGATGTTAGTTTAATCGGGCCTAACCCAAAAGTTTTTTCTTATATGATAATAGATTTAATTAAAACTGAACAAAAAACTAACCACCTTCCGGTTTTAAATCATAATAAAAATTAGCTTAAGATTCGTTACGAAATAATCAATGTATGTCGTATAAAGTGCGTTGGAAGCGTATCAATTAAAATAAATGAGGTAAAATGTATTTATTTCGGACTAGCGATACACTCCGGCATCGTAACTAACACTATGGATAAGTAAAACCCAGTGTTAAATTTATCTATTAAAACAAACTAAGCATCATCATCTACAAATAAAATATAGATTTAACTCCTAATTCTCGGACCTATTTTAATCCTAAAAAAAACAATACACGGACAAACACAAATTGCAACTGTGTTTAAACTCTGTAGAGATGTGAGATCGTTGTTTGAGATGTTGCCGATAGTGACAGCGTCAAGATAAAAAGGAAGTGCTTTGTTTTAAATATGTTCCGCGCTGTCAATTTGACGGCTTAATTGAGTGTTTGCTGGTCGATGTTAGTGCTGGACCTTTTAATCCGTTTCAGACTCTAGTTTACCATGCAAACGTAAAATAAAATTGAACTTTGGAGCCTAGTTTGGAGCCTAGTTAGGTGGGTGGTGCATTTACGTTGTGGGCTGTGAGCTCGTCCACTCATCTAATCAATAAAAATAAAAAAAGCCTACAAGCAAAGTTCATATAATATTAAAGTTAAATGTGCTTTTTCGAGTCGAAGTACCAAAGTACATTTTTCAAAACAATGTGCTGGAGCATTCACATTTAGGTAAACTATTTTTTATTATCTGTATCGGTTACTATTACAGAGAATGGCATCAACTCTATTTTAATAGTTGTATTATTTATAAATAGCTTTTTATGTGACAACAACGTCAAAGTACTTTCTCTTGGTAATCACAGCAGTCCTGGTAAACCTTCGTTATACCATTATACCTTACTTGGCCAACCTCGCACCTGCTTTACATACTGATCTTGTCCATCCGGCGTCTTGAACTAATTCCGAGGGATGAGCTTTTATCGATAGTTTGACTGATCGATAATTTAAATTTCTTCTTTTACAATAATTTCCGAAATATTGAGCCGAAAAAGGCTCACGGTAATAGAATTGTGCTGTAGTGTGAGTACAGTATAAAAATAATAGAGTTTTTGTTCAGTAGAGTAGTGTTGTATTTATTAGTTTAAATATTATCGATATCGATCATTGACAAGCCGTTTTTACATAATATCGTATGATAAATACGGTGCACTGAAGATGTCTACAGCCATAAAGAGTGGTGCTGCTCTTTATTTAGTCATTTACTCGTGAACTTGTAATTCTTTGTAATTAGCCTTAAATGAAAGATGTACTTAGATAGCCTGCATTCTATCTTAGCGCGAACATCTACTTTTTACTAGACATTTTTTAAATATTGTAATTGCGTCGGAATTTTTCGATAAGTTTACATCATTTAAACGGGTATTTAGAATATGTTTTTTTAATAATAATTGAAATTGAAACTGATGTTCGAAATTAGATCGTTAATATTCAAATTTGCTATTATAAGTTGTGTTTTAGTCGTGTATTGAGAAATTTATTCGACAATTTCAGTCTGTATTGAGACCACACGCAAGGAAGTCATTAAATTATGTTCATTTTAATGAGAGCTTTTTTAAAGTACATTCTCTCTTGATTTTGAGGCTCTGAGTAAATTGGATGAAGTCTCATTTCGGAGGGTGCTCACTGTATGCCAATTTGGCCAAAAATTCGTACACTCTTAACGACGATTCCCTTTTTTTGTTATTGGCCCTGAACTTAAGTGCATTGTATGACTGTGGTTTCTGTCGTTTTGTGTTGTTATATTCGAACATAAACAAAATAAAATTATAGTTTAATGATGTATAGATAAAATTAAATATATCTGAGCAAATTATTATATTAAACAATAGATTTAATTGTGAAATGTGAATTGATCGTTTTGATTTTCTCGCCGACAAATACCTACATTGATACGATAAATTTGAAGTAGTAGTAGTGATGTATACGTTTTGAGCGATCGTTGCAAATCGATTTGTCGCGATAATACGATTTCATGGGATAGCATCGTTAATTACGACTACTGAGCCTCAATACATCGACGGGCCTGGACTGGTTCTCGAGTGAAACCGATCAGGGGCGAGCCACCATCCGGAGCGTTAACAATTATAACAATTAAACAATACAAAAGCTAAAAGTACCGAGCTATATAAGCAAGCGGTATATGTAATTTATTTTATTCACAAACAATTTCACCAACTTATGGGATATTTTCATTTTCAACGTGCAGCGCTTATGATCTTTTATTTACATTAATTTATATTAAAACCTTAGTAGTCGAAGATTTTACTCATCGGCAATACATTTGATGAACAGTGTTGTGGGCGTAATTACCGATTTATAATTTTAAAGGAATGTTGAAATAAATAGATAAATATAATAGCAATTGAAATCTATACTTAATTTATAACGAGACCTATAGTTCTCAGAGTAATTTCGTTGCGGAGCCTTAGAACCGGAGATAGGAGATAGCCTTCACTTGGGTAACCTGATCCTCATACATAGCGCAGTCTCTGTGTGATCGCCGTTGTGAGCTTGGGCTAAACAAGACGTAAAGGTATAGATCTGCGGGAAAATACCAAAAAAAGCAATGCAATTTTATTAACAGATATTCAAAATAAAATGTTTAAAAAAAAACGTAAATAGTAAAAATATATATTTTTTTAAAGTGTAACCTTAATTTATACCTCAACGCCTTCGTATCATCATTACCATAATGTAATAGAATGGAATTATGAAAAATTTGGGAATGAGTTTTTTTTTTTTAAACTGATATCGACATCACAAAAATTGTTGAGAGCCCCGCAGCGATTTCTCTTATAGTCCGCGGCCACAACGCAGCGCTCAGATGTGCTCGGACACACGATCTTGTCGAGGGACATCTGCGTTCGTGCACGAGTTTTCACTCGGACCTCACTTATATAATTATGTTAATTTATTCTAGTAACGGAACTTCAGTTTTAATTGGAGTATGTACAACTTTTAACGGATATAATACAAATTGTTCTTCGGACTGTATCGATAATTTGGAATCACGCTCGAGCTATAACTATACTTTTTTTTTTATTGCTTAGATCGGTGGATGAGCCCACAGCCCATCTGATGTTAAGTGGTTACTGGAGCCCATGGACATCTACAACCTAAATGCGCCACCCAGGTATTCTATTTTTCACGAGTCGTAGACATAATTACATTTTTTTTTATCGCTCAGAAACGCGAGATTAAATCGTAAAAGTGGTTTTAATTATTCGTATCGTAATTAAGAATTCATTTTCAGACAAGTTTCGAAATTAACAATAATTTAATGAATTATGCAAAGAATTGGCCCTTAATTGTAAGATTCGCGTGCAAATAAATCGGCAGCATTGCGTAAGATCGCCTTTCATTTATTTCGTCCGCAGGGTCTTCAAAACCAGGAGGATATGACTTTAAAATGTGGCGTGCTACAGTGACTGGATAGTTCAACAAACAATTTTTTTCATCTGTTTCAAACGTATGCTCTGCGCTCCGCGAATAGTCAGTACAAATCAATTAAGAAGCAGTTACCACCCATTGTCTTTGATTCAGTTGTCTCGTTAAGGCAACGTCAAGAAAAACAGGGCGCCCATCAAATTTATGTGTATCATTAAATTCTTCGTCGCTTGTGGATACATACCGCTTGGCATTTTAACGAAACTTTAATTTGAGCTAAAACACGTTCATTGTTAACGAAAAAACACACACGTAAGAGATACATATGCAATTGATTGCCTCATTATGTCCTTCGTTTTTGGCTCTAATTGAATTGAGTGTATTATCACTATTTTTCAGGTTACGAATTAACTGCTTATCCTCGAAGTTGGTTTCTTATGGTGGATGTGGATGACAGTGTCGTTATAAATGAAAACATAGCTTTTACAGATGCTTCTAAACTTTAAGAATTAACAGACATATATTTTCCCAATATAAACATCAATAAATAATATGTAACATTAGTATTAACGAACAAATAGTACGGAACACACGAATAAAAAAAAAACGAATGTTTTCACGAAATTTTCACAGCGTGCGTAAAATCGTGAAGTATATATAAGTTTGGCTTTGTGGGCATTAAAGGTGTAATCGTCATTCCAACCCTGTTTAGTAGTGCAATTAAGCGTGCGGAGGTGAAATGAGGCATAGCACAAGACTGGTCCCATCAATATAGTTGGACACGCATCCGGTGACAAGCGTGCGGACGGGCGGAGAAGCGGACGCGTTTCAGAACTAATAATATTTTATGCCAATAAACCTTGATACACATTCGCGCAAGGCAAGTCGCGCGTCGGCTCTTACTTGTGCTAATGAATTTGATGTGGCCTGCCTGTACCGCGCTTGCGTGTCATGTAAATTATGAAGCGGCATTACTTATTTTGTCGGCAGATTTTGATTTTGATCGAGTATCGCGAATTAATTTGTATAAATTAATACGAATTAAATAATTATGAGTGTTAATTTAGTAATGATGTTATCTCTGGCAAATCTGTTTTCAATTGATTTGCCTGCTTCATGGTATGGTTATGTATTTTAAAATCAATCGTTAATTTATTAACGTAACAAATATCGATTGGGTCTGTTTCTTTAAGAGCGAAAAGATGACGATTCTTCAAAAAGTTTTCTTATAAAACATTTCATTAACTCAATCGAACCTCGAACCAACTCTATTTTATGAGTAATTCAAACGAATAATCGATAAATTTTATTGATCACTCCTGGTTTAATAGGTCCTCTAGTGAGCTATTGCTTAATTGGTAAATTTAAAAGTTGCAAGATAATGCAATCCAATCGTAAATGCTATGTGCAATCGCAACGTAGTTAGGAATTGAAATGAATGAAATTGAAAAAAAATTATAATTTCAAAAAAAGCTCTATAGAATATCTGCGTTTATATTATTATCATATTTTTTTATATAATTAATTATTTAGATAAAATTATAAAGAATTACACGACCCTACTATGCAAAATCGATTGTGTAACAAAGAACAAGTAAAATCATTCATATTTTATCAACTGGTGCTATTGCAAATATTATAAAAAAGACATGAAATTTTATTAAAGCTACTAGAAAGCACGTTTAGTATATCACAGTAACAAAAAATTTACATAATATACGAAATATACAGACTTCCATGACGTTTCACAGTCAAACCTTACAGCCACTCCACAGAAGTCAACCAGTCGTGATTGAAAAACTCAACAACTGTGACCGAAGCACTTAATATGTACATAAAGACATCCGTCCCACTACGGATTCGATCTAATGTCAAGAACCAAAATTATTCACATAAATAACGATCATTATCATTTTACTAATGACACTTAGCCCTACGTCGGTTTGATCATTAATTGAATGAAAATGTCAATTTCTTGAAATCACTCGCGAGCAATAACCGTCGCTGTTATGATACCAATACTGCTTGTACGATAGTACTAATTGAAGGGAGTACAAACAGTGGCTGGGAGCCAGGGCGTCATAAATCTTTAAGATAGACGGGATAGAGCTACTGCTAAGATCCTTTCTTCACAGGGCTTTGTGAATTTGTTTCATCGTGACCACACTGAATGACTGGTTAGGGGCATTGGTGTACACACTGCATAATCATCTTACCTTTTTGGCCACAAATGTTCCGGATATTACGGATAGGGCGTATCGTAAGACTGCACTGGTAGATATCTTGCTTAGTTCAGGTGGTAGGACTTCCTGAGAGTCCACACGGGTTGGTACCACCACCCCGTCTATTTCTGCCGTGAAGCAGTAATGCGTTTCGGTTTGAAGGGTGGGGCAGCCGTTGTAACTATACTGAGACCTTAGAACTTATATCTCAAGGTGGGTGGCGCATTTACGTCGTAGATGTCTATGGGCTCCAGTAACCACTTAACACCAGGTGGGTTGTGAGCTCGTCCACCCATCTAAGCAATAAAAAAAACCTTGAATCAGTTAGGCGTTCCGGTTTGAAACCTTACATAATTCAGTTAAAGGTTCAACCGCATGTCTCAAAGTGGGTGATATCATTCACATCGTGATGTCTCCAGTCCTTAACACCCGTTGGGCAGTGAGCTCGCTTATACATTTGAGAAGTAAAAAAATAGTTACTTCTGTTGTGTAGAACGTATTGAGAAGAGATAGAAGTGTAGTAAGTATTGGTATTACTTACATTTTATCAAATTATTTTTATGTTTGATCAACGATTTCTGAACGTACTCCAAAATGTTAAGATTTCCAAATAAATTAATTTTATGAGATCATTTTCAAAAACGTATTTACCTGACGTCATAACAAGGAAATTGAGAATACAAACAAGTAAGTACATAAACTAATTAAATAGAGGACAAGTTAGTTTATCAATTAATATCCTCAAGAAAACATAGTGCTGTGGTCTAATTTAAGTTACACCTCGTGAGGATCTTGTTAGCCCGCATGGGTAAATACCACCGCCTAGCCTACTTCTGTTGTGAACCAATAATGCGTTGCGGTTTGAAGGGTGGGACAGCCGTTGTACTTTAAAACTGAGACATAGAACTAATGTTTGAACGGAATGAAAGAAGGCACTAAAACTTGCGCAAGGGAACTATCTATCCTATGCACTTCTGGTAGGGGCTCAAATCCGGATAGGGGGCTTGCCCCGGCGCGTAAACTGTACCCCCGTTACGGGACACGAGGGCCCGAAGGAATATCTGTGAGTACGTGGCGGCATTTACGTTGTCGATGTCTATGGATCTCGGTAACCACTTCACAGTTTAGTTTAGTTACATGTTAGTTTGTCTAAACATCTAAGCAAAAACATAAAAAGCGCAAATGCTTTCAGGAAAATTACAAGAAGTACACATTCAAGAATAAAAGTCCGATAAATGTACTTTAAAACTTATTTATGAGAAGACGGCTTTATTAACTATTTAATTATCATATCGTTTCTCTAGGCTTTCTTAATATGTCATATAGAAACTGATTGTTATTATAATATCAGAAAAATAAGTGATTTTTTCTGTTAATCATCTCATGAAACATGAAGGATTTTTTTTAATCATCACATATTCGTGGGCTATTTTAAAATGTTTAAGAAATATGTTTTATAACAAGAAATCAGGATTATTATGCACGGCACTTAGAAGATACTCAGTAAACATCAATGATTTTATAACACAAAAAAAAAGTTGAATTTATTCTGAGAGAGGTACTATTGGTGTGCGAATTGGAAAAAAAATATAATTTTTAATAATAATTAAGACTTTTAGTATATTTTTATCATGTCAGCATTTTTTATCATTCATCAGTTTTACCTAAAAACGTTTCCGGGATGATTTAATTCCGTACCGTATATAATAAATAATTCACGAATTTTGCGAACTCAAATTTTCTGCTTCTCATTTAAATTAAGTTCATAACTGCGATCTTGATGCGTAATAGTGTAAAAGGCTTATCATATAGTAAATTATGATGATAAAAAAGTTAACAATCACGCTTTTTTTTTTATAGCTTAGATGGGTGGATGAGCTCACAGCCCACCTGGTGTTAAGTGGCTACTGAAGGCCATAGACATCTACAACGTAAATGCGCCACCCACCTTGAGATATAAGTTCTAAGATCTCAAGTATAGTTACAACGGATGCCCTACCCTTCAAACCGAAACGCATTACTGCTTCACGGCAGAAATAGGCAGGGTGGTGGTACTTACCCGCGCGAACTCACAAGAGTTCCTACCGCGAATAAACTACAGATGCTGTTCAATAATAAGTGAGAACTTATCGAGTTTCAAAATACCCTTAGTAGCACCCCGATGGGCATGCGCACCGGATACCAGAACCGGTTACAAATTTCGAACGCAATAAATAAATCAATGAATAAAACTCGTAAACTCACATGATTGGCATATTATAAATATTTGATAAAAGTGCTCCAGTTTTCGGAGCTCGTATTATAATTTACGACATCGGGTATCTATTTGAGAAGTCGTTAGATAAATTGCCAATAACTTATCGAGTCGACGGAATATTTAGGAAGTTGCGTTATAATTGATCAAGACACGATGAGGCTTCTGTGGTCTGGAAATGTGCAGGTTTTTAATGTCAAATAAGTATTTAATGGTTCCTTAATTATACGTTCGTTTGAGTTTAAAATGGTACGAGACAAAATTGTTTTGGATAAACTAGTTTCTATAATCACTGATCATGGGTGTACGCGTTACAAGGATTAGCTTTGATATTTTTACTAGTGTGCCATCTAATAATGGCTATAAGCCAAAATGTTCAGCATACTAAATGTTCTGTAGCTGTTTTATTGTAATATTGATAAAACTAGCACTATTTATTTTTAACTGTTTGATTATACTAGAGGTCCCGCAGTAGTCGAAATTCGACTATAATTAATTGGAATTGTAAGTTTGTACACTATTATGATTGTATTTTATACTTCTATAATCAGAAATTTCGCCAAGGCTACACTATAAAAAATATTAACAATGACAAACAATATTTAATCTCAATTTGACAACTGACGTCAAGAACAAAATTTTTACAATAAATAGTATGCATGCGTGTGTGCGTCAAACACATGGATGTAGTGTGTGTAATGTTTTCTTTATTGATTTAATGTATCTTTTATGCATTATTTAAAAAAAAAAATAGCATTGTGGACTTCTTCTCTATATTCTTTATAAGTGTGGAAAATTTCATACTCCTCCGTCCGAGCAATTTTCGTGAAAAGGGATACAAAGTTTTTGCTTCACGTATTAATATATAGATTTCAACTGTAAATTGTAATCGATAAAGATCTTTCCGCAACCGAATTCAATGTGTGCTTTTAATGTTTTTATTACAAATAAATTTAACAAATGAAAGTGAAATTTTAATGGTAAGGCATCCAGTGGAAAAGGTCAGTTGATAAGCGAGTCAAAGTAAATTTATAAATTTCAGTACTTTTGGACTAATTTTACTGATTTCTTAATGTTACACAGCCTTGAATGGACTTTCGAGAAAGGCGCGAATTTTAAGGATATGAGAATAATGACAAACCCCGCCCGCCTGGTTTGTTTGTCTTGACTTTGATCCGATCGCTATGAAATTTCATAGCTAAATTCGAAAATTTCCGCCGCATCCGCATCGGGGTCTATAGGGAACTTACCTGGAACATACATACAAATCGATGGATAGATTATATAGATTTACATGTTTATATAGATATATAGATTTAATAGAAGTTTACTTTAACTGACACTTAAAATGTAAAATAAGAGTTATATTTAAGCCGTATTACTTCATTAGAAGCGATTTATGTGGTTCATTTATCTATATATGTATATATATAAGTGAATTGCTGTTCGTTAGTCTCGCTAAAATTCCAGAACGGCTGGACCGATTTGGTTAATTTTGGTCTTGAATTATTTGTGGAAGTCCAGAGAAGGTTTAAAAGATAGATAAATATGAAAATGCTCGGAATTAAATAAAAATAACAATTTTGTTTTTCCTTTGATGTGTCCCCCGTCGGACGGATTCCTTTCGTTTGTTTTAAGTTTATTTTATACAAAAGGTCTTTTATTTATCGATTGAGCTGAGTCAGCTAGTTGTAAATAATTTTTTTTGTATGTTTCAATAATTCTTTCACTTAATTTTACTAATTATTTGTACACTTTTTGTGTCACTTTAAATATAAAAGGTCATCTTTCTGAGAAAAAAAAAAGTTTACAGCTCTCGCACTGCCCTGATAATGGCAACTGAACTCTGTAAGTGAATTCGAAATAAGTAATTATATAACCAAAGCAGAAGCCGTGGTTGTTTTATCGTTTAATTTATGACTTCACTCGCATTACGGACAATCTGTTTAAAAAGTGAATCGACGTAAATATGAGTTTTTATAAGCTACTGCGGAAATTATTTCGGGGTTTTAATGCGGTTACAAAACATTTGCGGAGCGGTCTTGTGCAATGGCCTGACAGATTGCATCTTATGTCAACCTTCAACAATGTTTTCAACTTAAAAACATTTCGGATTCAAAGTTGTGTGCGGTTGTTTACTTTTTGTATTTTATGTGTAGGTATATAGGGGCTTCAATTTTTACGGAATGTCACTTTAAATTACTTTAAGCTGTGTTAACTTAGTATGCATGAAGTTTTTGGCATCGGTAATTTAAATGTATTTTAAGAGAAGTCGACTCAAGGATTATATTGTAAGACGAAAGTATGAATAGTGAATTAAAACGTAAATAGCTTTTTTATCGAAGAAATATACTAGATTTTGGTTAAACTTTCTGACGTGAAATCAACTTGCACTTTTGGTTCATTTAAATTAAATTGTTATATATTTCATTGCTATTATTATTATTTATATATATTTCTTACACTTCATGTAAAATTTACATTGGCGGACATAATGCCTTAGGCATTCTCTACCAGTCAACCAAAGGTAGTGCAGAGTGGACAGTGGTAGGTGCAATGAAATTTATATTAAGTTACAAAAAGTATATAGATACATACATAATAATATATACATATATGCATATACGTATATACTGTAATATTATAATATTAAATTGTTATATTACGTTACGTTTGTCAATAGTACATTCGACACTGGTTTTCAAATTATAACAAACTAGCGGCCCGCTCCGGCTCCGCTCGGGTCTTTAACAAAAATTTCAACGATATTTGACGCTGTTTTATTTTTTTAAACAAAAGAACACTTATTGCGGCAAAATGCTGACGTGACACTTTTTGTAAATAATAATAAAGTCATAGTACATTATTATATTCTGTCATCAATATTTTTCGCAGGGCTCGCAATGTAAAGAATATTTTAGGTAATTTTTATTACACCTTGGGTTACATTATTGGAGTTTTAGTAAGGATCCCTAATTTTTTTCAAAGAAGATTATAGCCTACGTCACTCGGGAATAGTGTAGTTTCCAAACAGTGAAAGAATTTTTCAATTCGTTTCAGTAGTTTCGAAGCCTATTCAATACAAACAAACAAACAAATCTTTCCTTTTTATAATATTAAGTATAGATTTAGTTTAATTTACTGATATAATTTTATGAACAAACGAGATTACATTTGCAAGTTGGAATGCGTAGAATAAATTGAGTAAATAAAGACAGCCTGTAGGCATTTGTTGTGTTGCTTCCAACGAGCGAGTGCTGGGTATAAGTAATGTGAAACATGCGCTCGCGTCGACGGAAAACGCTTTGATGATCTGTTTACATTACCCGTTTCACTTGCCCGTAAACTAAATTGAGTTATGATCAGTTTAATTTGAATCATCAAAAATAATTGGTTACAATTCATCGATTATTTATTTACGAAACAGGCTTAGCAAGTATTAGTTTGATTTGTGTTTCGTGTTAATGCTTCTACATATAACAATAATAAATTACGTCAGTATATAGGAATGTTTATGGTATACAATAAAATCATAGATCGTGATAAGTTAATACGTGTATAAAGATTTCGTAGCGGTAAATTCTAAAATGGTCATTACCTGCCATAAGTGTTATAGCTAGGCGATCCAGTTACTGTCTTACCCATTGTGTGTTCAGTCCAAACGCTCATTATCGATGTATCGGGAAACGAACTGGTGAAAGTATGGAATCGGGCCACGGAGCACAACGGTGCATTCTGCGACACTGCCCTCTGTCCACTACACTTAGGCACCGTCGATAACTCGATATTTCGCCGGAGTACTTCCTTGTTCGAGAGCTATTGTTGGTAATGATGCCGCGGTCCGCATTACCGGTTATAAAATAACATCCTTATTATTGCTGATATGGAAATGTTTTCGTAAGTCTGATTGAAAATTTAAGGTAAATAGAAACGACGAATAGATGGAATTTCTTATCTATACAGCTCCTTAGGAGAAAGTCAGTTATGAAACAAATAATTAGATACGAGTTTAAGCAAACAGTATTTGTTATATTTAGTTTGTTTTGAATTTGCAATTTATTTAAGGTTTATTTTTAAGTTAATAAACGAGGCGCTAGTTTATGTATTGACATGACATTTTTAATATGCTTTTATTTAGCTTCATACGTATCTTAGTATGTAACGGAATCCTTGAACATGATTTTGACCCCCTTCAAAACGTCGGATTAACTCGAAATTTGGCATACTAATGAAGGACAATTCAATATTTTAAACGGTTTGATCCGTTATCCTTACTAGGATAATCAGGATTAGCAATTTTTTATTTTCCTGAGACCCTGAGTGTCTGCGTCAAGACCAAGAAGGGAAACTATCAGTCGCGCCGATCACCTATTTCTCGGATAAGCTACCGACTGATTCAGATGAAATTTTTGAAAAATTTAAAAAAAAATTGAGATAATTGAAATTCAACTAAAACATTAAAAATAAATAATAGTTTTTAAACTATTATTTTAAAGCGTACTTTTTTAGTTTTTTTAAAACCTAAAAAATATGCTTTTATAGAAAATCCAACTAAAAAATAGAAAATAAACTTTAATGAATTTGAATTAAAAGTAGTAAAATAGTGTAAGAAAAAATGATTTTATTGTAAAAAAAGCTTGGGGTGCATGGTATCCATGGTAATAAATATTTTATGAACAGATATGAGTAGAGGCCTTATTTTGATAATATCCTGAAAAGCACCCCACGATTTTTTCCTATACTATTTTTAATTAAAATTTATTAAAGTTTATTTCTATTTTTTAGTTCGATTTTCTATAAAAGCGTATTTTTTTAGTTTTTTTAAACTATTTTTTTTTTAACTAAATATTATTGTCTTAAATCTTAGTAATATGATAACTCAACAAATTATTATAATGTGTAGAACATAATCAATATTTAATTAACTGCTATTGACCTTTCACTGCCATTAAATTTTAATGGCCGATAACCAATAGCATTTTAAGAAGATGTTTAGGTCCTATAAAATAGTGATACGCTACTTAGTAAATATAATTTTAGAGCAACCGTCGTGATTGGGGCGGTTAATCAATATAAATTGAGCAGTAAAACCGGTCGATTACTAATAGATTTTTTTTATAGTATTAGTGTAGTTTAACGATAAAACCCGTGTTTTAATTTAGAGTTGTTTTACCGCAGTTTGGATTTATTATGTCGAATGTTTGTTAAGAAAACTTTTTTGTTTACTCATTTGTTTACTCATTTGCGTTTTTTGTTACTTCGATGGACTCAATGCCGGAGGTGTTTTGTATTAATCAAGCAGAGACGATGCCGTGAAAGTCACGCATGTTAATTGAATTTGCATACATAAATGCATTATATCCATTCATAAGTGTAAGTTATAGTTAATCTTACATGAATTTTGCAATAAGAAATTTGAAGGTGTGTCCACGTATTTGGTGTATGCATATTTTCAACAGTTTCTCTTCATCGTCTATCTCCTAGTTTTGGGTAAAATTTTGATAGGACGCAACGGAGAAAGAAAATGCGGCTATAGAATTTTTGTTTCACATAAATAATTATTTGATTGGTATATTTGATTGATATATATATTTGTATATTTGATTATATTAATGAAAATTAAAATCTTGATTTACTATCTAAAGTAAAATTTTTTGGAGTTATTGTTTTTGACGAAAGCGTATTGTGAGCCCTAGTGGGTAAATACCATCATCTTACAGTTACTTCGATCTACGTCTATTATTCGAGTCTACTTCGATCTCATGGATCAAAGCTCCCCTCCTGGCTGAGCATTTGTTCGCCCACCTGCCCTGGTAAAACTGGAAAGGCCTCCGGGCCACCAGTTCTCAAACATAAATAAAGGATCAAATTTAATGGCATCATTCTCGTAGTGATGGACTGTGGTGACTAATTAATTGTGAACTCTTTCATCAGTCTAACGCAATAAAAAAAAAAAAGTCAACAAAATGCATTATGTAAGCAAATATGAAGCTTTGCGTCTATTGTAGTAAAGTTTCTAGTACTGATTCTAGATTTGCAATAAATTTACCGAGATAGATAACGTTTTCACTATTAACGACAGACATAAGTATGTACTCGTTATTTGATATTAATAGTACAAGCTGGTACTTAATTTGAGTATTAAATTTTATTTGAAAATAGTTATGCAAGAAAGCATTTGATGCGTCTTAATATTAGAATTACTACATTATTTTGTAAATTATTATTTTTAAGGAGATAACATGTTGAGAAGTTTTTTAATGGTAATTTTACAATAACTACTTTAAAAAACATATGCATGCAATAGAACAGGATAAGCCTTAGTATGTTCTTCGGTTTTCTCGAATCGTACACATAATTAAAAGTACGAAGTCGTCGTGGCCTAACAGATAAGACGTCCGGTGCATTCGTGTTGAAGCGATGCACCGGTGTTCGAATCCCGTAGGCGGGTACCAATTTTTCTAATGAAATACGTACACAAAAAATGTTCACGATTAACTTCCACGGTGAAGGAATAACATCGTGTAATAAAAATGAAACCCGAAAAATTATAATTTGCGTAATTACTGGTGGTAGGACCTCTTGTGAGTCCAGTGGGTACCACTACCCTGCCTATATCTGTCGTGAAGCAGTAATGCGTTTCGGTTTGAAGGGTGGGGCAGCCGTTGTAACTATACTTGAGACCTTAGAACTTGTATCTCAAACCAGGTGGGCTGTGAGCTCGTCCACCCATCTAAGCAATAAAAAAAAAAACTTATACAGTTTTATCTCCTTTTTTTATTGTCATCATATTATTTCCGCAAAAAAATGCTAATTAGCGTCTAGTTATATATAAAACTAGCGACCCGCCCTCGCTTCGCTTCGGAAACATTAAAACACACATGAAACCAAAAAAAATAAATAAAAAATAAATAAAAAAAAAAGTAGCCTATGTTCATCAGGGACAATGTCGGCTTCTAATGGAAAAAGAATTTTTCAAATCGGTCCAGTCGTTTTGGAGCCTATTCGAAACAAACAAACAAACAAATCTTTCCTCTTTATAATATTAAGTATAGATATATAAAATAAAATCTAAAATGTAGGTATCTTTGTAGACTATTAAAATCCAATGGGGCTACGTCAGTGTGTATGTAATACAATACTATATTGTTATTCAAGCCAAGAATTCTTATTATTTATAGATTGAGTTTTACAAGTGCTGTTTATTTCAGCAGCGTTGTCATAATCCGGTTTTAAGGATAGGACAGTTGTTGTCGTATTGTGACAGTTGTTACACAATTGAAAGACAGACTTAATTTTAAGATATTTATGCGCATCTGCGAAATTTAAATTATAAGCAAACGCTTTACTTAAGTTCTCTTTCATTTATATTTCTGTTTTCCATTCTTAGATTAACGTTTTGAATTTATGTTTGCAGTCTTGTTTTAAGACTAAGTTTAACGGCCGTCTGGTGTAGTGGTAAGTGACATGGTCACTACACAAGGGGGTCGCGGGTTCGAATCCCGCCAAGGGAAGATATTTGTATGATAAATATAAATGTCTTTTCCAGGGTTATGGATGTCTATTAAATATATGTATGTGTATAATAAAAATCTTACATTTATTTCCGTTATCTGGTACCTGTAACACAAGTTCTTTACGAACTTATCACGGGACCAGTTAACGTGGCGTGATTGCTAGTAAATATTTATATTTATATTATTATATATTATAGCACCTTGGATAAGGTAGGTCTGGGTTTGTCAAATTTGAAAGACGCGTCTTGTTAATTCTAGTTTATCTGCAATTTACCTATTGTAATATCGAAGATCAGGATTTTGTTTATGACGCTGACTGTATGTACCCAGTAAAAGTTAATAATGAAGGAAACAGAAATAAATAAGTTTGTGTACTAATGAGTAGAAACTGTTCTTTTATCTCTGCTCAGAGCTATGAAACGCGTAAATATTCTAACACTGACTAAGCGAATTATAGGTATTTTTTATCAATTCTTTTAGCAGTATTAGGAGATCATGGCCACTCTGTCAATAGTGGGGTAATTGAGAAGAACAAATGTATTCGGATCTGAGGTACTCATTAAGATATTTTGTAATTATTTTAGTTTGACCAACATGTCATTGTGCCAATAAAATATTTTCAATTATAATTGAGAACCGCAGCTCACGAATTTTTTACGATAAAATGTTTTTTATCTTAGTCATTAAATTTTTTTTTGAACTTATTTTCTTGTTTTTATTTCAGCTAGGTACAATAGTGTTTTTAATTTTTTTAAACTATTATTACAAATTTGATGTACCGTTGAGTGTGGTTGAAGTAGTTATCATGGTCCATAGAAAATTTGATGTGAATGCCTTCACCCACTCTGACAAATCAATATCAAGTCATTGAATAGCGATTTCCTCTCCAAAGGTGTGACTGTTTCGTATGAGAGTCTTCAACATCCCATTTAGAGCAATGAATATAGGCAAAGGTGTCTCTATCCGTAGACTCTCACCATACATAGTGCCTTATACCTATTAAATTATAGATGTCTATTTTTATGATTCTATATTATATGTATCTATTAATTAAATACGTGTTTGAGGGAAACGCTTTGATTTGTGGGTTTGTTAACATGACTGTATTTTCCAGGGAGCTCAAATCAAATATGCATATAACTAACGTAGAGTAATCTATATCTTAGTAGGATAATCAGGATTAGCAATTTTTTGTTTTCCTGAGACCCTGAGTGTCTGCGTCAAGACCAAGAAGGGAAACTATCAGTCGCGCCGAACACCTATTTCTCGGATAAGCTAACGTCTGATTCAGATGAAATTTTTGAAAAATTGAAAAAAAATATTGAGACAATTGAAATGAAACTAAAACATTAAAAATAAATAATAGTTTTTAAACTATTATTTTAAAGCGTACTTTTTTAGTTTTTTTAAAACCTAAAAAATATGTTTTTATAGAAAATCCAACTAAAAAATAGAAAATAAACTTTAATGAATTTGAATTAAAAGTAGTAAAATAGTGTAAGAAAAAATGATTTTATTGTAAAAAAATCAAATCAAATATGCATATAATTAACGTAGGGTAATCTGTATCTTGTAAAAAAATCTTTTCAATGTCGATAAATTACGCGAGATTACGAATATGCGCGCATTTCGGCACCATTGTAACACGTGAGGCGTATTGGCAATGATGAATGCTGTCGGATTGCGCCTCAAAAGACTGTATTAAGTACTTCACGCACAATAACATTGATTTATTACTTCATCTGGATACTTTCAGGTCATCAGAGTACTCCCACTCACGATCAGCCCGGAGCCACTCAATGAAGACGTCTTTCTGAATACCTCCATAAATCAAATACGAGTATTTTTTACATTTTGACATTATGGGACGTTTCGAGAATGTAGTAGTTTTGTTGAATACAGACGTTAAAATACCTTTATAGGCTTTTTTTTTTGGTCAGGAGGAAATCGCCGGTCTCCCACCCTCCACTGGGGATGGAGGGCGGAGCATGTCGGAGTCGAACCGACTACAACCTCCTGTCTCTCAACAACCCACGTCCGAGCCTCGCATGAGACAGAACTAATAAAAAGGCAAGGGGGGGAGAGTGAAGCGACCTTTATAGTGTAGAAGGGTCTTTGGGAGGCTTGACGACAAAGGGAAGATCTTCCACCGAGCGGGTGATATTTGCTCGGTAGACCGACGGTCCGAATGTTGTTTTTCGGAACTTGTATATATGCGCTTTATCTTGAAAATGTCGTAAGCGAGATTCATGAATCTGTCAATTATCTTGCGTTGTATGATGGCTACCCGCCACAGATCTTTGCAAGAAAAATTTATAGTCTATTTCTTCTCGACATTTTTGGAATTTACTGAGTGATAACGAAATCAAAATAGCACAATTCTATTGAAACTTTCTTCAAATGTGCTGAAGTTAGTTTTCAGTTTGGTTGTGCGCGTGAAGTTGCTGATATTGAGAAGTGACAATGACCGTTCACTATCTCTTCTCTGTCATAGAAGACAGAAAATAAAATAAAATTCAGAGTGAAATTAATTTCTAGGAAGTTTTATAATTCAATATAAACATTATCGTGCACTAGAGTTTTATTTATTTATTTATTTATGTACACACAAAAAAGATGACATAGTACAGAGTAATAGATAAAATGACTCGAAATATGTAAAAATAAAAAAATATGTACTTGTATAAGAATTAAATATTTTATTCGTAACAAAGTGAAACCGATTTAATATCAGCAAGCATTTTAAATGTTTCCATATTATCTATCGCTAATTATAAATTGGTAGACATGAGTCATTGTGGAGAGACTTGGGGAAGGCCTATGTCCAGCAGTGGACGTCTGTGGACTAATAGAATAGAATAGACACAAGTCACTTCTAATATGAACTATATTATAAAAATATTAGCGCATTTTGATCACTATAAGATTGTTACGCCGGTAAGAGCAACGCCATCTATCATTGAATAGCAGAAACGAATATAAGAACAAAAGAACTAGTAAAATCGAGAACACTCGAGAAGTACAACGCCATCTGTTTTCAAATAGCGGAAACACATACCTTATCGAGAACCCCAGCCCGTGACAATATTTTGTCTTAATTATATAGAATTATATTAATAAACGAGTCAAGGTCATCGAGGCTTTTATTTATGATACAAGCTACAATATTTAGCTCAAGGTAGTGAGATATATGCACACTCATCCTCATCAACGTTTCTCGTAAGATTATAAATGGCTACGTTAAGAGCGAATTGAATGTGAAGTGAATTGAAGGAAATTTCATGAGTCATTTTGATGATTTCAGTTCAAAATGACTAAAGTTTATGTATTGTCGTTTCGTTTTAAATTTCAAGTATTGGGGTAATGAGAAATGTATTTCCTGGTTAATGGTTAGCAGCTTGCTCATCTTACAACGTAGTCCAACAAAAGTTCGGTTAAAAATATCTTGTTAGTTGAAACCGAAAGACTGACAAATTTAATACGTGAATCAAGAATTGAATTTGTCTAAAGAGACCGCGAAGATTAAAATGTGGTTCTTTTGTTTTATAATTTCGAAGGCACTCAGGAGTGGCCCAACGATGGTGACGTCATTGTACAAAATGGTGCGCGGATTTATGAAAAGAAATTCATTTATATGAATTTCTTGAGATATTGAAAAATAATAGTTATCACGTGGGTTTGTATTGATATAGTAATATCTAAGTCTATTATTATCTAGTGGTTTCTAATGGATGTGTAATCAATGTGGATACTCTTAAAATTTAAAATCCTTTCGGACACATTTCGTCCAGTTTGAGTAGATCGACTTTAAAAATGGTATTTTCCATAAAATCTATAGCATTATTTCTTAAAAAGCCATATTGTAAATACCATAAAATCAATTGTTCAATGTTGTTCCGCGAATACATTTGCAGTTAAATATAAAGTTACCGAGCACGAAGATAGCTTGCTCGTGTCAATACAATTTAATAGGGTCTCAAAGACGAGTTATAAGGTCTCGATCACCTCACAATGTACGACATCCCGCCTAGGCAGAGTGCAAATAGTCTCCGACAGAACATCGACAAATACAGTAGCTTAATATTACATTTAAAAAAAAAAGACGTTTTAAAAATAATCTCAACTAAGTTAATGCTAAGTATTTATTTTTAGTACTCAGAACCACCTGGTCAGGTTATTGGGCTAAATCAAGAAAATGTTGCATTTTCATCGGTCGCTGGGACGTCTTGAAGTAGCTAAAATAAATAATGAAAGATATAGTTTAAGTTAATCTAAGCGTTTTAAAAAAGTACAAAATTAAATTTAGGTAAATACTCTAAATACTAAATTCCAAAGGTTAAAAGGTCCCATGAATGTGAACAATGCCCGAAAATCATATGTTACACATCTATTTTTTTTAACACAAATTAGATAATTTTCGACCATAGAGGCACTAAGTTTTTAAATTAATATATCATTAATTTAGACATTTGTTTTTATTAAAAGAACCATATTTGAAAACGTATGTTTCTGAAACAAGATTAATAGTTATAAATGAAAGACATACTTACAGCTTAATAAGCTAAAGATTTTTTTTCTAAGTAATTAAATAGTTTTTAACACTTGTTTTAATTAGCCAAAAATGTCTGTCAAGGTTCTTTATTTATTACTTCAGATGTTCAGGGTGACATAAACATAAAAGCTTTGCAACAAATAGAAGAAAGTTGAATGATATTTACCCACCCCCTGCAGGCTTACAATATGCGCTGTACCACTTTTGTGCTGAAAGTTATTATTTTCATACACTTCTATGTTGGTTATACATTTAAATACTAAATTCACGGCGACATAAATCGTAATAATGGTCTTAGAAATCAATTCGACATCGAGTCATACTTCACAATCAACTTAATTCTATTGCATACTTAGAGTCACAAACTATACCTCTTTGAGGCATGCGTCGTATGGTCTAAGTATTTTGAAATGTGTGAGATACATTTTATGGTGCCATTGTCAATGTTTATCGAAACTAATTGTTAAAACTATATTCTGAATTTCTCAGTTCAAAATTTTTTGTTTAGCCCAGAATATTTACGTTTAAAACGAATTCCATTTAAATTATTATTGATGTTATAATAATTGACGAAATCAAAGATATCAAAATATATAATAATTGTTGTAAGGCTATTGAATTGAAGGAAAAATCAAAAATGTATAATAGCCCTATTTGGTTAACCTAGAGAAATCGGTATAAAAATTTAATCTCTTTTCTCTCCTTACTTGAGCCCTACCAGATAAAGATTCATTGAGAGCGACTTGCATGAATTACGGAACAGTAAATCCAGATTGCCTCAATCTGAAACTGATGGGGTCCTGTATCGATGTGTTAAAGTTGTGCCCACTTAAACGGAGGGTTTATTGGCTTCCTGTGATGCATTGCGATATTAGAAAATTTAATAATCCGTAATCGAACCAATAAGGGTATGGGTATGTTAGATTTGTTTTTAAAAGCTTTCATAACTTATGCATGTTTATTGGTTACGTAGACAGCGAAAAGTATCAAAGCGATGTTCTTTTGTTTATATTCTTTGATATTAATCAATAATTTGAAGTATCGTTTTGTTAAACACATGCTGTCTAAAATTTTATGTGTTGATACATAAAATTTTACATGACATGATTGTAGAAGATATTTAACTAGTGTAACTAGATTATAATAGTGTCGACTACAATTTTATAAAAATATAGTAATTCAATACCATTTTGGTGTACTTAAGAATCATTTCGGAACTCGTAAAGATGTTGGAGCTTCTTTATTATTATATTTATCTATATATTCTCAGCAATTCTATATTTACAAATAATAGTTTGTAATGCCCACACAGGCTATTAAGTCTAGCTGAGGCGAACGAACGCACGAATAATGCCGGACATAAATAATAAGGTAATACACACTGAAGAAGCAAAGTAATTGTGAAATGCCGCGGGCTACGGCGGTTCTGGTCTTAATGACGTCATGTCTTAGCTTTAAGCTGAGTGAAATTCTCAGAACAAGAAGATGTTTAAATTAATAATAATGGCTGTTTTACATTATTCGATCTAGTATGTTCTTGTGAAGGAGTATTTGGAGCAAATTTTGGCCCATTTGGCCATTGGGCCATCGGGAATAAAGTAGAATTTCATCTTTTTATACTGAGAAATTCCATGATGTATAAAATCTTATGATATATAAGACGTCTTTTTGTTTCGTCTCTTCTCCTCTCCTCTTACGGTCAGGCTTTTAAGCGGTAGGCAGCGGCTTGGCTCTGCCCCTGGCATTGCTGAAGACCATGGGCGACGGTAACAACTCACCATCCGGTGGGCCGTGCGCTCATCTGCCTACAAGGGTAATAAAAATAAAATAAAAAAGGCTTGGAGAGAGCTGAGAATGGAAAAAAATAAAATATTATCTGACTACCTAATTTATGTTTAAAATTAAGATAAATCGCTATATATAAATAAAAAATTAATATAAGAAGGATTCGGTCACCGTTCTTGCCGAACCCGTGAAGCACTGCTCTTGCTAGGGCCAGTGTTAGCTATACTTCCGGTTTGAGCCCCGAGAGCTCACCTACACGCTAGCTACACGCTGAAATAGCCTCTCAAGGCTATCAGAATAGGGAGAAAAAAAAACGCGCTGTGATGCGACAGATTTTGTCCGTTTGGCCGTTGCTTTGAAAGGGGGTGTAGAGCTTGTTAGCTCAGCTCATCGACGCTAGTAAACGATGGTTAAAGTAAACTTCGATACAAACAAAGGGATAATAAGAAAGAGAAGATAGATAATCAAAACTAGCGTGTAATTTTATTAAATACACTGTGAAGTAGCGTGGTTTGTTTAAAAATCGTTAGTGAGATGACTGAGTGAGCGTGCCACTTCGGTCGATCATTAGTTAGAATAGAGGAGGGATATTCTGTGAGATAAATGTTTATTTTATTTAAATTCATTATATTTTTGTTAATGTTATGAAAATTAAGCGTCGCTTATTAAATTACTATGGTTAAAATCAAATTTAGCGACACAATATCCGATTTAAGAAGAAAATTTAAAATATTTTTATGTATAAAATATTTTAAATTTCGAAATGTAAATATAATTTTATTAACATGAATAATGCAATATATTTCTGTGGTTATCTGGTCTGCAGTATATGTGCTTCGCCGTATAAAGTAAAGATCATGAAAGCAAAAAAAAAAATCATTATAACATTTATATTTATTAAGTGTATTATCAACTTTATATCTTGTTATACATATTAATAATTTTGTTTTTCCACTATTGAGCTACATTGTTTTTTACAAAGAAACAACAACAGCTGTTATTTATTAATTTGCAGAGTAAATTATGGGTATGCTCTTTAAATAACAATTACCTCTATCATTAACAGTGTTAAAATGTGAGCTGCCGTAAAGAAATTTTACGATAAATGTACAGAAAATACAATAGTTTATTTACGAATTTTATATGATACCGCCTAGCAAACAACATAATTTCTAAGCATACTTAATAATATGTATATAGGGCCTAAGATAATCGTTATTGAATCCAACACGGTATGCAGTCAACTTATTAATTAAATTAGCAAGAATCGACCGATCAAGAATAAATAACATATAAAATTAATATTCAAATTAAAAAAAAAAAATACAAAATATTTTAATCATTACAAAATTATCGCAGAATCTCCCAGCGCGGCGGCCATTAACGGCGCGTGCTGTGCGCGTGCGTTTCGATGTGCTATTAAATTTGAAACAGTATACATTACTACATAACGTTAACTATTTAATATTCCATCTGATACAGCCGGTTGATTGCATTCGAGACGGCTAATGTTTACTAATGTACCTGCTTTCTACAATGTTACCGGTCGGCGTGGATTAAGCACTTTGTGGATATTTAATGGTTCATGCGAATTTAATATTCGTTATTTATTGAGAATTGGTTTTTGAAATCGTGCGGGATAAAGTTGTCATACAGCGGTGCCACACGTAATAAAATTTAATGTCAATTAAAGACAGCGTATATGCATATGTATATATGTAGGTCTTAATATATTTTTTCAATCTGCAAAATTGAACTGATTATAAACAAGGCGTGGTACCGTCCGCGTTGAACTTAGATTCCAAGAAATATATTTCAAATGAGAGCTCATCTTACATCGGTTATGTTTTGTTATTAAAAAATGCACTAGGGTCTTAAGGAGGGGGAGGGTGATGGGAGAGATGTGCTCCGCACTAAACGCTTCACTTTCCCCCGTTTGCCTTTTCATGAGTTCTGTCTCAAGCGAGGTTCGGACGTGGGTTGTTGAGCGAAAGGAGGCTTTAGTCAGTTCGTCTCCGACATGCCCCGCCCTCCATCTCCAGGGGAGGGCGGAGGTCAGCGATTTCCTCCTAACAAAAAAAAAAGCGTCTTAAGGGCTTTAGGGACGAATAGAGCCGAATAGTAGCATGGTTCGAAGTCATAAGCTTTTAAACATATTCGAAAATGTGAATGCTCAAAAAGCTTTCAGTAGTTTTTTATCATTTTCTCTTGATTGAGAAAAAAAAAACTTTGCTTAATTATAAGAATAGAATCAGTAGCAATGAATGGTTGATAAAAAGTTATCATATAAAGTTACATTACTGATGTTGACAATGCCAAAGGGCTATCGGAACGACAGAAATTTAAATGTTAATTTACTCCTGTTAAAGTACTGTAATAGTATAAGCACAGCAACATTTTAAACTTTTTAGTGTTATTTCGACAATCTGTCAATTGACAGCCTGAGAGAGCTATTGTTAAAACCTTTTAAAAAGTACAAGCCAATCATAAATTAAAATCATCATTCATTAATAAAGCTATTGAATTCAATTGGCGACCGTAACATCAAACCGAAAATAATGATACCGAATGGAAGTCAGAAACGTATCAACTATCCATAATGTCTGTCAGAATTGGAATCATCTTATTATAATATTGTAGAGTAACCATGATTCGAAAACAGGAATAATTGCTTGATCATCTATCTATATATAAATAGGTAAATAAGTTATAGTTCACTACTACTTTCTTCTTTGTTGCTTTTAAAGTAACCAATTTTGCTATTAGTTTGTTTAGTAGCTATTAACGAAATTTAGTGTTATGAGTTACAACAGAATTATAAGTCTTTTTTTAACATTAATCTGCTTATTTCCTTCATAGTGTAAAATTAAAACTTTAAATGAATATAAATTTTGAGATGTCACAGGCTATGATCATAGTAGTAATAGTTTTCATCTCGAAAAAAATAATATTCATCCCTGTCGTAATAATGACAAAAAATAAATCAGACAAATTGGTAAACTCGTAAATGACGCTCCGTCAATAATATGTGGGAATTCATTTTCGTTAAATAATGTTCAAAAAATAATAGATTTCCATTTTGAAGAAAAAATAGTGGTTTCACACGTATTGAAGTTACATTTAAAGTGCTGATTTTAAATAAACTCCACCTCAATGCAACAAAATTATACCCGTACCATTTTCAAAATGTATTCAATGACGTTCGCCGAAAACGCCTCGAGCGCCAATTCACGTGTCAAACGCGCAAATCTCAGTAAATCCGACAATTGCCCGAGAACATGGTCCCCGCAATGTCAATTGACGCTGCGCTGTGTAATTTGGCGAGTATTTCAGCGTGTGCCTCCCGCCCACACAGCTGCCATCAATCACTGCTCGCGGCGGACCATTCGTTATCACATGACGTTCTAATGCCTTTGGTTTTGCAACGGCTAACATTTGACCGTCGACTCCGTATTGTCTTTGACTATTCTTTGTTTAGACTTGAGGTCGTTTTTTTTTTTTTTTTGATGATCTACATTGTTGAGTTGTTGATCTCATTTTAATGTATCTAGGTTGAGCTTTTGTTAACTTTAATGTTGATGGTTAGCGATGTTCACAATTCTCACTTGTTAAATGATATAGTTATGTCAGTCATAATCTTATATGTACACTAGCTGTACCCGTTCGTTTCGCTGGCCATTTAAAATTAATATTATTATTTCTTACCCCTACAAAGATTCTCATCATTAACGCCCCCGCAACTGGTGTAGGGAGGCCAACACTCATATAAATATTAGCCTATCCATTAAGTACATGTCGGATGCATGGTTCAGTAGTTATAACGGAACATCCGTGAAAACCACTGTAGATTTATATATTAGTATAGATATACAAGTGTGATGAATAAAAATCAAACATTCTAATAAATTTGATATTGCTTAATAAGTATTCAGCTTGTCACCAATAAAATACCTAAAGAAACAAATTTTAATAAAACTGCCTATTGACAAAAAAAATATCTTGATTTTCCATCTATTTAGTTAACTGAAGCTAATGCTTTTAAAATTCACATTACGATATTTTTTTTGTTCATATACCAAAACTCGAATGTCAAAGTGTATGTATATGTAGATAGTAGGTATAGATGTCCGTATATATTTCACCGTCTGACCACCGTAACGGTTGTTAGCTCTGGTCAATAAATAACGCTTGTAACAATATTACAATAGAACTATTGGCGGTACATTGTACATGACAGATACGCAATCAGGGTAGACACGGAAGCGTCTGTTGAAATATTTAATACGAAAGAATTTTTTTTCAACTACATAATATGATTTTAGATATTTTTATATAAAAGATATTTGAACGTGATCGTGCCTCACCTAGTGTTAAGTGATTCACGGAGCCTATAGCTATCAGAACCTAAAAGCCGATGGTCACCTTGAGACATGAGGTCGAAGAATCCGTTATAATGTTAAATGGCTCTCATTAGAACGCATTGATACACAGTAGATACGATCAGATCGGTGATGCCTACTCGTAGGGGCTTATATACTACTAATACATATGTAAACATATTCTATATACGAAACAAGAGTTAGTACATCGGGAACGAATGATTTTAATAAAGATACTGTCAGGGAATCATACCGAAAAAACCCGTGATACTGTAATCATAATCACTAAACACAATACCGGCGGATCCGAATAATAATAAACACAAATTTGAATAAAACAGTGATAAGATTATTATAATATAAATATGTGAAATTGCTCGTAATTTCTAAACTGATTTGAAAAATAAATTAGTGATTTAAGTGGCTATTTTTTTTGAAGATCGAAACACAAATTCGCGACTCAACTTATGTATCACTAGCGACCCGCCCTCGCTTCGCTTCGGAAACTGTAATTTATTATTAATTTCTCCACTATTTAATGGATGTTATTATACTTATAAACCTTCCTCTACAATCACTGTATCTATTAAAAAAACCGCATTAAAATCCGTTGCGTAGTTTTAAAGATTTAAGCATACATAGGGATATAGGGACAGAGAAAGCGATTTTGTTTTATACCTACTATGTAGTGATAAGCTTATAATGAAGCTCGTAGACAGCAAAGAGGTAAGCTCTATCTTGATTGGATTGATATAGAAATCTTAATCTTCAACACCGAGCAATATCAAGAAAAACAAATGATAGAATACCACTTCTTGTTCCATGTCTGTTATAACCACGTTCTGTAGGTACATGCAAATCGTCGCGAATTTTCGTAACATGGCGGCGCTAGTGCGATACATCACAGAAATGTGGACGGCCCGGCCCACGCACCGCACTTAATGCCGCATTAATGCATTACAAGAGACCGGATGTTGATTTCGAAAACAGATATCTGAATTTACGCTGGTAGCAGATACACAGTCTCCACGGCTCGTTGGTATATTAGAGAGTTCTCGTTTTGACAATTCGTTAGTTTCCGATATGGATAGTTAGAAAATCACATAGTTGAATATTGTTACTAAATGAACATAAAATTACGATCATTTTTACGATTCCATCCACCTACGGCTGTCCCGGGAAAATTGATATAATTTCAATTATCTATACATTAATACGTGAAGCAAAAACTTTGTATCAATTTTTACGAAAATTGCGTGGACGGAGGAGTATGAAAGTTTCCACACTTATAGAGAATATAGAGAAGAAGTGCACAATGCTAATTTTTTTTTTAAATAATGCATAAAAGATACATTAAATCAATAAAGAAAACATTACACACACTACATACCATATATTTGACGTACACACGCATGCATACTATTTATTGTCAAACTTTTGTTCTTGACGTCTGTTGTCGATTTGAGAATAGATTAAATATTGTTTGTCTTTGTAAGTATTTTTTATTGATGTAGTCTTGGCGAAATTTGTGATTATAGAAGTACAAAATACAATCATATTAGTGTACAAACTTATAATTCCAATTAATTATAGTCGAATTTCGACTACTGCGGGACCTCTAGTTAACTTTGAAGTACATACAAAAAATGCGGTAGAGCTTCTGTTACTTTTATGCTGGAGCTTGTTGACCTAAATTTTAATGAATTCACTAATTAAAAATTGTGTTGTATGTAAGTAGTACGTATCGATGGTATTATGATTGCAGTGTTCGATTGTGCACCGTAATCTCAACAGTCGCTCTAAGAATTTCGATAATTCATTAATCCATTGCGCTAAACTGTCTGAATTACATGATATTTATTTATGACTAGCTGACCCGGCAGACTTCGTAGTACCTCAATTGAGAAATAAAAGACCTAAACCTTTGTATAAAAAAACTTAAAACAAAAAAAAGGAATTCGTCCGACGGGGGACACATCAAAGGAAAAACAAAATTGTTATTTTTATTTAATTCCGAGCATTTTCATATTTATTTACATTTTAAACCTTCTCTGGACTTCCACAAATCATTCAAGACTAAAATTAGCCAAATCCGTCCAGCCGTTCTCGAGTTTTAGCGAGACTAACGAACAGCAATTCATTTTTATATATATAGATTGTTAAGAGGTTTTTTGATTTTTCCGTTTTAGTTCACAATGTGGTCGTCGCTGGATAAAATAAAACTAACTCTTGTCATTTACTAATGTTTATTGCGTTTTCTGTACTTTACACGAAAACGGTTGATTTTTATACAATACTTTACGTCATACCTGCTACAAATTACAATTTAGAGAATAGATAATTTATTATTAAATTTGTATTATTATTTATGACAAACTAGCTGACCCGGCAGCCTTCGTAGTGCCTCAATCGATAAATAAAAGACCTAAACTTTTGTATAAAATAAACTTAAAACAAACAAAAGGAATACCGTTCGACGGGGGACACATCAAAGGAAAAACAAAATTGTTATTTTTATTTAATTCCGATCATTTTTAACTTTATCTAACCTTTGAAACCTTCCCTGGATTTCCACAAATAATTCAAGACCAAAATTAGCCAAATCGGTCCAGCCGTTCTCGAGTTTTAGCGAGACTAACGAACAGCAATTCATTTTTATATATAGAGATTTATATTTAGAGAATTTACTACAAATTAGAATCACAAGAAAACCGTCTTAATAATATTTTAACCTAAGAAATGGCATACAATTGCTAAAGGCATTCGGTTTTGTACAAGCATCGATATTGAGTTTATGCCTATGGGCGCTTGAATTCAAGAACTAGGTACGGGTGGTGCTTATTTTAATGTTACAATATCGCTTATGGAACATAGAGCGTTTATCTTTATTATAATACTAATAACATTACTGAGATGTTGTGTTAATTGTGTTAAAATAAAATACGGTGACCGGTTTGAGAGGGAGGGACGACGTATTATTTCTAAATAAATAAGGTAAAATTTAATTTAACACAAAAAATATTAATTTATTAAATGTAAGAATCTTGAAACTACTCGTGCCCCTGTTGTACATTGGCGGTAATTTTTCAGAAATATTCCCTAAGTGCCAATCTTTGGCACAACTACATGATTGGTTGTGGAAAGCGTACCGGAGAAGCATACAGAAATTGATTTTATTTACATAAGACAGAAGATAGGACTACTACTATACATTTTAATTTTTAAATTTAAATTTTAGAAAACGTTGATAATAATAACCGAGGTTATAGAGATATCAAACTATCAAACAAAGACCAAGCAAATCTGTTCATCATACAAATGTCTGCCCGATGTGGGAATCGTATTCACGATCTGAAGTCCAGCAATCAGGGGTTTTTTTTGCAGTTTATATCATTAGAGCTGCAATGCCTTTTTAAGCCCACCGAGTTTCTCGCCGGATCTTTTCAGTGGGTAGCGTTTACGATCCGCTGGTAGATTCTGCAAAGCACTGCTCTTGCTAAGGCCAGTGTTAGCAACACGGTTTGAGCCCCGTGAGCTCACCTAGTAGCTCGGTGAATCTAGAATAACCCCTCGAGGTTACAAGAATATGTACGAAAATAAAACCTTTTTTAATAATATTACGGTTAAAAATTGTTGTTCAATAAAATACCGTATAATAGAAGCTGTGCGTGCGCATCACGGCATCACTTCCTCAGTTGATCGTGGACTCTCGCCTGAGGCGGTCGTGCCCTGCTTAATAGCTTCACCAGATCCGACACGCTGTCATTATCTACGTACTGACCGTAGCTAGGGACTCAAATGAAAGTTGATTATTATTATTTTTGCTAATTTTTGCGAACTGTACACACAATGAAAACTTTCGTGGGTCTGCTTTCGATATTGTGAATTTACGAAATTTTATTAATTTTAATGCTCCAAAAAATTTAAATAGCTCCAAAATGTCAGTATAAACTTGGTTACAAACAAAAAAAAATACGACAATAAGCCGCAAATTTTATTTAAATTATATTTGAATTTCAAAACGTATTTTTTTCTAGTAATTAACGGAAAGTATGAGTGGTACTAATTATTCAGTTCCTTTGTTGGCTGCAGATGGTCAGGGCAACTCATGATAATAACTGAACCTAAGTGATTACTAGCTTCGATAGTCTCTACAACTGAATGAGGAAGAATCATTTTCGGGAATGTATGATAAATTCACCACAGAAATAAGGTATATATCAGTACCTACCGAAACGAGCTCATTCTACGTTATCACTAGTTGCAATTCACCGTTTACGTAATTTAGAATTTAAAGAATGCATTAGCTATGTTGTAG
Organism: Bombyx mandarina; assembly: GCF_003987935.1. The sequence goes on along the minus strand of NW_021011590.1, from coordinate 1,006,205 downwards.
GGAAATTTCGTAAATCAACGGATGGATAATTTCGATTTGAGTACCAGAGCTATCTGTTTTTAATTATCATCTGATACAGCATCTTGCGTTACATATTAAATCCTTGAGAGTACAATAAAGGTATGTTGTGAAAGGTTTTGTTCGATTCTTTTTGAGACAAGTTTCGAGTCTGCTCGGCGGGGTGCTCGGCGTGCTTCCGATGCTTATCTCAAGTTATATTAATTGATATAAGCCGGGGCAGGTGAGAATAGTCGCGAATTGTTGCACAAGAGGCAATTAAAAATGTCGAACATAATAGTTTATGTCACGTTTTTAATTATTATGTTTGAAGACTGGAAATTTATCGAATTAATATATTTACTTATTTAACGGTAGGTACGGAGGCAACGTTTTTTAATACAATAACTTACAGCACGGTTAGTATTTGTATTCTTCAAAAACTTATAGCGTATTGTTTGCGGTTGATTGACGCACGAACAAACTCTTTATCTATGAAATCGCTCAGTGTGAAATCTTGACTGCATTTTAGCAACAGTTGTCCTAGCCTCCAAATTCAAATGTTTGAGCATCCTAAGACAGAAATACGAGAGGTTGGTGGTTGTCAAAGGCCATCAATATCCCCGATACTGGTGGTAGGACCTCTTGTGAGTCCGCATGGATAGGTACCACCACCCTGCCTATTTCTACCGTGAAGCAGTAATGTGTTTCGGTTTGAAGGGTGGGGCAGCCGTTGTAACTATACTGAGACCTTAGAACTTATATCTCAAGGTGGCTGGCGCATTTACGTTGTCTATGGGCTCCAGTAACCACGGAACACTAGGTGGATTGTGAGCTCGTCTACCCATTTAAGCAATAAAAAAAATAACAAAAATAATTTTATAAATAAATACCCCTATTACGTAAATGTGACTTTAAATAAGGAATGAGCCAATTACTTTTACAGTTTAGTAGTAATAGTCTAAACAAAAAGGAAAGCGAAACGATGATATAGACAAGATCAAAGCTCGATACAGCGATCGGCTATACGACAAGAACTTGATGGCGCGTAACGGGCGTCCAGTGAAAACTCAAATGATCGCCTATTAGACGCCGCGGGCGAACGCGAAACAATCAATAATTTCACCCTGATTCATATCATCCACACTTCGAACAACTTCGAGAAAATACGCGAATGTTTTCACTGCACAACCCGTAATTCGATAAGGATTCATCGCTCCGGTCTCGCGATCGAAAACGATAGTTTCCGTTCGCGACGAGAAAACTCGATCGAAGGAAAAGTTGTTGGTCGCCACCCTTTTAAACGTCTGTTAAATACAGCTTCTGCATTTCTATTTACGTACTCTTGTTCTATTACCGATAGAGCGTTTAATAATGCGGCTTGCCTTAACAGTTTTTTGTAACTTTTAATAGTTTTAATGGTTTTCACGTGCCCGCGTGTTCAGTTTCGAATGAAATTGTACAAATAACAAAATAAAATATATTTTTGTTATGTCCAAAATTAATTCTATTAAGTAACGAAATAAATAATCTTTTAGTGTAAATGCGACTTCAATACTTCAGAAACTTGATACTTGACACGCATTACTCATAATTTCAGACACAAAAAGCTCCGAGTCAACCTTAATAATTATTATCTTGGGTAATGTGAGCGAGTGTTGTCATTAAAAAAAAATCCTTTCCATATTCTAGAAAAGATGAGTCATGGCAATAAACATACAAGGCAATGCGGTAAGCATCTTTTAAGATAAGTACAGTTTTTATGGTGTGAATGTCATTCGGTCATTTCCAGAAGACTACGGTTCGTAGTTAAGTACGTGAAGTGTCATGTTAATTATCACGGAGTTCAAGAAATATACATTTTTAGGACGCGTAGTGCGGTCATGTGCGGAGAACAAAATCGTCATGATGGCGTACTTAAAAATCAGGCATACAGTTTCGTTCAAATAACAGTCTTAAGTTCACACTCTTTTAGTTCAAAATACAAGTGTGAGTATAACTTTTTTTACGGATGACACTGCTCACCGTTTTCACATAAAAAGTGCTGTACAAGATACGTGACAATATAGTTAATATTTATTTTAATAAAAAGAGACAAGTTAAAAAAAACATTAACGCTTGCCCTTTTGTACAACGATAATTGGCACATTCAATATTAAAAATAAAATAAAAAACAGAATACCAGTAGCCGAAACGGAATTTACGCAAAATTCGATAAACAGTGTCGATGACCGCATTCGGATAGCATCGGAACATCGGCGGCTTCTTTGAGCTAAAATTTAATTTCTTAATCCTAATTGAATTTGTTTGTTCCGAGTCTCGGCAGCGATAAGACAGATAGGGCCCGTGGCGGTCACTCGCTGATCGATTGTTCAGAAGAAACTAATAACCGTCGAAGGTTAGATAGATGTGCTTTTATTATTGATTAGGCCTCTATTTATGTATTGTCCTCTAAAGGTGAAGCTTAAAACGCAATCGTATATCGAGTACGAGATTTTCGCAACACATTTTATGGCATAGGCGTTGTTCCTTGTGGATGTAGATAATTGTGTGATATTGTAAATAATGCCTTCAGGGCGTTGTTGAGGCTTCCACGTTAGTAGTGCATCAGGCATGTTCGCCGATGCGCACACGGATGACTACTTCGCGATAATGCGCAAAAAGGTGGTATCCATAATGCGTAGAGTAGGAGGAAGCACCAACAACGTCTTGAGGGTACTAGCTGAAAGACTGGATGGCCCGACCCTGGGTAGGTTCATCAAGTTGCATGTTGCGTGCTGCTTGATGGGGCTGTCAGGGACGGAGTTGGTTGATTTATTTAAATGCTAACATAGTTCGTAAGTTATTTGTAATACTAACACAATATGAGACTGATGTCTTGAAATATATTTATTTATATAGCAATACCGAGTATCAGTCAAATACATATTAGAGATGCGTTTACTGTGCCCTATGGGTAATGCGCCCATTGCAAACGTAATAAGGGTTTCGCTTATGGTGGGTTCAAATCTTATAGCAGATATAAACATGTCGGAGAAGCCACAATTATTAATACTATCGTCAGACATCGTAGGGGCGAATAGGGTGATCGAGCTAAGAGAAATATTAAGTATACTGATCACGTTTGTTGTCCTAAAGCAATTTAGAAATCTTCTCTTGACGTTAGCAAACGAAAACGAATGACAGTTCTTTGGACGGAGGCACCGCTCTTCAAGAAGGCTGCTTGGTAAGTGTGATGGCGGTTACGCGCCTCCATCGGCTTGGCTCTGTCATAGCACGAAGTTAGCCGAGTTCCGATACTGCAATTGTGCTGCCATCTCTCGGGAGTCGGGCTACGTTTCGTTTAGGTACCAAACTAATGACCGTCTCCGACATACAGATTTTCCTTAGTAAATACGTGACCAGAAGGTATTTACATACTACTTGTATCAAGACTATGGAATGGTCTCCACACATAGGCTTTACGTACAGCACTATATAATACTTTTATTCTCAGTTCACACGCTGATAAGTTGGTATTATAATTGTTACACACTTAATTATCGGAACGGATGCACACACAACTAAACGTTTTGTAACGGTCTTGTTTTAAGTTAACGACTCGAAGCGAACGCGATATTTCCGACAGACGCATGGGTATGTCTCAAAAAGTAACAGCCCGCAAAAATCTAAATTAAAATTTCGAAATATCCGACCTGTCCTTTTTGATTGTGGAATACGTAATTCCTTTTGTATTTTATTCGTAACGATCGTTTTATATATTGATAGCGTTTATTGCCACGAGCACTTTTGAATAACGATTATTGTTAAAACCGAAAGTGTTGTTCACACGATCTACTTTTGGGAATTTTATGCTTTTAATAATTTGTACGACAACGTTTAAAATTAATGCTGCCCGATTTCTGCGAAACGTAATTAATTGCTCGACAAAATAGTCAGATCGTGTTATTTCGGTAGTCATTAGATTTTCACAGATAAGTATTTAAGTGAGTAAGTTTTACTTTTGCAACAGTTTGTAAAGCTTTTAAGATAAATGTTTCGTCAAATTGGTGCTTTTTTCGTCTGAATTGCTCTTCAAAATAATTTATAACATTTAAACGGTACAACAGATTTCATTTTTATTACTGTTAAGTGTTATTAAATTGAAAGTGTCGCTTTTAAGGACAACAGAAAAGTTGCAAAATTGCTTTAAAAAAAAAAAGACAAAGAGCTTTAAGGTCGAGCGCACACGATCAGGCGGCAAGGGCTAGTAGTGTCGTCACTGCGACATCGCCGCCGAGGAAGCGAAAGCGAATCAATCGCCTTTATCAGTAGAGTGCGTGACGGAGGCCATTGTTAGGAAAGGGAAAATGGGACGCCACGAAAAATAGAAGAATGATCCGGCGGTGCGCTTCGTTGTACGTTTTTGTGGCCGCCGTGACGCATCGCCGCGCGCGTGCTACTTGCGACGTCACCGACAGTCACGACCAAGATTAATATGGTCATCGAATTGTATAAAACTGGGAGCATCGCCGATTCTAAACGTTTGATTGACCGTTCGAAATGAGAGAAGCGGTAATTACGCTTCTTTATGCAACACGTTACCGTGATTACATGGATATTATTTATGGATTAAACGCAAATTATTCTAATTCGAAGTTTGTATTCAAAACGTTTTAAATAGATTTTTTATTTATTGCTTAGATGGGTTGGTGAGCTCACAGCCCACCTGGTGTTAAGTGGTTACTGGAGCCCATAGACATCCACAACGTAAATGCGCCACCCACCTTGAGATACAAGTTCTAAGGTCTCGAGTATAGTTACAACGGCTGCCCCACCCTTCAAACCGAAACGCATTACTGCTTCACGGCAGAAATAGGCATGGTGGTGGTACCCACCCGCGCGGACTCACAAGAAGTCCTACCACCAGTAAAAATAGATCGATGACATTGATGACATTAAATTTGGAACTGAATTTTTTTTTATATTTTATTAACGTTAATTGCTGTAAGCAAAACTCAGACACGCCCATTCATAAAGGCAAGTATATCGGCTTAACAATCGACACGATCTCAAACAGTTCGAAGGCCACATGTAAAGTTCAATAGGCACGCGCGCATATCCATCAGACCGCGAACATTAAACGTCTATGTGGATTTCTGACATAAAGATAAGCGGTTTGAACCCGAGACCTTTCGATCTAGCATTTTACAATTGTGCAACTGCGAAGTTGGACGGTGCGCTGGTTTCTTGCTACGTACTTTTACTTGGTCTATATAGCATACGGATTATTAATTAGCAACACTTAAATGTTTGGTTTTAAATTGTATTTAGGGTTGGAGTTACATTGGTAGTTTTGAAGTAGTTTCAAGCTGTTACCATTTTAAGTGAATCAAATAAACGACAATTGAAATGTTACAAAACGGTATTCGAAAATAAACATTATTTTTCAGTGAACATTCTAGAATGAACTACCTTTGATCATTTATAAATTAATATACTATGCAAGGTAATATTTTTATTCGCAGTTTCTTATGCAATTTCTATATGTGTTGCTTATAACACTGGCCTAACAATTCTGGCGTCAAGAAATCATGTTAATTTTTAAGTATGATTTATTGTTAGTCCATTGGCATCGCATTACGATACTTCAGTGAACAATGAGATGGCTGGAAGTGCGGGGATCACGTAGGAGTTTTTTTTATTGCTTGAGGGTGCACGAGCTCACAGCCCACCTGGTGTTAAGTGGTTACTGGAGCCCATAGACATCTAGAACATAAATGCGATACTCACCTTGAGATATAAGTTCTAAGGTCTCAAGTATGGAATTAAAAACATTTTTTTTGACATGTATTACGAGATAGTGACAGCCCTAGTTTTATTTATATTGGCTGTAGTGCGGGAGCGATCACGACCCGGTAATTGATGCTCTCTCGGGCGCGCGTGCCTCGTCTGTTCGGCGGCACCAACCCGTTATAAAATCCTAACACGTTGAGAGCACGCGTCTTGTGCAACTTCAAGTTTAGTCTTTGGTATTTACGCGAAATTATTTAAATACCTTTTTGGTTATTTATATTAAGACAGAGGCTTCGGCGGTTTGGCTTAGGGGTATGTGAGTAGGTATCTAGTGCGAGAGGCCTCAGGTTTCAAATGGGGTATGTCTTTTTACTGGTGGTAGGACCTCTTGTGAGTCCGCGCGGGTAGGTACCACCACCGCCCTGCTTATTTCTGCCCTGAAGCAGTAATGCGTTTCGGTTTGAAGGGTGGGGTAGCCGCTGCAACTATACTTGAGACCTTAGAACTTATATCTCAAGGTGGGTGGCACAATTACGTCGTAGATGTCTATGGGCTCCAGTAACCACTTAGCACCAGGTGGGCTGTGAGCTCGTCCACCCATCTAAGCAATAAAAAAAAGTACCGTTACGTTTATGCCTATTTACAGGAAATTCGTCTTCTTTAGTTTGAAATGGTGAGCTCACAATCTACCTGGTCTCCTCGAGATATCAAACTACGATATATCCCCAACATCCATCTGTAGCAGTGGTACCATCATCGTATTATTTTCCTTTCTGATTCTTACTGTAAGTGCCATGGACATGTTAGGGCTAGTAGTTCGTATTACTATGCTGATTAGTTCAGCTGCGAAGCAATCATGCAGTATGGGACGAAATAAGGCATGGCTGTTAATTTAATTTAATTTCACTTCGACTTCTCGAATTGGGCGGAAGAATTCACTTTGCAGCATTTTTAGACCGGCAGTCTACCCAGAAAAAAACAGCCGCTTTGAGGAAGATCTTGCCCACTGAGTTTCTCGCCGGATCTTCTCAGTGGGTCGCGTTTCCGATCCGGTGGTAGATTCTGCGAAGCACTGCTCTTGCTAGGGCTAGTGTTAGCAACAATCCGGCTTGAGCCCCGTGAGCTCACCTACACGTTAGGGTTGAAGCTGAAATAGCCTCAAGGCTATCAGCATAGGTAGGAAAAAAGAAAAAAGGGGAAGATCTTTCCGGTTTCGTTTCTTGTAATGACTATTTTAATCATTATTACGCACACGACTTCGATCATTTATGGCTACTTTCTCACAAATGGAGGTAAAAGTGCATGATTTCGAAAAAAAACTATATAAAAAAAATAACATTTTCCAATCACTTTACGCGTGAGTGCTTCGTGATTTGTAACAGTTTGATGTACGCGGGTGGACCGATGCCTTTACAATAATAGACCTGATCACGTAATTGCAATTTTTCGATTGTTTGTTATACGTGACGAAAGACAATTGTTCCACGCCGCAGCGACAATTGACAAAGTAATTTCTCTATTTCGAATGACTATAGCGTCGTTACTAACGTTTGTGGTGACATAAATATTTAGGAAGGCATATATTTATGAGTTCCTAAGTGAATATGAAATTTACGCACCTAAGTTTAATACTATATTTTGTTCAGTATTGGAGCAATCAATTTTTTTTCAATTTAATTTTATATTTACCGATATAACGAGCACAATTAGTTGGCAATTGTAAGAAACCAAACAAAAAAGTTATATCTAAAATAGTAAAAACATTCACAAGTGACGAACGAGTAAAATAAACAAAATTTTAATAACTGATAATTTTTATAATAACTTATTACTGGTGTAGATTGGGAGAGGCCTATGTCCAGCAGTGGTCGACTGTGGGCTGTTGATGATGATGATGATTACTGATAAACTTTATTTCACTACAATAGTGCAATGGTTACTCCCAATACCTGATTTGTACTCCTATTTTCAGGCAAACGTACGTAAATCGTTTGAATAAACGGTAATATTATATTACTTACTTAAAATGATGATTTCGGAAATTTAAAAAAAAACATTCAGTTTAATATTATGATGTGCCATTTTTGAATCAATTTAAAGAAATCAGACACTTTTCTTTTCTTATTATGTTACCATGTTCTTTTTTAGTTTTCTTTTGGCTTCATGGAAATTAATCCCATAGACATTATTACGAGTATGACTCCGCCCATCTAAACACATGAGGTCAAAATTTCAATTGTAACACATACAAACATATATATGTTTGTATGTGTTACAATTTTACTCTGTACTGTTATAATTACTCAATTAGATCACCTCCTTACGGATCCATCAGATCCAATAACCCTTGCATTAGACGCCGTCAGCTTAACCTTAAGAGCCGGCTTAGAGACCCCGGTAACCGTACTCGTCAAACTCGACAAAGAGTTCGGCGTACTACCTAACATATGCATCAGCCCGTTGAGTTTCTCGCCGGATCTTCTCAGTGATTCGCGATCCGATCCGGTAGTAGATTCATCTGCGAAGCAGTTGCTCTGGAGTGGTTATGTCTTTTTCGGAGGCGCTCGGGCAGCTGTTAGTTAATACCACCCCTCCTGGCTGAGCCTTTGCTTGCCCATCCGTCCTGGTGAAACTGTAAAGGACTGCGGGCCACCAATAAACATTCAATCATAAATAAAACTCAATCAGACAATGCTTGTATATTTATTTTATATTATTATTTTATTTTATACCTGATTACCAATTGTCAGCTGGCACCATACATGTCGCTCTCATTAAGACAAATAAAAGATTTTCGCACTTCATTTAAGTAAGTGTACTGACAGCCCTTGGCGTCAAACCTACTTTCGTCCGCTACATGACACGTTTTGAAAGCAACGGATCCAAGGCATTTGCGGTTTCCTACTATTGAATATTACACGGCTCCGCGTCAAAACCGCCAACCAGTTCACGGTATTAGTTTTAATATAACAGACATAGGATCAGTTTCGAAATAAAAAAGAAAAATTATATTATGTCCCGGAAATCGACGCCGTTCGAAATATCTATTTTGGACAACCTTAGCTGAGCTGCGTCTTGAGTTTTTTACAGTAAAAGACTTTTTTTGTTGTTGCTACGAAGCCTTTTGCGTTTTAAATAACATACGCTGACAAAACAATAGTATACTTAGGAAACTTTTATCTTAGATTTTATAAAACGTCGAACTATTATTAAGCGTTACTAAAAAAAGTTTAATTTAACACACGTTTAGCTAGCGTTAAATATGATAATATAATAAAATAAATCAGATGCCAGATAATGCTGTTGGATGCGTCGAAACTTTGCCTGCAGCTTAAAGCGTGTTAGTATGCAAATTCAAAAGATAAAAGAACGTTATAACATAGTTGAGTTAACGTTGTAACTTTAATCGGAATATTTATCGAACTTGTTTCCAATGCTGACTAATTTCTCTCATGTCAAATATAATAATAGTTGGTTTAAAATTTATTTTTTGATAACCCCATCTTGTTGCGTCTTTAAAGCGGTTAGTTGCCCTCAATTAAGAAAAATAGTATTATTATTCGCCAATAGATGTCGGGCAGAGTTGATTATTGAAAACACGAGTAAAACAACATTTTCTGAAAATTAATCGTAGCTAGATCGATTTATCGCCCCCGAAATCCCCTGTATACTAAATTTTATGAAAACCGTTGGAGCCGTTTCCGAGATTCAGATTATATATATAATAGAATTGCTTGTTTAAAGGTATAAGATTTTAGAGATGTTTCTTCTTTCGATTCTGTTCATGTTGCTCTAATGTCTGTTGTTGATAGCTTAATCTCAACATAGCTCATATTTATATAGAATAGTCGTTTTTGTGGCTGTTGCGGGGCTTAAAGAAGCCATGATATTTCAAAAGGTAAATATTTTATGTCCTTAAAGACGAATACAAAATAATTCTGGAATCTCATTTGACTCTTTACTGATATTTATTAGAAAAAGAAAATAAGATAAATTAATATAGATATTGAGGTGTTTGTGGTTATGGTCTATTTTTAAACACCGTGAGAATATTACTTTAGTATTGTTCACTGTAAGTTCGACATGTGGCGGGTAGCCATCATACAACGCAAGATAATTGAGAGATGCCTGAATCTCGCTTACGACATTTTCAAGATAAGCTTGCATATATACAAGTTCCGAACAACAACATTCGGACCGTCGGTCTACCGAGCAAATATAACCCGCTCGGTGGAAAATCTTCCCTTTGTCGTTAAAAACTTCCTACAGACTCTTTGAGATTTTTATCAAACTTCACAATCCGACGTTTCACCGTGTGTTACAGTGAAACTATGGTTACGTACATTTGTACTAAATTTTAGACATTATGCCCAAAATTAACCGTCGACCGGAGACAATATAATTCAACGAGAATTATCACCGTCTCCTCGTATTTTTCGCGCTAAGCAGGCCTATAATAACGACGTTTTATTGTCCAGCTTTCTTTTTTAGTTTATAACAACGTTCTGTTTAGTCTTTTTTTTTTGTAACAAGTATAAAGTTTTTGATGATTTTTTTTTTAAATCAGTCGTCGAATTGGGATATCCCAATTAAAATGCTGTGAATGAATTATTTATTACAGTATATTGATAAACGGGATCATAGGTCGCTTAGTTTTCAGTGGTTACTAAAGCCTATGCTTGAGTGTAGTCTCGCCACTATGAGATATGTGGTCGAACACACAACTGAATTGTTAACAGCTTTTCCAATAATCAAACTGAATCTAAGAGTAATCTTTGTGGCGAGGCTCGGGTGATGCCTATGTTCAACAGTGGACATCTGAGAGCTGATAGAATAGAGAATAGAATAGTATGAGAAATAAGCAGGGCGGTGGTCCCCAACCGTGCTCTTCATCCGTTTGATGGAGAGACGCACTCCAGTTAGAGTGATGATATCATCAACTCCCAACGATGGCACCAGCCATGCAGCCTCCGAAGACGCAGGAACATTAGGAGCGAACTATAACTGCAGCGATTCTGATGGTGGTATTATTCGCACGATTCCATAATATACAGCGGTAGTATTGGGTAGATTTTGTAATACGGCATAACGTGAAAAACTAATGCTGTAAATCGAACCCTAGGACAAGTACCGATTTTCTACGAAATATCTAATACGCGTTCACGAAAAATTTCCGCCACAAAGGAATAACGTACATAAACTCTTATCAATAAAGCTGATTGTAACAAAATATGTACCTTGTTAAGCTATCTGTATTCGTCGGTAAGACGTTGGCACGCGACATAATCTATTTAATTTTGAAAATCACCAACCGCAAATGATGATGACAGGCCGTATTCATAATCGTCTTTATGCGCGTCGAGTGAATAAGCAGAGATATCTCGTACAATATTGGTATGATCCGTCCGTTTTCACAGTAGAAGCCGTGACGATAGTTTGACGGAACATTCAACATATTTACTTTTTCTTATTAAGAAGTTTTCGTGGTATATGCAACTATGGTGCATTTCAACTAAAAAACGACTGACTACCTATTGGTAATGGTAGGGTGTATAGAGCAACATCTTATCAACATCTTGTTTATTTCTGTCGCAAAGTATCGATGCGTCCCGATTTGAAGGTTAGTCAGTATGATAAAATAAATATTCTTTTGGACTTGTAAGGAGACGTGAATAGCCCACCTGGTCACCGGTCAGCGTAGCTCATGGACGTCAGCAATGATAGAGGCAAAACCAAAACACTGATTCTCCGAAAACCTTGTTTGAAGAAAGAGTTAGACCTCAGACGCATGGAGGGCGACGGCATTCATGATGTTTATCTCTTTAGACTCCAGTCACGGCTTAATATTATATAAGCCGTGAATTCATATAATTAACGCATCAGTACAAAATACTTAATTTAACAAAAACAAAAATATGTGAATAGAAAAAAATGCGAATAATTTCAGAAAATATCATTTATTATGAAATACCATGATTTAATGTGGATGGGATCACATAAATGTATGAGAAATAAATTTAATGCAACATATTCACAATTGGAAACAGATTCACTTTGGCCTAATTATGATATGATATCGATAAAATCAGCCATAAGTAGCTAGAAATTAGATTAAGCTATGCAATTACCAGTTACTAGAGATGCGTTTAAAGCAGTTTTAACATGGTTTCTCTCAAATTACGACTTTATTAAGTACTTAAAGTGGTCTTGATAATATCTGGCGAACTTGTGGTTATTAATTACTGCAATTATAACGTTGCGGTATTTTTTGCTCGTTTTCTCGAAGTTTCCTTTTTTAAATTCATATCAGCTATTAGTTAATGATTTATTAGATGATTTAGCTCACCTAAAGCGAAGATCGGTGTCACTGTTAATAATTACTCTTGTCACTATTTCTTCGATTCTGCGCATCTATGATAACTAAAATATTAGTCGGTATGAAGTCGTCGTGGCCAAAAGGATAAGACGCCCGGTGCAATCGTAACTAGCGATGTAACGGTGTTCGAATTCCGCAGGCGGGTACCAATTTTTCTAATGAAATTTCGGTTTGAAGGGCGGGGCAGCCGCTGTAACTATACTGAGACCTTAGAACTTATATCTCAAGGTGGGTGGCGCATTTACGTTGTAGATGACTATGGGTTCCAGTAACCACTTAACACCAGGTGGGCTGTGAGCTTGTCCACCTATCTAGGCAATAAGCAATAAAAAATATTGTACTACAGAAAATAAAACGAATAAAATAGGAATATCACCATCAATCTGTATAATTGTTTGAACTATATATACAATCTATGATAAAAATAAAAATGAATTGCTGTTCGTTAGTCTCACTAAAACTCGAGAACGGCTGGACCGATTTGGCTAATTTTGGTCTTGAATTATTTGTGGTAGTCCAGACAAGGTTTAAAAGGTAGATAAATATGAAAATGCTCGGAATTAAATAAAAATAACAATTTTGTTTTCCCCTTGAAGTGTCCTCCGTCGGACGGATTCCTTTTGTTTGTTTTATGTTGTTTTAGGCACTACGAAGTCTGCCGGGTCAGCTAGTCTATGGTAAAAATCAGATTGTTAAAAAAGATGTACAGGTTTTTTTTGTTGCTAAAATGCGTGAACGATCTCACGTTCCACCTGGTGCTAAGTAGTCGCAGGAGCCCATAGACATCAACTACGTTAATGCCACTGCCCATCATGAGACATGAGTTCTAAGTCTCAGTTTTTGCAGTTTAACTGCCTCACCCTTTAAACCGGAATGCATTACTGCTTCAGGGCAGAAATAGGTAGGATGGTACATACTCATGCGGGCTCACAAGACACCATACTACCAGTAAGTAATTATAGGTATTTTACAAACATAATCAGTAAAATACTCAACGTAATGAGTTACTTTTAGTGTATAAATCTGAATGTAGGGTTATATTCTAAATAAACATATTTGTAATTCGTTTAGTTACGAAAGCCAAACCGCAGAACTCGGCATTCCTAATCAATTGCACCGAACGTCACTCAGAAGTGACATGGTCATCCTAGGATTAGCGTTAATTCTGGGAAAAATAATTGAGAACGGACGCCATAAGAATTACCGGCGGAAAGTGAATGGAGGCGACTCGGTGCGTTGCGCTTGCGAAGCCGTGAATATCCGGTGTATCGAAAATGTGACAGTTATTCGGAAATTTATGAATTTGACTTTATTTGGTTTCGTTAAAAGGTTTATGTTCTTATTTTTTCATTACAATATAATTGGTTTAATGGCACAATGCCATTACATATTACGTACATTATTTGGTTAAAGTGTAGCATGGGTAATGCATTTTGTCTTAAATTGTATTTTTCAATTTTGTTGTTTTCATTACATCTGAAACACAGTTAACTTTATATTAAGATTTTAGAAACATTTTAATAAGATTATCGTGTATTGCACAATATAAATCTCTAATATACAGCAAAAGTCGTACAATTTTAGCACAAAATAATAGACCACTTAGTTTCTTGATTTTAAGATGCTTTATGAAATAGATATAGTGGCTAGATTAGTTTTAGAGGAAAATAATGTAAGATAATCTTTTATTGATAGTCTACGAAGCACGAGAAACGTTTGACAATGAAATCCCTAGCGATTTTACTCAGCCAAACCGTGCCTAATAAAATACTTAGGTTGAACGGATAATAATTTATTTTCCATTAACGCTTCTATCGCAAGCGTGCAGCTTGCTTAAGATAAAGGTATATTTAATTTGAATAAATTTAACGGATCGTTACTTCGATGCAGTCGATCAAGATGAAGCATTGGAAATGACTGTGCTATCTATCTATTTATTTGAAACTAAAGGAGTATTGACGTCTGGTAAGTATCTGAATGTCTGTAAGGCTTATTTGATTTCATGGCGCTTTTTTTTAAGACTCAACATTCCGATTATTATTTTGCGGTCAGGCTCTTACTGGTGCTAGGACCTTTTGTGAGTCCGCGCGGGTAAATACCACCACCCTGCCTATTTCTGCCGTGAAGCAGAAATGCGTTTCAGTTTGAAGGGTGGGGCAGCCGTTGTAACTATACTTGAGACCTTAGAACTTATATCTCGAGGTGGGTGGCGCATTTACGTTGTAGATGTCTATGGGCTCCAGTAACCACTTAACACCAGGTGGGCTGTGTGCTCGTCCACCCATCTAAGCAACAAACAAAAAAAAGTTGTATATTAGTTACAGGAGTAAGTAGTCCGAAATCGAAGAGTTGAAGTTTGAGTGGAGGTCAAATCTCTGTTAAAAGACCACGTAGATAAGGTTTTGATATTTTTTTATTTTATATCACAGCAATCTTGTAACTGCAAGAAGCTTTCTTAGAACTTGAATTTAATCTATAGTGATAATTTTATAATAATAATAAGATTGTGTTGAAAATTATTTTATTGGATTGTAAGTCTGTGATCGTGACTTAAAAAAAAATTTCAGCTTTTAGGAGGTGGAAAAAAGTCGTTCCGATAGTGAGAAATTGAATAAATAAAATAAATAAAGCCTAAAGTCAACACCAAAAGTTCGTCATTTAAGAGCTAAGCATATGCTAAAACATATGATTGACGTCACACGAGCTTCCTCAGGAACTTAGATTCCGTACATCGGTTCATTTTTAGTTGTAATACATTGCGTGCTATATATAAAATCATTTTTAAAGTTCTATCTTTCTACTATTCTGTCCGAAATCATTAGCTGATGACTTCAGCTTTCGAGTTCAATTGGCCTGGTTTAATCAGTCAATCATCAGTTTAATCAGGCGTGATTTCACACTATAAATAATTCAATTATGCACTAAGTAACCAATGGGCGTTTTATATAAGGTACAATTTAAGCCCTTCACATTTATAATGTACAAAAATTTAAATCAATCCAAGCGTACCTTGAAGCAGTACCGAAGTCGTTTTCAATTAAAATCGATTATGAAAATTTTATGATCGATTATGATTGGTTATTTAAATAGACAATTTAAAAGCGTTTAATGGAAATTACTTTTCAATTAGACGATTTCCTGTTCGGCGAATATAGGCCGTATTATATCTGTCATACTGTCATATCCAATGTACCCGCATTAAGTTGAATGAAATGTTTGTTTGAATTTAATTAGAATTATACCGACGCGACGGTAGACACCTCCCACGTTGCAAAGTGCAAAGACTTCAGCATGGCCGTCGACTGAACTAGACGAAAATATTGATTTTGATTTGTTTAGTATACTCACTAGGCTTATAGCTCGTGCTTTTGTAATTACTACAACATTACATTATTATTATGGATAATATTTTCTGTAGGCTTATTGCGAATAGTTAATCGAGTCACCTTGTTAATCGTGTTTCTAGTGTGTACAGGGATATACTATTTAACTACAGGGATCGGGTTGGAATCTGTGTCAGAACCGGTATCTTTTTGAAAAATAATATGGAATTTAGGCTGAATATGGAATTTAAAAATTTATTGCACAGTTTCTTAAGACCATACAAAAGTATTTTCTATTTTTTCTTCCAGCGAATCGTCGGCACTCTATTACTCTATTCGATTTAGTAAGTGAGTTCACGGGGTTCAACCGGCAGGACTTGCCAACAATATTCTTAGCAAGCGCAGTGCTTCGATGAATCTACCACCGAACTCTTAAGGAGTTCCGGTAAGAATCTCAGTGGGTTGTGTCTATGGGCATCTTATGTGATAAAATACGAAGTTTTTTCGAGAGGTTGTTATCTGCCTATCATTTATATTCATATTTTTATTTAGCAGTCATTATTCAATACCTAATCATTGAAACTTCAGTCCTATGTATCAAGGTGGTCAGGAGCATTCAATTTTAATGCCCATAGATTAGAGTATCTGCTTAGCGTCAGGTGGTTCCAGAAATTGTCTGCCCATCTACCCTAAAAAAAGTCTAGAACAATCTACGAGTTAGCCTTTGAAGAAATGTACGTACCTGGCAATCAGCGTGCACTAGATGTAATTTGAAATATTCTTTAGTCTATTTCACAGTACAATTCATCACAGTCGCGTGACTATGTTTCATTATGAGACGTGTGTCAAAATTAGTGACCTCGCACCAGCCGAATTAGCTATGTATGTTAGTTAGGTATTTTTTTTATTACACTCAGTGATTTATATCTCATATAACTATGACACGAAATCTTATTTTATGCGGAATTATAGTCTCAAAAATGGTTTACTGAAAGTTAGTTTGACTGTTGTCCTTCTTAATTTAAATTTAGATTTAAAAAAAGACAAAGACGGTAATGTTTTTTGATACATTCCAACTTTAGTAGTATTAAAAAAAATTAAAATTAGTAGTCGCAATTTTTTTATCCGCATTCAGTAGACGTTTTGGCGTTCCATGATATTAAGTGGCACACTGATATCTATGGGTATCACAAATTAAACACTCTTCCCTAGATATTAGTATTCTCAATTCCATTGTGTAAATAATTTTAATGTCTTAGATAATTGAGCGCTATTTTTTTTAATTTTTTTTATTGCTTGATGTGTGGAGGAGCTCACAGCCCACCTGGTGTTAAGTGGTTACTGGAGCCCATAGACATTTACGACGTAAATGCGCCACCCACCTTGAGATATAAGCTTTAAGGTCTCAAGTATAGTTACAACGGCTGCCCCACCTTCAAACCGAAACGCATTACTGCTTCACGGCAGAAATAGGCGGGGTGGTGGTACCCACCCGCGCGGACTCACAAGTGGTCCTACCACCAGTAAACACAAGAGGTCCCACCACCAGTAAATATATATTCTTATTCATGTATGGATTCTATAGAAGCGATTTTGGAAAGTCACCAATACCGAGCAGTGGCTACATATACCGCTGACATTGTTAATGTTCACGAGTGACGGTGGTCACTCACTATCTTGGGGCTCATATGATATGCGACCCTTTTCAAATTATTACTAGTAATTCCCCAAGAAACATTTATGACTTGGTTCTCCCGCTGATTTGCATTCCGTTAATACATAACTTACCATTCATCTAAATATATATACACTTCTAGGGTTTTGAGTCGTTAGGTGCTCGATTACAGTGTTCCGTATGAATTGACTTTCGGAGTGCCAACCCTTAGTATTCAGATATGGTTGACAGTTCACCGATTTCCTCTCGTCCGAAAAAAAATATCTATGCTTCCCAGAAAGAATTCGATGGGACATAAATTATATACCCACGTCATATTTCTAGTTAGGTACGAAAGAGATGATCGATACTGTCTTGAGAAAAAACCGTTACACCGTCTCGATATAGTCATTGATATACATTTCAAAAGTCTAGAAGTGTTCTTTGTTAAGTTTGTATCATTAGCATCAATATAACCTGCAACTCTAAACTGAAAAAAACTCTTTTATGTCTATTACGATCCCACAAAAAATCAGACAGAGTAAAATATATTGAAAACTAATAGACATTTACAATAAATAAATAAAACAATGGATAAGACTATGTTTTCATACGCGACGATCATTGAGTAAGATTATTTTAAACCGTTTAACGTATGCTCGGTAATATCTAATGAAATCGACGATATACATAGTTTCTCTACACAGATCTATGGTAATACTGAATGTGTCAAATTAAAATTACAATACCATTATTTTTTAGAGTCTAGTAAACTGTTCCATTCACGATACACTATATTTAACTAATTCAATGTTTCGGAAAATGTATTTTTCTAAAAATCCACAAAGCAATATGCGAACAATAATTCATGTTCAAAAATATCTTATGATATTATTTAGCTAACACAAATTTAGTTTTTAAAATTAAATTTAATTATTTTTTTAACCTACCCGTTCCAGTACTTCTATAATAGTGAAGTAATGTAACATATACCAGATAGGTAGTTCTGGTAGCCGGCTAATCGCAGCCCGGGGTCAAGCCGTGTAAGAGCGTTGCTCACCACGTTTATTATAATAAGACTCGGTAGCCATTATATAGCTCATCGCCCTTTATGCTTATCAGAAATGCACGTGTATAAATTGTTTTCGTATTAAATTTTGTTCTTCTGTTTTGAATGTCTCTATAGGTTTTAGTTTTGTTCTAAATAGATATCTTATTCAAAGGATTAAAGCTTTGGGAAAGGTCGCATATAGTTACGTATATACCTAGTCAGGTCATAAATTCTGTCACATGTTTAATGTAAAATAATTGAAACAACTTTATTCAAATTTGAATTGGCGCGTAACCGCAACGATGCAACGCAATAACTGCAACACGGTCTTCTATAAGCGTCCACTCCATATTTAAAAATGAGTAAAATTCTAAAAGTATACATTTTTATTTTCATGAACAATTCGAAATTCGAATTCAATAAACTTTTTTGTGACCAGCATTCTAAAAGAAAAGTTTTTACTGTGTGACAATACTTATGACCTGACTAGTTATATATTGTGTACTGCTAACTGTAAATAGTTTTAGGTTTAGTATTATGTGTTCATATTATTTTGCAAATTCTAAGTTAAAATATATTAAGGATCGGAAGGCGCGATAGTAACAGTAGCTAAGAAAATTATTCGTACGCTTGTCAGATTTCCGTACGCTCCGTTACTACATATTTGACTTTTTTTTATTGCTTAGATGGTTGGACGAGCTCACAGCCCACCTGGTGTTAAGTGGTTACTGGAGTCCAAAGGCATCTACAACGTAAATGCGCCACCCACCTTGAGATATAAGTTCTAAGATCTCAGTGTAGTGACAACGGCCGCCCCACCCTTCAAACCGAAACGCATTACCGCTTCACGACAGAAATAGGCAGGGTAGTGATACCTACCCGTGCAGACTCACAACAAGTCCTACCACCAGTAACTCTGATAATGAAATTTCTTAAAGAATTAGAAATTAAATTAACTTATAATATCATTCCTTTGTTCACTGAAGAACACGAGAGCCCGTCAGAGAACATGAGATTAAATCGTAAAAATAAGAGTTTTAATTCAACAAATTACTTTTATTATAAAGAAAAAAATTATGATATTTTTATTTATTCAATAACTCACCTATTAACGCTTGGATGTTATTGCTGGATCTAACCTCATTTGCGGTAGTCAGCTTGGCGGCGGTTGTCTTACGCTGTAATTAAAATATTGGTTTTAAAAAAATGCATTTATCGACAGTAAAAGCGTGGAGCAGTTTTGGCATAATCTAGGTTTTCGAATTAAGTAATTAAATTTTTCATTTATTTCAGAGATACATATCTATACTAATATAATAAAGAGGAAAGATTTGTTTGTTTGTTTGTTTCGAATAGGCTCCGAAACTACTGGACCGATTTGAAAAATTCTTTTTCCATTAGAAGCCGACATTGTCCCTGATGAACATAGGCTACTTTTTTTAAATTTTATTTTATTTTATTTTTTTGGTTTCATGTGTGTTTTAATGTTTCCGAAGCGAAGCGAGGGCGGGTCGCTAGTATTAAATATAGCCGTTGTAGAATACAATTGTGATTTCACTAATCATTTCGTGAATCATTTATGTTGTAATGTAATAAAACAAACATAGTTATTATAAGAAACTCATATACTTTAGATTCAAGTAAACAATAACACCCAAATACATTTAAAAACGATCCATGAATTAAAAAGTACAATATAATCATTGTATTTATTTTAAGATTGTTCTTGTTCTTAGTTATTCTAGGCACTTGATACATAACAAATAATAACAATGAATTATGCTGCACCTTTGGCATCGCATTGCTCTACATGAGAGCTCTTGCGCAAGCCATAAGTTTTGATGACAAACAAACTAGCCATTTCCAGGTCATAATAACAGTGATTGACGAAACAAGTAATAACGGTCGTTAACAAATAATAAGTCAATGTTTCAAGTTAATTTCACTGTGATCCGATTGCGCAATGTATTGCTTAGAACCGGCACCCCACATATGAGTCGTCTATTATCAAAGGTGGCAATCTGTGCATTTGGACAAAAAAATGTTATTGATATGTCAATACAGATTGATTTGAATATAATCGTCTCCTTCAAAGAATACGGTTCAAAACCTGCATTAAATAAAGGTTAATACTTAACCTGTTATTTATCTAAGATGTCGTTCAGAAGAGTTTTGTGACTGCCAATGGAATACAAAGTCAATAATTCGTTTTTCTGATTTACCAATAATTGTCCAAAAGTCACATTGCCGGCTTTGATAATAGTCGACTCATATATTTGTCAACTAAATAAAACGTGTCATGAAAAGTCGTGCTTTTATTTTGCTTTGTTTTATTGCTTTGGTGGGAGCTTACGGCCACACTAGTGTTAATTGGTTACCGGAAACCGTAGACATGAACAACGTAAATGTCACTACCCACCATGAGTTCTGAGCTTAGTTATACAATAGCACAACTGATCCAGCCTTCATTGCTGAAATGCATAACTACATCACTGAAATCGGTAGGCTGGTGGTACGTACCCTTCCGGACTCACAAGAAGCCTTACCACCTAGTAATTAAGTAAATTTTGGTGACTTTGATTTCAATCCACGTAGTAAAAAGCAGTTACTGAAGCACCAGATACTACAGCATAAATGCTGTAACTCACCTTGTTTCGTGTCAATTAGACAAATAATGTCGGAGTTTATCAACCCGTGCGTTTCGAAGTTGATACAAACATCAAAACAATTTTAAATGTTGGTAAAAATAGATATTTATTGAATAGGTAACTTAAATTCAATAAAGTGCAGGATTGGCTGTTGCGGTTGGTAGTATCTTAGTATTTTAAATCATAATAAAGACGCTTATCATCTACAGTGAATATATAAAAATAAGTAAAGGTTTGTAGAAAGTGAAAATAGCCTGGAGGCGCCGTTGCATAAACACGTAATGCTAAATTCCACGCAAATTGCACTAGAACAAACATATTTGCTTTGGGTTATTTAGGAGTCCTAGCTACTTACAGCAGGAGAGCTATGCGCCTAACTGTCTAACTGCTCAACGAAAAATCAACAATCAACTAAAGGATTTAAAGCAATGCGTAAAGGACTTAAAAAAATAAAGAAAACCAATTTTATTCGAACTTTTCTATATTAAAATATTTGTAGAATCATATGACATTTTGGTTTAAAATACAAAGCATATTAAATATTCAACCAATCGGAAAGAACAATCAATGCTCCGACAGCCCTTCAAACGTAATGTAATGTGTTTTAAAAACCGCGACAGTCAATCAGATAAATTTATAAGAGCTAGCTAGCGTCGATCGGAAATGTCGTTTTTATAACAAAGAATTACGTAATTAATATAAATAAACTGCTTGGCCTCATTTCGGTTAGTGGACGGCACTGGTCTTGTTGAATTGCGACAAAAGCCCGCCCGCAATTATTTCACGGTAACAACATTGCAAAATCATGTTTAAATTAGACGCATCGTGATGCGGACCGTAGAGAAATAGTTTCGCGAAATCAACTGTACAGAATTAATTGCGTGATCTTTGATCTTATATTGACTTATGGAGTTCATTGTTGTTGTTCGTATATTTTCGACGTTGCATTTTGAAATATAGGCTGAATACAAATATGCAGTGCAAAAGTAAGCATACACTGTACAGTCATATTTTAAGTCATGTCATGACGCTCAGGAAAAACCCTGAAAGATTTTCAAGCCCTATACTATTTCAAAGCCCAATGGTACGTTGCAAAAATGTAATCTTGAAACGAAATGTTGAATAACACAGTCATTCTGGGTAGTATGGATGAGCTCTGCAGCAGTGTTAACTCAATGTTCACTGCTACAGTAAAACGAGGATCACGAACTCAAAAAATTCATCAGGATATCTCTGAAGAAATTTTTTTTTTTATTGCTTAGATGGGTGGACGAGCTCTCAGCCCACCTGGTGTTAAATGGTTACTGGAGCCCATAGACGTCTACAACGTAAATGCGCCACCCACCTTGAGATATAAGTTCTAAGATCTCAGTATAGTTATAATATACGGTACAAACGACATAGAAAACCAAATTCTCTTTGTGGAGCCTATATATTTTAGTAACTTGAAAAAAAAGGTATCATATAAAAAATCGCAACTACCACTGTCTAAAATTAGAAGATGTTCTCTATCAAAGGCACCAAAACATAAAGGCTGGCATGACATGGCATGATTCGTAACTGTGAACACTAGCCTGAGGCACGAGTGAAGCTATTACTAGTAGTAGAATTCACGATAGGATTGACTTAAAAAAAATTAAATTAAGAATAAAAAAGGTAAAAAGCTCCAAAATTGGCAGTATGAACAGGACCGTCTTGCCCCCATGGTGATTTAGCTACCCACATACGTCTTATTACTTTTTAAAAGTGTCTCAAAGGTTACGCCGATCTTAATAGTAGGTGAGGACGGATCGTTTGCGCATCTACAATTAATCAGCTTTGTTTCAATCACAACTGATGATTAGGCCGTTCGTTGCCTAACAAGATGAATATTTTCGTGTGCTCGTATGAATTTCAATCCGAACCGAGACAAAGGTTTAAACAATTTGTGAGCTCCATTAGAGGATAGGCTATTCAAAAATGATGATTTCTCGAACGTGACACAGGGTGGAGACGTTCGGCCAGTTAGGCACGTGCCATTGATAAAATTTTGTCTCTTTACAACGCTTGCATTAACTCGTTCTTTTGTTTGTCGTGTTCGAGTGCTATTTTGAAAATGATTGACAGATTACTTCTTGAGGAGATTCTTGACATTTAAATCGGACGACATCATGAAAGAAAACGCAAAGAAAAACGGAAAAGTTTTAGAATTTTGAATACGTTTTAATAGCTTTTGTGTTTAATGAAAAATATTTTTTAAGAATGGTATACATATTGACTATCCATAATACGCTGATTTCAATAATTGCACAGCCTACGGTGGTTTTTATACTTCAATTCAGAATGCTTTGAGAATTTTTTTGCTGTACGCTCTTAGCATCCGTATGTCGCATGTGAAGCATATCAAAATACAATAGTAAATGATTCCGATACACAAAGCAATGGGAGCTTCATTATAAATCCTCGGTGAAGATTGATGTGACAATGTGGTGTAACATATTTTGATGTAGGTTAAGGTTTCGAGGTTGGGCAAGGCTCTAGTATTCAATCAGCTATTTTAACACAATGGAAGCGGTATAGTAACGGTTAATAAAAGCATTCGATCGAATAAGATACCAAAAAATCGAAATTAATTAAAACTATATTAAAACAAAATGGCATGTTGGTCATTTGCTTATGAGGTTTAGTTTTCATTTTGTTCGTTTGATAATTAAATCGGAATTAAATTTTGTACCCAGACTGGCACCCACGGCTCGCGCATTTGACTATGTTGCTAATAATATTTGAACGATAATTCTAAACCAAATTCAATAATTATGTATCGAACATCTCAATTCACGGGATCTGAAAGCGAGTAGACTTTGAGTTTGATATGCAAACTTGCGCCATTTTGAGAAGGCGGCACGACATGAGAACCCTCTCATCGTAACCGCTGGAAATTACATACCCGACCCAGTAGACCGAATGGTAAACCATCGACGTCGCCCAAAGCACGTCATTACGGATCCTCCTGATCCATTAACGGTGCTTTTAGGCACCACAAACACCGGTCACCGTTCTCGTCGAACCCGTCGCTTGCGACGAAGAGCGAATTAACCCATAGACACAGCCCACCGAGTTTCTCGCCGGATCTTCTCAGTGGGTCGCGTTTCCGATCCGGTAGTAGATTCTGCGAGTTGCTAACACTGCTCTTGCTAGGATCAGTGTTAGCAACTCTTCGGTTGAGCCCCGCGAGCTCACCTACAAACGTTAGGGTGAAGCTGAAATAGCCTCTCAAGGCTATCAGCATAGGTAGAAAAAAAATATGTAAAAAATACACAAACACAATGAGATTAAATGCCGCAACTTCCTCAACGCAACAGCAATTTAACAATAAAACAGGGCACTATATTATAACGATTTCAATAATTTAAACCATCTTTAAGTGCAATGCAAATGCTACGACTTAATATAACACTTCTGTCCTAAACAATCGCACTCAATATTAAATATCTATTTTCGCAACAATCCTTGATGATCTATTTGATACATCCGAACTTAAGTAACATTCACAAGGTCGTATGAGTATGCAGTGGTACGTAGATTATATGAACGATGCCCGGTAATTACGTACAGCGCGGTTGATCTGTTAAAATAACAATAATTAAGACGTTCTTCGGAATCAGAGCAAATTTTCCTCTCAATGGCTAGTGTTGTGTTGCGTATGTTCAAAATAATAATTGTGGTTTGTAGCTAGGTAGTACAAACAATCAGATGTTTAGTTTAGACTGTTATTTACGCCATTACTTTGTGCATCTCGAACTAAAAACTTATTTAATGACGTTAGACGACAATATAAGCATAAGTAGATATCATAGTTTTTATAATCACTTTTGTTATTTCGTCATGTATCGATTTTTCTTTTATCTGCCTCTTTAAGAACGGTTGTAAATGTATGTAAGTGGTGACTTTTCAATTGTGTTAAGCGGTAGCTTCAAATTGAAATCGACAGTTGTACTTTTTTTTTTTTTTATTGCTTGGATGGATGGACGAGCTCACAGCCCACCTTGTGTCAAGTGGTTACTGGAGCCCATAGACATTCACAACATAAATGCTCCACCCACCTCGAGATATAAGTTCTAAGGTCTCAGTATAGTTACAACGGCTACCCCACCCTTCGAACCGAAACGCATTACTGCTTCACGGCGGAAATAAGCGGGGTGGTGGTACCTACCCGTGCGGACTCCCAAGAGGTCCTACCACCAGTGATTACGCAAATTATAATTTTGCGGGTTTGATTTTTATTACACCATGATATTCCTTCACCGTGAAAGTCAATCGTGAACATTTGTTGAGTACGTATTTCATTAGAAAAATTGGTACCCGCCTGCGGGATTCGAACACCGGTGCATCGCTTCATACGAATGCACCGGACGTCTTATCCTTTAGACCACGACGACTACTGCAGTAGAAATAATATTTTAACAATACACGAGACCACATGTCAAATAAAACATTAAATTATAATGTTGATTACGTAAATAAAATATGTAACGTATGTTCGATTGCAGACAATCGTTGATCCGATATGACGCATCTTTATTATCGATATTCATGTATTTTTATTACTTTAGAAAGTGTTTTCTGCTGTTACGTAATTTTGGTTTAATTTACGAGAACGATATTCGAGTGCGGGATTAATCAGTTGACTCGTATTTTTGCATCATTTATTGAATAACCTTATAACTTGACGTTTCACAAAAGAAGTAAAGATGCATTCAGAAATGAAAACGACTTCAAACAATTATATTATTTCTTGAACTGTTCGATGTAGTATCTGAATTTCATTGTTACATTAATTTAAGTAGATTCGAATAATGATAAACCATAAAGAAGAGACTAGAGTTTCGAGAATCAACTTGCACGGTGACTTTAAAAGAGCTTACAGAGCGGAAGCTGTCTTGGTTAATAATTTCAGTTTTATGTGTTTAAATTTATCATTTACTGATATTGGCTAGGGAGGAATGGACGATATTGTTTTTTTACACTCGATTTTGTGTGATATATATTATTTTTTTATTGCCTTTGTAGGCAGATGAGCATACGGCCCACCTGATGGTAAGTGGTCACCGTCGCTCATGGACGTCAGCAATGCCAGGGGCAGAGCCAAGCCTACCACAGATCAACACACTAATTTACACTAGCAATGTCAGAGGCACAGCATCAGTGCTCTCTATCGTCAATGTCTATCATGTCGGAGGTAAGTGTTCTTCTCGGATCTCTGTAGCATCGTAAAGTATAAGTCTTGCAACAATTAACTGGTGGTAGGACCTCTTGTGAGTCCGCACGGGTAGGTACCACCACCCTGCCTATTTCTGCCGTGAAGCAGTCATGCGTTTCGGTTTGAAGGATGGGGCAGCCGTTGTAACTAAACTATATTTGAGAACTTAAAACTTATATCTCAAGGTGGGTGGCGCATTTACGTCGTAGATGTCTATGGGCTCCAGTAACCGCTTAATACCAGGTGGGCTGTGAACTGCTCCATCCATCTAAGCAATAAAAAAAAATATAAGTATTACACGAGAAAATGCAATTTTAAAATTAAATATATTCACGTTGTAAACTAAGAAAACCTTAAAATTATTGTCGTTATAAATAATAATTTACGTGGAAAACGTATGAGTCACGGCAATTGAACAGATTTTTTCCGTATTTCGATGTCAACTCGGTTATAAGGAAACCGCTCGGGACATAGATCATAGCGGTTTGCTTCTGAGTTTATTTTATAAGTCTTGTGGAGTCCCACTAAGGTCATGCTATACGAAGCGACGCTAAGCACGGATACCATTTTTTTTTATTAGAAACGTTGTTCAGTGTTTTGTTTTTGCCATCGGTGCGGTGTTTTTAAGTCCATTTGGCGCGTTGTTTACGCCATGCTTCGTTAACCTCAGGTGAGCAATGATCTCATCTGAGACACTAAAAAATGACATAGCGCAGTTGAGTATTGTAATAATAAGACACCAAAAATATGAAATTCGTAACAAGTTAATGAATGCACATTTTAATTAAATTATATTTAAAAAAAATGTTCATAAAATAAAGCATGGCGGTGAGTAATTGTGACTCAAAAAATACGGAAGTGCAGAATTATCTGCAATTCCCAGATGAAAATGAGTTATAGTGCAGATATTATCTTCGTTGGATGTTGAAGTGACAAAAGTTGCGATTTAACTTTATGTTGAAGGATTCTAAATAGTTTATAGTGTGAATTTCAGCTCATTTGCCTATTGAACTCATCTTAACTACTTAGATAAACTACAGTTTGAAAAATTAAATATTAAAATAGTTAAAAACATATCGCCATACGTATAGCTATCCCAGTTTCATAATAAGCTACTTAAATAGTTCAAGAAATGAACAAGATTTCTTCATATGAATCCGTTGAAGGGAACTGGTTTTTTAATATTACAGCCGTCTTCAAGTGATAAAAATGAATTCATTGTTTGAAAAAAAAAAAAAAATTTACGTACGGTACAGCTGTTTTATTATATTATAAGAACATATTTAAATTCCGAAACAAGATTTAATTCCTATGAAATATTTATTATTGTTATTATTATTATGCTGCTTAAATGCACGTCATTTCGGATCCTCCCGATCCACTAACGGTGCTTTTAGGTACTTCAAGCACCGGTCACCGTTCTCGTCGAACCCGTCGCTTGCGACGAAGGGCTCGACGAGTAAACTAACTCTCAGACACAGCCCACTGAGTTTCTCGCCGGATCTTCTCAGTGGGTCGCGTTTCCGATCCGGTGGTAGATTCTGCGAAGCACGACTCTTGCTAGGGTTCGTGTTAGCAACATCGTCAGGTTTGAGCCCCGTGAGCTCACCTACTAAAGTTAGGGTTACGCTGACATAGCCGATAGGGCTATCAGCTTAGGTAGGAAAAAAAAAAAATGCTTAAATGGGTGCACGATCTCACAGTCCACCTGGTGTTAAGTGGTTACTGGAGACCATAGACATTTACAATGTAAGTGCACCACCCACCTTGAGATATAAGGTCTCAGGACCTTACAACTTATATCGGACATGAGGTCCTACCACCAGTAAATATAGCACAATATAGATAAAGATAGAAATCAAACGAGGTATTTAACTAATGGCGAATCCTAAAAGACACTCCAGAATGTCCTAAAGGGAACAGTTATCGAAGCCCATAAATAATACGATGTAAATTACGTAATTGCTCATGAAGTTCACCTTACACTTGAAACCAGGCGTTATATTTTTTTTTTATTGCCCTTGTAGGCAGACAACATACGGCCCACCTGATGTTGAGTGGTTACCGTCGCCCATGGACTTCAGCAATGCCAGGGGCAGAGCCAAGCTGCTGTCTAACGAATATTATATTTATGGATTGCGGTAGAAATTGGCAGCATAGTCGCACTCCGACGTGTGGGTATTCTTTCTCGCATACTTTTCATCTACCGATAATTCGGTGCGTCTTGTTAGTCCAGATTTTTAATTGGTCAATGGCAGACCTGGCCGACGTAGTGGAATGTGGCTATGATTGCTCATGGACGTTGCAGGAGGTCTTTTTTAACTCAAAAAACTACGTGGTTTAGCTATGAATAATATGTCATCCAAATAGTTAGGTATAATTATTATTCTACGAGATACATACACAGTTGGGTTTTTACCAAATTTGTTGTTATTTTTTGATCAAATAAAATTATCATTAAAACTACTTTTTTGGTTAATGTCGCGGTTTTCTTTTGCAGTTTCACGAACGATTGACCTTTTTTTTGTGAAGGAAAGATTACTGGTGGCCACTAGGACAGGTGGGCGAGTAAAGGCTCGTCCAGGAGGGATGAGATTTGCTAAATTTTTTTTTTATATTTTTTTTTATAGCCTTTGTAGGCAGACGGGCATACGGCCCACCTGATGGTGAGTGGTTACCATCACCATAAGGTGACCATCGCCGTGGTCGCCCATGGACTTCAGCAATGCCAGGGGCAGAGCCAAGCCGCTGCCTACCCAAGCTAATAGCCGCCCAAGTGCCTCCAAAGGAGATCTAACCACTCTAGGGCAGCTGCTTTGCGAATCAATCTGACGGACTAACCGTGACCGAAACGAAAACTTATTATTAAATACTTACGTAATTTGAAATGTCAGAAATAAGGTAATGACCAAAATAACACGCGATTAAACCATAAAGGTAGCTTTAAGTACGTGTACGACTCGCAAAAACCAAAGAAAGCACCCAATAAAGATATTCAATTCAAACTAATGACCATTTAATTTATGTATTAATGAAATCATTTAGCGATTTCCCTGTATTAATCCTGACACATGTTTATAGGGTTAAAAGTATGGTAAATAAAAAATAAGTTCTAGTACAAAGTGATAGTTTAAAGTTTCGCTCCTCGTATCGTGATGTTGATAAAATACAGGTATTATTATAATCTATGATGTAAAATCAGATAAGTCGTGAAGAAATGCAACGCTCACGATCCTGACCATTTTGTTATGCGCATGAATAATTTGTATCCATAATAGATTTATGAATCTAAAACGAAAATAAAAACGTAGTATGCGATTTGATCTATGTCTCGAAAGTAATGAAACATATTCTTATTGAAAAAAATATATTTAAATATTATGTTGTCAATTTTGAAAATTGACAGCTTGTTTTTGCCGGGTGAGAATTAATTTTGACAATGCAACTTTGTTTTTGAATGTGGTGTTTAGTCGATTAGTGCATCGTATGCTACATTACTACATTATTTGCCCACATTACCCACCTAAAAATAAATAAATGGGAATTTAATATAAATATTCATAATTAGTATATATTTTTATTGTTCTTGTATATATATTTTTTATTTCTTTATAAATAAATAATTTTGTTATATTGAGCAAGATACGGCTGCAACTATGTATTAGTTTGAAAGTTGCACGTAGCAACCAGTATTACGTTGTGAAGGAACCGGACTAACAATAGACGATTTTATTACGCGCATCATCAATTTACATTTTTATTTTACGTACGAACTCATTTAATTTCTACATTTATCAAAATAAGGATTTATCTTACAATAAAATAATTAAACATATTTTCAAATGTCACTTACTATGTTCATGTTTAGCACAAACAATACGATAAGGCATCCAAAAGCCACGATGTCATATCGTGTATGATTTAATGTATGATTACGGATTCATTCACAAAAACAAACCGGAGTTATAGGAACAGGTCTGTTTTGACGTTCCACCGATTTATTGTTCTGGTAAAAAATTCAGGACATTTTCATTCGTTTTTCGCTATGTCTTTTACATAAATTACTATAGATGAGTTATTTAATGGCCAATCTCATACAGAGATCGCGACCTCAAATCTCAAGGTGGGTGGCGGCATGCTGTGATGTCTATTGGCTTTGGTAATCCTTTAACCACGAACCAGCCACCAGGTGGGCTCTGAGCTGGTCTGCCCAACAACAGCAATAAAAAATACACACATTTAAATACGCGTGTCTAAATTATAATAGTAAAACGTTATAATTACGTCCGTTAGGCGCTGACTGTACCCAATCTGGAAGGAAGTCGGCTTGTTTACCTTCATTTCTCGATTATAAAATAACCAGAAATATCGAAGACGGCATAAAAATTACATATTTCATTCACACATAAATATCGACAAAACCCGTAAAATAAACATTGATAACATCTATAAAACGAACAAATCCACGAATTACATTAAGAGCTTAATAAAAAGTACTATTTAAATCGTCATTACTGTTGACCTTAGCACTGCCCACTGTGAGCTGGAATGCATTAATGT
The DNA here is from genome assembly GCF_003987935.1 of Bombyx mandarina. The sequence continues at coordinate 975,582 of NW_021011590.1, read as the reverse complement.
CGTCCTCGCACTTTGCTTCAGCATTACAAAAACAAACTTTTGTTTGCACCCAAGCGAATTAGGTCTACTGATCATTCAGTGTATTTTAAAAGCACCGCGTAATTCGAAGCGTATCGTTCGAGTGTAAATGTAAATTTGTTTTCGTGGATGGTTTAATGCGAGAGCTTCTTGTCCGTTATTAGTCAGAAACTGGTCCGGCTTCCTACGTTCATAGGATGTTGCTCCATATACGCTATTCATTAAGTTAATGGCTTTGGGATTACGATGATTTTTGTTGCGAAACCACGATATGAATCTTGAAATCGATTTAGTGTTTGTAATTGAATTTTGTCTCGAGGGTTGTGAAATCAATTGATACTGTGAAAAATGATTAATGTGCATTCAAACAATTTCTGTTTCTGACAATAGTTTATTATTTAATTCACATCTAGTGCGGCCGTTTGGTTCTGTATCGTATTAACCGTTTTGTCTAAAACTTACGTTTATAAATTTCTCACATTTTTACCATTGAACTTTAAACCGAATAAAAAACTCATGAAAACTTCTAATGTTATTAAATCGCTCATTTTTTTCTTAGATAATACGTTCGCTAAATTCGCGATTCTCAAAACTCTAACATTCGGAAAATACACTTCAAATTGAAGTTAAAGATATGGTTTTTAAATCGAAATCCCTTTCAGTTCGAAAGCGATCGAAATGTCATATTAAATTTATATTCTTAAACTAGCTTCGCTCTATGAATGTACTACACAGAGGAGTTGACATTAATAAATTACCAGAAACTCTTAGAGCAATCAATAAAAGATTTATTTGTTTATTTAATCGCAGAATACCGATCATTACTGTGAAACGTAACTATTTAACATACTAATCCGTGATTGTTAACATGAGACGTTTCAAAAGTACCGCCTTCAAGCGACTTTAATCCCAAACCGAATATGAATAAGAACGTAATTTGTTTGTGCCAGGTTTTTTTTTCAAATCGTGCTTACGGTAGCTGGAATTAAGGGTCAAAGAGATCAACCGTGATCGAAAACTGATATTAGAGATAGTAAATGGAGTGACGCATGCGTGAATGAGATATCAGTGGCGCAAGGACTGACGAAACAGTCGTGTCGGTGACTGTACATCAGTGACTACTAGTTTTTTTAAATGGATCTAAAATTCGGGGGCCGACAAAGCCGCTCCCGTAATAGAAGATAACCAGACTATATTATATGGTTACTATTTTTGTTTAATGACTGCACGTTCTAAGCGAGTCGCATAGAGAAATAGGCAGGTTGCTGAATCCTTTTTTAATTATTGTTCGCGTAGGTAGGTCGATGAGCACACAGCCCAACAACGTAAATGCTGCCACCTAAAGCAGCCTACCTTGCCTGCCTTAATGCATGAGTTCCAAGGTTTCAGTTTAATAGTGCCTATCCTTCCCCTACCTACCCCATGCTTCAAATGGAAACCTATTACTGTTTCACGGCAGAAATAAGCCGGATGTTTCTACCCATTTGGGTACACAAGACATCCTGCCACCGGTAATAACTACAATTGCCAGCTTACAACACTGATCAACCAATAAGAATACATTATGCAAGTTTATAAATTTTGACGAGTCGTTATTATAGGACCAAGTTATTACAGCAACGTTGACAGCGATTGCTCGTGAACAATAGAAGACCGCTAATTAGTTAGAAAATTTTATATCTGTTTTCCTTTGGACCACAGCATTGTCGTATAGATCTTTTAGACCATGGATGTTGAAATGTGACATAAATAAAATTTTACGTCTGAAAATTATGTATATTTTTCATTCGATAAATACGTGAACGAGCTTAGGACCGATCTGGTGATAAATGGTTTATCGGAGACATTAAGTACCAGTTTAAATTGTATTGTATAACGGCTATCCCACTCCCACTGAGTTGTAATGTTTGTTCATCAATGGCTTCATTATCAAGAATTGAATTTATAGACGGAGATCATTTCATTCTAAGTGAACGATCTATCTATATCGTTATTTAAACATTATTGGCGTTAATTTATCCTCAAATTTATGCTCCTTTTTATGGATCACAATAAAACATTGATATAAGCAAAAGCTCATCATGTTATACGACCTTTACGACTTTAAGAATTGGATCGGTAACAAAGTCAAGTGAATTCTCGTTATGCCGTTTTTACATATATATTTTTTCCTACCTATGCTGATAGCCTTGAGAGGCTATATCAGCTTCGCTCTAACATGTAGGTGAGCTTACGGGGCTCAAACCGGAGTGGTGCTAATACTGGCCCTAGCAAGAGCAGTGCTTCACAGAATCTACCACCGGATCGGAAACGCGACCCACTGAGAAGATCCGGCGAGAAACTCAGTGGGCTGTGTCTATCGGTTAATTCGCTCGTCGAGCCCTTCGTCGCAAGCGACGGGTTCGACGAGGACGGTGACCGGTGCTTGTGGTACCTAAATGCATCGTTGATGGATCAGGAGAATCCGTAATGACAATTTTCACATTAACCACGAATCAATATACGCCGGAATACGTCAAGCTGACCATTAAAATTATCTGCGTCGACTCTAATCTGTTTAAAGTTGCCATCAGCTATAATAAATAAAAGGAGCCTTTGATGTTCGCCGGCCGTTTTAAATCGACCCGCACGACTCATTTACGCTTCCAATTAAGCGCGAAAAATATCGCACTAACGGAGGTAAAGTTGAAGTCATGCAGGATTTTTTGACGAAGACAATGTTAAGAGCAATATTAAAAAACGATATCCTCCTCCTTGCGTTGAGAATCCTCAGTGCTGAGGGTCGTGGCCTCCTCTAATAACTTTCTCCTGTATTATCCTGCGCCATTTCTGTCTATCCTCGGCTGTGTGGATAGCAACGTGGACTGAAGTATTGAGAGTGGAGCGTATTTGATCCGACCAGCGCATTGGACTTCTGCCTCTGAGCCTTCTTCCGCATACCTTGCTGCTACCAGCAGCTTTTCCAGATTGTCACCTCTCTTTCTGGCGATATGCCCAAAGAACTCGAAACTCCTCCGCGCGCATGTAGTGCTGAGGCGCATTGGAATCTTGAGCTCGGTAAGAATGGATTCGTTGAAAAATTATATAAACTTGGACAATTTCTTTCATGACTATCAATTTGATTTTCAATATCAGAAGTTGTTGTTTGGTTCTAGGTCTCAATATTGCAATTTATTCTTTTCTTTTCAACCACTCCTGGTTTTCTTCTCCAAAATTACGGAATATTAATCAATTAAAGTTGATTATGAGTCGTTCTATGAATCCTTGTTTGAATCTATTGTTTTAATGGTGTCTTTGTACATTATATTTAAATAGTGTATATATAAGTTTTCGTAGCTTCCCTCTAAGGCTGTCATGCTATTTACTCATATACATATACAGTACACGCCACTAAATAAATCGAAATTTGTAGATGGTAAAAGTTCAATATTTAAATGTTAATTCGTCCACGGTAATTTGCACTTTTTACATAATGTCTTTATGTGGGTTCAATCATCTCTAATTACCCGCTATAACTGCTCGAAGTTTTCAAGACGAAAACAATATCATGCCCTCGCCTTTAGTTTTGTAAGAACGCTGTGTAGTGTAGCCGAGGCCTTACGTCCTCAATTAAATGGAGAAATATCGTGGCCACCGAAACTAAGTGACAGTTTTGGGCTCATCAACATTGCTCCGGACATTGTTTGCCTTTATTTGTTGAAACGACAATTCACGTTTTTGAATCCGATGTTTTGGCGGTGATATGAAATGTTTGAGTACATAATTTGAGGCCGAATTCTTATGAAGTTACGGCAATTATGAAAATGCGTTCTCATTGTTTAACGCGTACTTGTTTTATGTGTTCATTGTGCCTTAAAGGCAGCCGAGTATTTTTATGATAAGAAAGATTGGTTTTATAAATTCTGAAGGCGTAATTGGTGACAGAGCCGATTACGGAGGGTGTATTATGAGGGCGCATGGGTTGAGCAGGTACCTGAACTATCTTACAAATTTCTATTCGATTTGACAGGTGTGTCAGCCCCTATGCAATACGATTTCGACCTCATGATTTAAAAAGGATGGCGAAGGTTACGTTATTATGTCTACAAGCTCTGGTACCCGGTAAAATATTAAGTAAAGGCGCGTCTATTTACAGCAACCAAAGTTGAATTTATATATTTATTAGAACTCCATTAATATCCAAATATTTTATTAAAAACAAAACAAATTACTGTATTATTTAAAAAAGGGTGCGTGTACTTATGTACGCGCGTAAGAAGTCATACTTTATTTTTATTAAATTAATTTCTTTTTTTTTAATTTAAATTTTAATCAATTTGAAAAAAAATCGATTAAACAACATCCTCAAACACGCGTATTGGACATCCCTTTTCTTGTCATCGTATAAATTCGGTAATTCTCGGTACGGTTCGGAAAGTTCACCTGCGGCTATATTTAGACTCGCCAAGTTACGTCGGTCGTATTGTAATTTGTGATTTAGAGGGCAACTTCATTCTGTTAATTTTGTGTCACGGTGCGCGCGCATCGTAAAATTTCACTCTCATCAATTTGTCATAACGCGCCTAAAGAAGTATAACTTAAAAAATTGACAATTGAACTTATCAGTATAAAATGTTTATGTTACTTTTCTCGTAAGCCCGTTAAAGAGAAACCCTTTCTAAAAATGGTCGTATGAATGACAACTCAAACTAATTGTCGTTCAGAAACTAACAGCTCTAGTTAAAAATGTTGAAGATAAAATCAAAGAAACTGGCGACTGCATTCGCAGACGATCCAAAGCCTCGTGTGAAGTGACAGCTGATTCGATTCGATCGAGATACATTCCAACATAACAATATTAATCAAAACCTCAAAAAACATTCTGTGCCTTAACTCTTCTCGCACAAGGTCGATGTTATTGTAAGCAAAAGTAAAATTAAACGTGCGGTCCACGCGTCTCATCTTCAACGGATCAGAGCATCTTAATGCGGAGTCTGTGAGAATTAATTCCGTAGTTTAATGACCTTTACGTCAAACTAATCTGTGACAACGTTGTGGGAAAGCCTACAAATGTATGTTAATCTTGTTCGGTTATTTAATTATGTTACTCGTTTGTTAAGTGTTAAGTTGTTGACAGTACCAATGTTAGAAGAATACTCGCTATGAGTTTAATAGTTTTTAAATTATCCTGAGAGGAGATATAGGAGAGGCCTATGTCCAGCAGTGGACGACTGTGGGCTGTTGATGATGATGATGATGAAATTATCCCGTGTATTCCTAAAAAATAGTTAAGCCAATAATTTTATTTTCATAGCACTGTTAGCGCCAACGAGCTCAAAGCCTATCTGGTGTTAAGTAGTTACTGGAGTTTTTGGGGTGTAAGATCGCAGTCTCAATTTTAGTTTGTGTTTGCTGCCTGACTTCGGGTCCGATATAGACAGAATCATTGTACCTACTTATGCGGCATTAAAAATTATATAATAAAGCAGATTTTTACGTTTATGAATCGATGCTTATAGCTCCATCGTGGAACTCGCGATAGTTTGATATGTACGTGTTTGCTTAGAAAATATGGTATCTACCTGCGGGTTTTGGAACGGTGTTCCACTCTGTTCGAACTCTGCGATGACTCTGAATATACATATTAAATTTTTTTCAACGGAAAGTAGAATGGTCAAAAAATAGACTTTTAGTTGGAAGTGGTTGCCTTCGCTCAATCATACGAGTGGCATGGTCAACTGTAAGCCACACTGAGGCGTGATCGTATCTCTGCTTGCTGACGACTGTTTTGATACGTCTTAAGAAATATACGTTATTATATACACTTTAAGTATATAAAATCAAATGAAGCAAATATAATAATAGCAAAAAAGTAAAAAAAATGCATGTGACCTGATTCTGTTGCCATTTATATAATTGTTAATGATTGTGCAATAATTGTTGACATTTTTTTTAATTTCTCCCAAACATCTATAATTAAAAACGTCGATAGTATTAGTTAATTATGATTGGAAATAGAACAAATAGATACCACATTACGAGCGTGTGGTAATCGTTTTTCATTATTTAGTAATAATACCGTAGAGCGACTTACAAAATGCTCATAAAATTAAGGCTTGATTAACATTGAAAATTTTAATACAATGGTCTAGTCAGGCCCGTTAAGATTCATCACCGTCTCAATTCCTTAGAATGTAATCCGGCTTAATTGAATATCGGCTGCAACGTAACGGTACGGGGATACCTTTCGCCTAGCTGTCGTACTAACCACAATGGACCGGGTAATCTTCTACATGCCGACACCTTGGAACGACCTAGAATTATCAAGGGCTCACGAGATAAGGAATAGATTTGCGTTAGTAAAACATAGAGGAATTCATAAATGTATACATATTTACAATTTTTCAATTATTTATAAGTGGATTATATTTATTCAGTTTATTTTAATAATAATAATAATTAAAATAATAAATTTTTATTTCGGAACTAAATTCCATATGAAGTGTATATAAGAAATAAGAAAAAAAATTCATTTTATTTATTTTACATCGACCATGGCTGGTCTTGAGCCAACATGGACTTCATTCCAGTGCCTCAGTATAGGGCAGCAATAGCGACTCCCATTTATTAAGTCCACATTTATTGGTCTGTTTCAAGATTTGAAACTCACTTCAGCTAATTTTGTAGTTCTGTATTTCTTGGGTTTTGGGCCATTTTTTGAGAATTGGAAAAAAAAAAATTGTACAAATTTAATTTGCAGAGTAGCAAAAACGTAATTTGCGATCATATTTCGTATTGCATTTATTTTATTAAGCCCTAAACGATTTCACATACACATAAAGTTATCAAAACTTGACAGTGAATTTAAGTCAAGCCGCAAAAAGATTTTTAGTATAAATTACAGCACCAATAAAACTATATTAATACAATTTCTTACACATGCATGTCCATTTAATTAAAAATAATTGTATTAAATAAAGATTGAAAACATGCTAATTAAATAACTCGAGCAGTTAACACGTCGTTATAAATTGGTTACGTATTCACACATTAAGATGCTCATTACATCTTCATCTTCCTCAATATAACGTGTGTGTACTGGCTAATAATAACGTATGATAGAAAACCCATGCTTTGATTTTTGTGACACCGATGCATTGAATTAATTTTAGAATTTTTAGGATATTGGTATTAGTGATTAGAGGCTTTGTTAGCCTTACTTTCTGAATCCAGGGTGTGTGAATTCATGGTATAGTAAGGTCGCAGACTACCATGTTACTTACGTTAACCAAGTTCAATGAGGAATACTAATAAAAATCAAGATTTCTTATTTTGAATTTAATTAATAAACTTAACTTAAAATACTAAACAAAAAGTTACCAAGCAATACGATACGTATTATACAGATTATATTTGTTGTAACTTAGTGATACTAATTTTTTTTTAAGTCAAATTTCAATTTCGAGGCGAAATTTTCAAGTTCATCGGACTTCTTGAAGTTGATGAAAATGAAATTTCCGTTACACGGACACATGTCGAGCTAATAAAACACAGGAATCACAGCTTTATACACGTAAGAACAGCTCTTTTAAAATTGGTCTCCATAACTGTATCAAAACAGGCTCACGTTCTCACGCGTCACAAGCTGGTATTAATAAAGTCGACAAGGTATAAAGAAAAAAAAATTAAAACGGAAAAATATATGTAAGTACGTTCTAGGAAGACCCGCGTAACTTGATAGTTTAGAAGATGCCATGAATACGCAGTCGGGTAACTGGTTCTTGATGTATCGTTATTAATAAAATCAGTCATCGAGATACGATTTGACGTATAGATTTCGTTTATTACACAATACACTGAACAGTCAATGTTTTACGTTCATACAATTAATATTTAATTCTAGCTCATTGTATTGCTAATATAATATGATAGTGCGATGTTTTCACTGATTCGAGATTAAAATTTATTTAATTTTAATTAAATTATTAATGAGATTGTATCATAAAGGTTTTGTTTGATATTGTGCGCTATTTTTCATACCTTCGAACTTTGATATGCATTGCGTAATAAGTAAAATGGTGTAAATTAAGATCTATAGTACCAATAAATGATCGAAAAATCGGAATTAAGCAGTTTTGTTTATCGCTTAGTGATGCTTGATATCACAAGTTTGTTTTGTGGGCTTGGTCCAATATCTATACATGTTACCCATAATTTGGCGTACAATTTAACAAAATCATAGAGTCATTGTTTTTATATTTTGCTTAAATCGGTGAACAAGCTCATGGCTTATTTGGTGCTAGTTAACCCATGGAAATCGCAGAGTGAATACAGCCACCTACGTTGAGGTTCATATCTCAATTGAATAGTAATTATACGCTTTTTGGAGGAATTGATTAATTGATTGATTTATTAATTATTTTAAAGTCATCGTAGCCTAAACAATAATACGTCCGGTGCATTTGTATACAGTGATGCATCGGTGTTCGAATTTCGCAGGCGGTTACCAATTTTTCTTATGAAATACGTACTTAACAGATGTTCATGATTGCCTTCGACGGTAAAGGAACAACATCGTCTAATAAAAATCAGACCCGCAAAATTATAACTTCGTAATTACTGGTGGTAGGACGTCTTGCGAGTCCGCATGGGTAGGGAACCACCACCCTGCCTATTTCTGCCATGAAGCAGTAATAAACGCATTAGGTTTGAAGGGTGATGTTTTTCTTTTTATAACGCCATCTTGTTGTGTCTTTAAAGCAGTTAGTTGCTCTCAATTAAGAAAAATAGTATTATTATTCGCCAATAAATGTCGGGAAGAGTCATAAAGTTCATTGAAAACACGAACAAAACAATATTCTCTGAAAATAAATCGTAACTAGATCGATTTATCGCCCCTGAAATCCCCTGTATACTAAATTTTATGAAAATCGTTGAAGCCGTTTCCGAGATTCAGATTATATATAATATATAAGTGTACAAGAATTGCTCGTTTAAAGGTATAAGATTTCAAAGGTATTATTTATGGGAATTATAATGGGAACTACTAGAAGATTAAATTCGAAAATAAGCTATAAGTCTACTTATGTTGGATGTGAAAGTAGCACAAGTGATGGTCGAGGAAGCCAGGGCTTCATTTATTTTAATTAACAGCCGGACATGTAGTATCCCGGTCATAAAATTCACATTTACTTTAATAAATGATTAATTTAATAGATTAGATCTACATATATGTATGTGAAAATGCTTGTTTTACCTTACATAGGATTTTTTTGTATGATTTATATGTCATATTTATTATTATTTATTCGAGTTAATGTGTGACGAATTCACCAAATAGAAGTTATAATGGTTCTCATTTTGTGATTTTGGTTGAAAAATTACAAAATACGACTTTAGTTTGATTTATATTTTCAATCAAAAATGTTTTGACATATGGCCTGAAAGTTTCTGTGAAAAACAAACATAGTATAAAAGAAGAATAAAAAAATAAATTGTGTGAACCTACGTTTAATACTTGTAAATATCAAAATTTTATTGCGCCTTAAATTGGCTATAACGCTAATGACACGGACAATATTTTAGACTTAAAGTGCCGTTTTTACAAAAAGGTTCAGTTACGATCATAAATGATACGGAAATGGTACGAGGTGTATTTGTGAAAACAGTAAAATGATTCGAACTAAATGGACTGCTTTTTATATTATAACCTTCTCATGACGTTTTTGTGCCAAATTTACGATTGCTGACACTAAAATTGTTATAAAAATTCGTAAGGCAATTTTATTAAGTAATCGAACAATATTAATCATATATACATAAATATATCACGCGAACCAGGCTCATGGTCACCCGAAATTTTGACGGCCGTGAGCCAAGAGCGCAGTTGCGAAATGGTGTGATCAGATAAGGCGTAACTGTTCTGCGCCGAAAGCGAATCTAATTTTTGCTTCTGACATGTGACTTTTCTGTTGCCCATAAATTAAAAGCTGCAGTCACCATTCCGTTTGACGAAAGGGGATATTTCGATGCTTATCAGAATCTGTCCGTGGTGAGTGAGACGGTGACAATGTATTTACTTGGAGCCCAGCCAACGCAATGACGACTTATTTGCAAAAGTTAGGTTAAACTAAAAAAGCCTTGGCACGCATTATTTTTTTTTATTGTCGTATTATACTATACGTTGATGTTGTTAAGTAGTTACTTGAGGGCATAAAACAACTAAAAGTCACCACCCGTTCTACAATGAATTCAATCTTTTGAATAGATTGTGTGATAGACATAAATCGGAGTCCTTCACCTCCCAACAGAAATAGGTATAATGTTATATTTCAGGTTAATAAATGGTTAGTAGTAGTATCGTAAATAAACATGCATTACGGCTTAACCTCGCGTTTACTATTTTAAGTTTATTGTTTTTAATGTTTTGATTATTTTTGAAGAATATTAACATTTGCTGAACGGGTATGATAATTTTCAACAAACTCTGTGGAAGTTAGTGCCGATCATTTAATAAGATTTTTTTACAAAAAAACGCGTTCCTAATAAAATAACTGGGATATTCTTATCGTAACGATGACGCCGTAAGTAAAATAAACATTCAGTCCACTTTCTACACAGACACTCTCTACTCTGACGGTCTATAATATCACCGCCTCATCTCTTTCATTCTTTCACGTAACTGTTGACTAAGGAGTTCACCAGAGAATTAGAAATACCTACATCAGAGACTTGAATCTCATATCTTAAGATATCGTGACGTTCTCTTTATGATGTCTATGGGCACCCGTAATCACTTTACAAGAAGTGGTCCAAGGGATAAATCAATAATTTACTTAAAAAATATGTAATATTCCAAGTAAATGTTAACTCTATCTGTATGTAATGAAAAGAAATTACTAATGAATGCATATTTTGATTCGTCAGTGTATTTGCATATTCAGAATAACATCTTTGCCGTCCGTGACCACGAAAACTGTTAAGTATACGTAATGTTAAGATTCGAGAGGTTAACTAATATAGTAGAAGTCGTCGTGGCCTAAAGGATAAGACGTTCGGTGCGTTCGTGTCGAGCGATGCATCGGTGTTCGAATCTCAGGCGGGTACCAATTTTTCTAATGAAATACGTACTCAACAAATGTTCACGATTGACTTCCACGGTGAAGGAATAATAACATCTTGTAATAAAAATCAAACCCGCAAAATTAAAATTTGCGTAATCACTAGTGGTAGGACCTCTTGTGAGTCCGCGCGGGTAGGTACCACCACCCTGCCTATTTCTGCCATGAAGCAGTAATGCGTTTCCTTAGAACCTTAGAACTTATATCTCAAGGTAGGTGGTGGCATTCACGTTGTAGATGTCCATGGAATCCGGTAACCGCTTAACACCAGGTGGGCTTTGAGTTCTTCCACCCAAATAAGCAATAAAAAAAATCATAACAGATTCATTTACCTTGTATGGGCAGACTCGTAATTAATGTGTAAAACGTTCAGCGCGTCGTTAGGATCTATACCAAACAATGGGCCTGATCGCTTGACTCATCAAGGTCGAAGGTGAAGGCTCTGGGTATCCCTTGACCGTTCCCTGCAGCCTTGCTTTCGACTTGATCAGATAAAAGGGAGCGCCATTGAACATGATTGAAGTTACGATGAAACGTAAGCCCGTTTTCATTCAATGAGTCACTAAGTGCAACGCGTCTTTATCATAAACATATTACAAACTTATACTGGGTGTTAAGAGACCGCTTCCAAAAACGAAGACAGACGATAGTATTAATGATAGTTATTTAGACAAATGTTGTTAATAAGTATTTGTCTATCTGCGCCGCGCCCGTGCGTTCGTTGATCCGAGCATCAGCTGTTTTTGATTTTGTGTTTCATTGCTGGTTTTTATTTTTAGTAATGTAATATATTTTTTATGAAAATATCGTTTTATTTAACTGTACTTACATGATAGAGCGTAAATAATGCTAAAAAAACGTATCAAACATTTTTTAATCAGGATCGATTTTTTTCCGTCCCGTCCTTATTATTTTTTTCCTACCTAGGCTTAATGACCTTGAGAGGATATTTCAACTTCGCCCTAACGTGTAGGTGAGCTTACGGGACTCAAACCGGAGTGGTGCTAATACTAGCCCCAGCAAGAGCAGTGTTTCGCAGAATCTACTACCGGATCGGAAACGCGACCCGCTGAGAAGATCCGGCGAGAAACTCAGTGGGCTGTGTCTATGGGTTTATTCGCTCGTCGAGCCCTTCGTCGCAAGCGACGGGTTGGACGAGGACGGTGACCGGTGCTTTTAGGTACTAAAAGCACCGTTAATGGATCGGGAGGAACGGATCCTCCACCTAACACCCAGCATAATGGTGCGAATTTCTTTATACTTTCACATAAATTGTCGGATCAAATTAACAATGATTAGAGAACGATTCAGAAGGTATGCGAGGAGTATACCTCAAAATATATTACAAATGGTTGTAGTCGGTGTAGGTCAATGACGCGGGCCACCGTCCTTGTGAACGAACGATCGTATCAATACCATCCATTAGACAGTCAACATTAGTCTTTGTCACTATTCGAAAAGAAGACACAGATAAACTGGACGGTAATCTCGGCTCGATCGCACAGATGTTCTGTTACGTATTTGTTCATTTGAAACACATGGTTGAGATGCGCACGCGCAGCGCCGATTGTATCAAGATCGCTCGGGGGCGTTACGAAAACCACTCACCTATCAGATGCCATCGGCGGAGCACACTTATTATTTCGGCTACCCGGTATTTTAATCTTCTTGCTTTGTGTGCCGGTCGATCAGCTAACATTTGGTTTCGCATTGAAAAATAACGTTGACTAATCCATCTAGTCTGACTTTAGCTTATAATCTACTTTATTTGTAAACAAGTATTTTGGTTCATATCACGTGGTCTGGATTCAGTTCTTGATCTATGTCAGTATAATTATATTTTATATTTGAGATCTAGGAGTACTTGTTCTAAAATAATATATAGACGAGCAGCAACTCATCACTTTAGAATGCATGGATAAATATTTTTTATTGGACGAAAGATCTTCAAAGCGACACGAATTATTTTTAACCATGTTTTTGGGGCAACTCAGATTTATTTTCATAGAATATTTACAATTATTGATTTACTATTACTAAATATTAATAAAGATAAAGAAAAGAAGAATAAATTATTATATTAATTACAGTTATTATATTTTTTAAATATTTTTTTTTTAAGTAAGATTACAATATCGAGCAGTAAAATTGATCATCGATAATAAAAACTTAACGACTCACGTACATACTAGTTACATTTATCATTTAGTATCTGGAATTCTCGACCTCTACAAACCAATTCTTGATTAACACAAAAGAAACATTTTATTCATTCACACTGTAACTTTATCGGGAGTCAGAATCGAGATCTTTTTGTGCAACAATAAACCCATTATCGTATGTACGTTGAAGCGCCAATTGTGTTGATGTGTTCTTTATTTCGACTCTCAAGGTGATGTTTTGACGTTGCAATTGGTTGTTCGACGCTAATCACGCGTTACGGGACTGTAATTAATTTCGAGTTTGATCTTTAAATAGTTATTTGACTTGGAATATTTACTAATCTAAAAGTATGTATTGTAAATATTAAATCATGGGCTGCGAATGAATGCTCAGAATTTTTTAATTTATGGGAGGTTAAAATTTGAAAATTTAAGTCAAACTTTTATTTTAATATTGTTTCTGATAATTCACAGGAAAATAATAACACAGTAAAATCTTATATTAGTTATGAGCTCTTGTAAAACTTTCATTTGTGAAATTATTTATATCATAAACTATAGCGGTTTATTACCAAAAGGAATTGAGCGGATTAATTACGTTACAGCATTAAGACTATAAGAAATTACATGCAAGAATACGCATTTACTATTGCAGTTAACTGCACCCACAATTATAATAACAATCGTTATTTGGTGCAGAGGACACACCCAGACTCGTTAGCGACTAGCATCTCATGCCTCGTTTAAGCCCCTTGTAAACTTAAAGCACTCTCTCGTTCTGTTTGATACTGATATCTAAGCAAGAATATCGATTACGTTTTGTGTTTATTTGGCTATTATAACCTGGTGGTTTGCGTTTAGTTAATTTAAAAGATCAATGAGTAAAGAAATTCTTATTGATCTGCCGTTGCTTTAATTCAGAATGAAAGCTTATGGGCTAGTTCAGGGTCAGATACTTCAATGGAAGGGTCGATCTCGCTAAGTTTTTCTACTGCCTTTAGCTATTTGCTTATTTTTTACTCAAGACAAAAATATAGGTAGATTTTAAACTTAGTAAAAATACGCAGCTAATTGGACAAGTAAAAAAATAGGCAGCCGCTGTCTTGAGCGAAAGTTATCACTTATCAGTTGAACCATGTTTGTCTTTTCTTGTTGTTTTTTTCTGGCATACCGTGCTTACTTTATTATAGTACTCTTTCGGTCAAAGACCGTTCCGTGGTATTTACAAATATAACTATCACCATATTGATTAGTGACATGGTCATTTTATGTACTTAACTGGAGCTAGTACTGATGTCGTGTAAACGTTCGTGTCGCCTAACTCCGTTGCGGTCCTAAGGCTAAGCCTCTATTGCGACAGACCACAAACTCATTGTATGTTAAGCGGGCACTTCATCTTTCACGGCAGGCTTGTGCCTGTGCCGATTTATTAGCCGACGCGCCCCTCTTGTGACACGAGTATTGCAATGCTAGATCAGTATAGCATGTTTATTTATAAACTTGATTTTAAGTATCGAAGCGATTGCGGTCAAGGGGGGAAGAGGTCGACCGAAAAAGACATGAATGGAGTGTGTGAATGACGATATGAGACAGAAAGGAGTGAGTGTTGAGATGACGGCTGATAGCTGTGCCGACCCCTTGTACTAATAAGACCTTAGGACTTATATCTCAAGGTGTGTGGCGCATTTACGTTGTAGATGTCTATGGGTTTCAGTAACCACTTAACACCAGGTGGGTTGTGAGCTCGTCCACACATCTAGTCAATAAAAAGAACCCACCTAGTGGGATAAGGTGGAGAAAAAGAGAAAGTAGCGATTGCGCTCAAATGGATAAAACGCCTGATGTCTTCGTATCGAGCGATGCTACGAATGACTTTGATGATGAAAGACAAACATCGTGTAATAAATTAAAAACCCGAAGAATAATTAATGTAAATATGTGTAATTGCGTTTGTGGGCTCTGGTTAACATTTAACGCCAGGTGTGCTGTGAGCTAGCTCCTTTATATTAAAACAAACAAACAAAATAGGTATACTGTAATATGGATATCCTACCTTAAGACATGAGGTCAAAATTTTGAATAGTTAACGACTGCCTGTCCTACTCTGCAAAGCAAAAAGAATGACTGGTTTTCTGCAGAAATAAGCAGGGTAGTTGAGGATTTTAAATATGTTCAGTCACCGGTAAAAGAGATAGCCGTTATTGTGGATGATGTTATGATGTCATTACAACCGGAACTGGAATTAATATTAAGACAAGAAAGGAACATGCAACAATTAAGACACGTTGGTATTGCTAAGTCCGAAACTTTTCACAGTACTTAAAGAAATTAGATTGGAGTCCTATTTCTCTGTTGGATTCTAAAGCCTTTAGAAGCTTTTCAAAACATAACTATGGATTTAGGTATTTAGAAAATTTCATTTGGAGTATAGAATTACATAAATCGCTTTACATACTGTTCCTTCTTATTCTTCGGACCATGACACAGCCAGATAGAGCCTATCTCTAAGCCTCGTGTCTGATTGAATTAAAGGCCGTTGTCAAAGTGGTGATAACGGAATGTGTGTCGCGAAACGGCGTATACGTTGAAGAAACATAGATTAGATAGCCGATACGAATGGTTGATATTTGGCTCATTGTTAGTTTTTTGGTTTCGATTGATTTAGTTGCATATATTTCAGTTAATAATTTATTTTAGAAGTTCAAGACAAAAAAGATAAAAATAATATAATAACAAGTGAAGGTCTAAAAATCACTAATGTTTTTATTGATACATTGGCTTAGTAAAACTATAATAATATTTTAGGCAGCAGCTTGGCGCTGCCCCTGGCATTGCTGAAGTCCATGGGCGACGGTAACCACTCACCATCAGGTGAGCCGTATGCTCGTCTACCTACAAGGGCAATAAAATAAAATAAAATATATATATAATCTTAATAACAAATTTTTTAAGGCATTTTCTTTCGGAGTCCTAGCGTCGCATACCGATTTCAACATGTAATTTTAACAAAGTGCAAACCTTTACCTATGACCCAAACACGTGCTGAGCTCATTCAGATTGGTCGAATGAAAACGAATACTTATCGTTTCGCAACACCTTGCCTTATGTGCCTCTTTTATTACCACCAAAACATGCCCCGAGGAGTGTAGAGGCTTGAAATATTACTATTGTGATAAAATGAGTTTCTTATCTGGCCTTTCTGTCTAGTATTGTAAGGAAATAATGTTCTGATTTTCTATACTTATTTCCGTATTATTTTGCAGGATAAAATAAATGCGAGGATGGTTAAAGTTTATTGTAAAAGCTTCCCCTATGGTATTATGTCAGAGAATTTTCGTACATGCATATATAAGTATGTATATCGGTGTACGATCATTCCAATTATGAGTGACACTAATAATGATTAGAATCATACAAAAGATAGCCGTGGCACACATTATTAGGCAAATCTAATTCTCCAATCAAATAATTCAATCAGTCAATGTACCGCCGAGAATTATTTGCAGCCAAAACATTAACGGCAAATCATTTAACCGCGTGCATTATATTTCTTGCGTGACTGTTTCCAGTATAATATCCGAGGAAATGCGATCACGTACGGCCTTCGACCGTAGGTACTGTGACAACGGCGAACATGCTTCGTATTGTTCTATGACATTTCAGCTTTACTAATGACAAGCAATTTCGATTTTGAAACAACATATCTTGATATTGTCTTTTAATTTGACCTAAATCGATTGTGCTTCGAAATTAGAATATTACGGTGCACGCATAATGTTTGATAGCTTCTTAAATTGACTTTTGGTGTGTGACATCCTTGACAACTTATCGATCGTACGATCTATGTTGTGACTTGAATCAATATACACAGGCAGATGACAAGAAACTGAGAACAATACATTATTCGGTTTCCTGGGCGAAAAAAGAAAAGTTATATTGATGTGATTACTGGTGGTAGGACCTCTTGTGAGTCCACGCGGGTGGGTACCACCACCCTGCCTATTACTGCCGTGAAGCAGTAATGCGTTTCGGCTTGAAGGGTGGGGGAGCCGTTGTAACTATACTTGAGACCTTAGAACTTATATCTCAAGATGGGTGGCGCATTTACGTCGTAGATGTCTATGGGTTCCAGTAACTACTTAACACCAGGTGGGCTGTGAGCTCGTCCTCCCATCTAAGCAATAAAAAAAATGTGAAATGGTTTTAGTTTTTTAGTTTGGGCGATGATAGATTTATAGCACTTCACAAAACTGTCTGGTATGTTGGAGGTAGGTGCTATTAAATCCTATCAAGCCTTTAGGAATAGGTCTACGTGATGCATACGCCTAGCCAAAGTGACCGAAATATTGAATGACAATAGAAACGTCTTCTTTGTTTAGATTCATTCAAGGGTAACAGCTTACAAATATCAAGCGTGCTAAGCTCTCGGCTTTTATCTTCTCATCACGTCGGATGTCAAACCGGCTGTCAAACGAGCTGTCATAAAGTCTTGTCCGATGCTTCGTTCACACTCCCAGAGAGTACCGATTGGTGCTTGAGGCTGCAGACGAATCCGACGTATCGTCAGTCGATTGAATTCTTTCGAACTTGTGCGTTACAACGGCGAGTGGAAACGAGGCTTCGGAGATGACAAGTTATAGTCAGAGTATACATGATGGCATCCGAAATGTAACTGCTCGGATCCAGCAGACATGCGGTTTGATGTACGAGCCCACGGTTTGTATGGATTATGTTACATACGAAATTATTTGGTAATCGAATTGTGACATTTGTCCAACTAACGGATTGAGTTTGATGTATACAGTGCAAGAAGCGTTTTGAACAGTACTCTTGCTTCGCATGTGATTGAGTCTCTCTTACAAGAAATGCCTTTATACAAAGTGCTTAGAGGTTCTATTCCTTTAAAGTAGGAAGTCAACGTGGCCTAAAGGATAAGACGTCCGGTGCATTCGTGTTGAGCAATGCACCGGTGTTCGAATCCCAGGCGTGTACCAATTTTTCTAATGAGATACGTACTTAACAAATTTCCACGATTGACATCCACGGAGAACGTACAAACAACATCGTGTAATAAAAATCAAAGCTGTATATTATAATTTGCATAATTTTTGGTGGTAGGCGTCTTGTGAGGCCGCACGGGTAGGTACCATCACCTTGCCTATTTCAGTCGTGAAGCAGTAACGCGTTTCGGTTTGAAGGGTGGAGCAGCCGTTGTACTGTAAAAACTGAGACCTTAGAACTCATGTCTCAAGGTGGGTGGCCGCGTTCACGTTGTAGACGTCTATGGGCTTGGATAGCCACTTATTATCCGGTGGGCCGTCAGCTCACGCACCTATCATAGCAATAAAAAAATACTAAATTGAACCTCAAAAATATATTGTAAGCTCTGCTTACTATAACCACTCTCAGCTGCAACGGATTTATGTGTACTCGTTTAGACTCAGAATAACCTCTACAATCATTACATAAAAGTAATGAAAAATTGCAAAAAAATCTCTATAATTTTAACGAACCACAGCTTACACTCAGGATTAGCGTGCACGATTTCTTTTATCTTCTATCAGCGTCCAATCGACTTTATCGTACATTGTTGGTCAATTGGGTGCCATAATATTTAATTAAACGTAAGCCTGGCGAGATATCTCATTACGCTTTTAATTAAACGACAGGTAATAGACATTTAGCTTTATTTTATATGTCTAATACAATAATTACGTTCCCTTGTCATAATGTAGTGTAAAACTTTCTAGAAGGAAGCAATCATTCTGTTTTTTTATTAGCATCTGAAACACTTTCCAAAGCGTTGTTACTTAAATTTATTGATAGTGAGAGGGTGATATGAATTAAATGTATTGTAATTCTGAGATAGGATCGCGAGCTGTGTGGGGCATTTCATTTTGGATACGATTAGATCAAGACTATTTTCCTTCTTAAATTAAAATTAAATGATGTTATTAATTATTAGAGTAGATATGAAAATGAAAATGAGGTTGGTAAGAGAGTGTTAACTATGAATGTGGAAGGATATAGAGGAAGAGGTAGACCTAAGAAGAAATGGATAGATTGCGTGAAAGACGATATGGGTAAGAGGGGAGTGAGCGAAGAAATGGTATATGATAGAAGAGTATGGAAAGAGAAAACATGTTGAAAGCATGATAATGATGATGATGAATTATTAGAGTAGATAGGTAATGAGTTTTGTTTTAGGATTTTGACATTTTTGCATTTTTGTATTCTAGAAAAATTAAATAAATTGAAATGAGATTGGATTCATTAGTTCATTTAGTTTTACGATTTTTTTTTAATGCAATTTTTAATAGAAGACAAAGGTTTTTCATCGATTTACAAATACATGGTTTGTGTGGGTTAAAGAAATGGTAAACACTTAAACACTAATAAAAAAAATTACATTTCCGGTTTAATTCCGCGTATTTTATTGTCAACACATTATTTTATTCCCAACGTTTCGAGGACTTTCCAGTCAACTGTCACGGACGACTAAGGTACTATTTGACATTTCAATAATGTCCTAACGTAAACGAGAAGTTAGACGAAATTAAACCGTAAAAGTATTTACAATTAGGTCTAATATTCGCTGAACCAGAAGTAAATATTAAAAATAGTATGAAATTTTCCACACTTATAGAGAATATAGAGAAGAAGTGCACAATGCTAATTTTTTTTATCAATAATGCATAAAAGATACATTAAATCAATAAAGAAAACATTACAACACTACATACCATGTATTTGACGCACACACGCATGCATACTATTTATTGTCAAAGTTTTGTTCTTGACTTCTGTTGTCAAATTGAGAATAGATTAAATATTGTTTGTCTTTATTAATATTTTTTTATAGTGTAGCCCGAAGTTTGTGATTATAGAAGTATAAAATACAATCTTATTAGTGTACAAACTTATTATACAATTCCAAGTAATTATTGTCGAATTTCGACTACTCCGGGACCTCTAGTCTTACCTAATTTGTCATTCAAGACTACGAAACAACTAATGAAACATTGAAACATTTAAAACTTTTAAAGTACTGAATATCAAATTAAATAGTAGACGGACAGGTGACAATGTATAAGCTTGAATTTAAATCGTTACCAGAACCAATAGACACTGCAACGTGAAAGGCATCATTCACCTTCCAAATTAGTTTTATTTACATTGGAGTCACTAGTACCCTGGTCCTCACACTTAAAGACGGAAAGAACTAACGAGAGGAATAGGTATGAAGGCGGTTAGTGATCAAAACACTCCATAACACGTTGGCTGATATGTAAGTCACCAGTCCCCTAGGTGGCGCACTGAAGTAATTATGTCGATTTCTGTTACTAAGCGCCTGAATTGCCTAACTTTGCCTTCTTTTGTTTGTTATTGTATATTTTTTAGTCTTGTAGGTCTCTTAATCAACCGGGTATCCATAAATGGATTCCCCAGCGTTTAAAAAAAAGGTCTCTTAAAAATAGATTCGTTTTCATTATCTTCGGATTTGTCTCTCCGAGAGTCTACTAGATATTTCGGCGCATTAGTAAGAAGATCTAAGAGAGAAATCGACAAATCGCAATCAAAAACTGTTATGCGACAATTCAGGTCTATTTCTTTTATTACTATATATTCGAAAACGTGGCCTACACGATTTTATGGGTTAAATGAAGTGCATGTCATTTTCGCATTAGCAAGAGGCAGATCGTTGTATCTACTTATGCGGGCTTCAAATACGCATTTCAAACGCAACTTCGCAAATAAAAACTTCTTCATCCTAGAAGTGATTCTTGGACAAGCGCTTTGTACGTATGTCCTAATTAGCATGGAACACTTATGGCATACGGTCTTAATCTGGTTAGAGTAGTCCTAATTCTAGTATAGCTTATCTTAAACGTTTAAAACAAAGTTTGTCTCGATCAAAACGATTGATACCGTTTAACCATTACAGTAAGTAGCGGCTTCCCGTTACACCGTACTCCTCAATAGTTAAGCGCGTCTCAATCAGCTATTATATCAAAGGAAATGACTAATATAAGTGTTCGGTAGCAACACTGAAGATGGTGTTAAGAAATAATTACAGTACGTCACGCCTCTTCTGATTGCTTTTCGTAATCGATCATAAATCTACATCGATTCCTGGCTTATATATGTAAGTTTCGTGTTAGAGATTATAAGTGGATGGGCGTTATTAGTTCAGATATGTAAAATCTTGTAAACGTTGATGCTTATCGTTGTTATTAGATGGAAATTCTCTGTTATTTTAATTACATAATATCAATGGGGTCGATTTGATAACAATCAGAGAATTTTAATTCACTGTCAATGCATAGAGTACCGTATTTAAAATGGTTGACACAATGAATGTGTATAAAGGTTTTTGGACCGATGAGTCGTTTGGGAAAATAAAGTCATAAAATTACTTAAAGTAATAAAAAGAATATTAGTGATAAAATACGGAAGAGCTTTAATAACCAATTACTGTATTTCTTTTTGCCGTGTATGAAGATTGGAAAGCAGCTCACCTTTTATTTATTTATTAATTAGATGTGTGGACGAGCTCATAGCCCACCTGGTGTTAAGTGGTTACTGGAGCCCATAGACATCTACAACGTAAATGCGCCACCCACCTTGAGATATCAGTTCTAAGGTCTCAGTTTAGTTATAGTTACTCACCTGATAGTGAGTGGTCATCGACGCTCATGGAAATGAGCAGTGTCAGTGGCACAAGCCGTTGCCTACTGCTTTAGCAGTGACTATAGTAATAGAGGACGGTAGCTCTTTAGAGCTACCGTCCTCTATTACTATAGTCTATTGCCTTTAACTAATCATGTGTCCTGGTTTGCAGCCAGAGTAGTGATTATTTCGCCGAAGCGCTAGTGTCTCAACATGGCCAGCTGGATTCAAGATGAGCAGCTTTAATGGGTTTTCAACTGCTCACATTGGGTGAGCTCCGAGGTCGTCTGCCTATCCACGCCAAAAAACCCGTACAGTTACGAATTAACTCGTAATGACATCAAATAAATGTGAATAAGATGATGCACAGATTTATGGTAGTCTAATTAGAGGTCCAAGTACGTTTTATTGGGTAATTACTACGTATTTGCTGTGCCCCAGAAGGTAATAAAACGCGAAGTCAAGTAACAAAGTGGCCTAAATGCCGCATGTCTTTGTAATTATTGGTTATTGGATGCGTCGTAA
Source organism: Bombyx mandarina (assembly GCF_003987935.1). Next base: position 953,108 of record NW_021011590.1, on the reverse strand, counting down.
TGTTGGTACTTACATCCTCTATTGCTTCATTTGGACAGGAATTGTCGAGGACACGTCGGTAAAATTGGACATGGCCGCCGGAAGCTGATTTATTTCTCACGTTCGATTATATCGTTTCCGTACCGGGCGATTTGTAATATTACGGTTCTCGTTTATAAATATTTTTGTCTTATCGATTTTACTTAAGTAAAAAAATATATTGAAACTCAAAACAAAAAGACAATTTGTTTTTTTTTTCCTACCTAAGCTAGCTAAGCCTAGCTTTGAGAGGCTATTTCAGCGTAACCTTAACTGGTAGGTGAGCTCACAGGGCTCAAACCGGAGTGATGATAACACTGACCCCAGGAAGACCAGTGCTTCGCAGAATCTACCACCGGATCGGAAACGCGACCCTCTGAGAAGATCCGGCAAGAAACTCAGTGGGCTGTGTCTATAGGTCAATTCGCTCGTCGAGCCCTTCGTCGCAAGCTACGGGTTCGACGAGAACGATGACCGGTGCTTGAGGTACCTAAAAGCACCGTTACTGGATCGGCAGGATCCGAAATGACGTGTTTTGGGCGACGTTGAAAAAAGAAAAATACGTTATATTTATTAATATAAACACGATTTTGTAGACACACTTTTGGAATTAATAGATAGAGATCAGCTCAGCGTATCTTAAACCGCTGTTTATCCGGTTCGGCGAGCGTACGTTGCGTGTGACGTGAGAAATATTCGCACAACTACAATTGTTCGTCGGGTATGCGAATGTCATGATGCACGGTTGCGTAATGCTACAATGCACTACGGTGTGACAAGCGGCTTATTTGGACAAGTGGCTTATACGAAAATGTATTATGAATGAATACAATTTACTGGTGGTAGGACCTCTTGTGAGTCCGCACGGGTAGGTACCACCACCCTGCCTATTTCTGCCGTGAAGCAGTAATGCGTTTCGGTTTGAAGGGTGGGGTAGCCATTGTAACTATACTGATACCTTAGAACTCTCTCAGGGTGGGTGACGGCGTTTACGTTGTGGATGTTTATGGGCTCCAGTAACCACTTAACACCAGATGGGCTGTGAGCTCATCCACCTATCTAAGCAATAAAAAAAAAAATTAGAACGTACTAATAGCTTTACACCATCGGAATCAAGATACCCGTACGTTTCAATAAGTATGACATTCAAAGTACCCTCTTGTTAGAAGAGATCTGCCGGTATAAATCACATAATTTGACAAATCTCGTACCAAAGACCAATTACGGAGTATAATATCACATGATAACGGGAAGATGGCACGCGTCCACACAAATCCCATTAGTGATACGAAATCTATTTTAGATTATCCTCATTTGTCAGTCGTCAGTCCCAACTGGCCCATTCATACGCTCGTGTGGGAATTGTGATGAAATTGAAAATGATCATATTTCTTTTAAAAGACACCGGGCTATTGCACAAAGATTCACCTAGTTTTCGTCGTTAACTATTCATTATTATGTGCCGTGGGAGGTTTTTTGTTGTTGGCATTGTTATGATTTTGACTGGCGCATTCCAAAGGACTTAGGCCGTTCGGAATATCGCTTGCTACGTGTATACGCACGTACGAGACGTTTACGGAGCGTGAATGGCTAAGATGCAAAAACTGACATAAATACTACCCTAACGGAAACATAATATTCATTTACTAGCTATTCATTCCTAATGCTTTTACTTATAAGCCGCCATGAGTAGTTGCCAATATGCAGCTTATTTCTAGTGTGTAGCGGTCATGCGTTCAATTTTACTTATTATAACTATATATATTAATATGTCGTAGGCTACGGATGCTTCGAATTTAAGCTAAACTCCACCACCTACCAGAACTCAATGCTCCGATAACTTTTTAATTTTATTTTTGTTGCTTAAGTGGGAGGATGAGCTCACGGCCCACCTAGTGTTAAGTGGTTACCGAAGCCCATAGACATCTACAACGTAAATGCCGCCACCTACCTGTCTGCCGAAACAACATGGTTTTGCAACTTTGCGAATGAGTAAAGGGATTTAAAATTATGCCGGTGATTTTTGTTATTATTATCTTCGAAAGTAGACGAGCATATGGCTCGTGGTCACCGGTGCTCATGAGTGTTAGTGATACCAAAGGTACAGCCGCTGCCTTATGAACTCTTTTTACACATCGTTTGAAAAATGACGCGTTACAGCACTCGAAGAATACCGCGATATATTTCATTCTATTCATTTTAAGAGTTGGTATTTGATTTATTCTTGTCCTGGTGTAATGATCTAATCAGAAAGATATATGTATGTGTTAAAGTATGAATAAGCGTAACACATATTATTCGCCTTCGTTCATTTGTATACTTGTTTAATAACTATACGAATAACTAGTAAATGGTTAATAACTAGTAAATGATATCTTAATTCATTTTATTCGAAGGTTCTATGTAAATTTTGGCGGACGTTAGCTTGGTACACGTGGACTGTGATCCCATTAATGGGTGTAATCAAGACTATGCATAAATGAATCTCAAAGATCTTTTAGTTGTCCTGTGGACCTTAAATTGAATATGAAAATTACATTTAGGTTTGTGTTTTATGTCTCATAATTATAGTTCACATTTTCGCGGTGATAATTTTTTATAAGTTCTGTTTAAATCTAGTTTTATTGTGATTCGAATATTACATCAAAAATTTGAGCTATGAGTTGAGTAAAGATTGATGAAACCCGGAAAGGCAGTTTTATAGAAGTTGCACAGATAATATTATGTATAAAGGAATAAATAAATATTGAAACTGAAATTTAATTTGGCTGCAACCTCCTAAATAATAGAAACAATATCAGAGACTAAAATTACTTTTATAATTGCCTTATTTTATGTTACATTGTGTACGATCTATCTTCAGCTATTTTTTAAGCTGTTAAACCAATTGCAGTTTTTATAAATAAGGCAAATAAGATAGCTTGTTTTATTTATTCTGAAAATGATTTTCTATTCTAATCAATTAACTCAATAAATTCAGAGTTACCATTAAATTTAAAATGACTACATAGCGATCAATTAAACAGTTACACCACTTTTCAATATCTGATTTATACGGTGGTCTATTTCGTAGTGTTTAATTATATTTGTACGAAATAGGACTAATCATGATTGAAAATTACAATTAGTGATATGATCAAGAATGAAATTATAATAATATTAAATTTATTAAATGATAGCATTGATTTATAATACATTGGTTAGTGAAATTTTATGACAAACAAGATTGAAATTTGGCTGACACCATTTTTCATAAATTTATTATAGTTTTATTGGACACTCATATAAGATTTAAAAAAAAAAATTAAACAAAAGCAAATCTGTTCTTTGCAATTATCAGTGAATTTAAGTTATGTTCTTTGAAACATTTTTAAAACAGAAACATCGAAGTTCGAACAATCACGAGTTCTTGGTAACGATTTAATTTTCTAAATGTTTTAGCTACAAAGTTAAATGAGTCTATTGAAACATTAAAGTGGATGTAATTAAAATATTCCAATGTTCAATTACTAGAATACTATGTATATTAACGAACTAAAGTCAATCAAAATACTTGTAACGAAAAATCCTAATAATAATAATCGTTTAACTTGCTCACGACAAACCATGAAATAGTCGCATTTGGTGTATAGGATATGTGAGGCGTCTTTCATGTTGTGGTCTCTTTTCGGTAAAAATACTATTTACACTAGGTGGCCCCAAAACTAATTCACCTATATTTACAATTTAATAAAATTTAAAGTTTTACGAAAGTACACGTTTTTTTTAGAGCTGTTATTTTATAGTTTAAAAAGCAACCTTATTTAAAATTATATAATTTGAAGAAAGAAACATTAACTACAAAGCAAAAACGAGCAAACACACTTTAAAAATTATTCGAAATCGCCTTTCCACAAAACAAGACAAATTGTCTTTTGAAGTCGTCGTGACCTAAAGGATCAGACGTTCGGTGCATTCGTATCTAGAGATGCACTGGTGTTCGAATCCCGCAGACGGGTACCAATTTTTCTAATGAGATACGTACTTAACCAATTTTCACGATTCAGTTCCACGGTAAAGAAATAAGATCGTGTAATAAAAATCACACCCGCAGAATTATAATTTGCGTAATTACTGGTGGTAGGACCTCTTGTGAGTCCGCACGGATAGGTATCACCGCCTTGCCTATTTCTGCCGTGAAGCACTAATGCGTTTCGGTTTGAAGGGTGATGCAGTCGTTGTAACCATAATGAGACCTTAAAAAATATAATTCAGCGTGGGTGCATTTACGTTGTAGATGTTTATAGGCTCCAGTGACCATTTAACACCAGGTGGGCTGTGAGCTTGTCCACCCGTCTAAGCAATAAATAAAAAAACAATATCAATTAAGAAAAGCTTGACTGTAAGACTCGTGCGTAACCGATGTAACGTGGCGAGGTATTTCAAAATCGCCTGTAAACGATTAGGTTTGTAATAATCTGTAACGGCAATTAGACGGTCGGGTGACGCAATACAGCAATTTTTCGCGATTTCTTACGCCGATGGGAGTTTCGAACTTATTGTTTAAAATCACGACAGTATCGAACGAAATTGTTTTATGAACACTTGCATGCAGAAAATTGATTATCATACCACTGTTGAGGTGGTAAGAGTGTCGTCATTGTTTTTTGCTTTAATATTTCATACTAGATGATGACCGAGCTTTGCTCGTTTTTTTTTTTGATAACGCCATCTTGTTGTGTCTATAAAGCGGTTAGCTGCCCTCAATTAAGAAAAATAGTATTATTATTCGCCAATAGATGTCGGGAGGAGTTGATTATTGAAAACACGAATAAAACAACATTTTCTGAAAATAAATCGTAGCTAGATCGATTTATCGCCCCCGAAATCCCCTGTGTACAAAATTTTATGAAAATCGTTGGAGCCGTTTTCGAGATTCAGTTTATATACATATATATTAATATATAAGAATTGCTCGTTTAAGGGTATAAGATAAGATGTTTCGATTTGAAGAGCTGGATCGCTGTTGTACAACGAAGTGGTTGTAATGACGTTCTTCCTTCGTCGTGCAATTCTCCGTGGAGGGCTCAAATATATATTTACTTAGAAAAATTATTAGCTGATTGGGGGATTTCGATAATGGTATAATCGCTTCTTTTGCTCCGAGTTCACCAGGCGTCTTACCAGATTCATCTTTCGCGACGAGATGATTGTGTTTTTTTTATCACACATGACATGTCGTGTTTGATTTATGTCACATCTTGCGTCTGTGGAACTAACTGATCTCCTCGGTCTTCTTCCCCGGTGTTACGGCATGATAAAAGATTTATTTTTAGTAGGCAACGGCTTGGGTGTACCTCTGGAATTGTCAATGACCTTGACCTACGATACTCACTAACTACCAAATGAGCCGAAGTTTTCGTTTGAGGTCGACACTGACCAAAATAGGTCAGACGTGTTTGAGTAGATACTATTGTCAACACAAAAACGCAAAAAAAAAGGTTGATACATTTATCATTAATGTTTACGACTGTACCAATGAAATCGCGAGTGACGGTCCAATCAAGGTTTCTTGCTAAACTATCAATTTTGCTTTTAAGAACTGTGAATTATATTTTTACTTTTTAACAATAAAAATCTCAATCTTTTGACTTTTTTTTTTTTAAATTCATTCGTCATGGATGTACTGACAGCTTTAGAAGTTTTTGCTTTGCCTAGGATGTTGCTAATTGGACCTGATCGATGCGTGGTCGACAAAAAGTGGAACTTCTCACAGCGGATACACAAGCGATCCTTATTTGCATATTCTTAGTATTCATCATTTTTTGTTGATGTTTTTATTTATTATTTCGACTCATTTAAAATGTTTTCCTCTTTACGTCTTATATCGGTTTCGTTTGTTTTGTGTTTCTTTGTTGATCTGAGCTTTGTTTTAATGTCTCTTTGATATGGCTATAGTTAAGTACATGTTGAATTTGAAAAATGGTGTCATAGTCTTAAAATGATGAAAACATATGGTCTCTTTTTTATTGCTTAGATGGGTGGACGAGCTCACAGTCCACCTGGTGTTAAGTGGTTACTGGAGCCCATTGACAGCTACAAATGCGCCACCCACCTTGAGATATAAGTTCTAAGGTCTCAGTAAAGTTACAACGGCTACCCCTACCCTTCGAACCGAAACGCATTACTGCTTCACGGCGGAAATAGACAGAGTGGTTGTACCTACCCGTGCGGACTCACAAGAGGTCCTACCACCAATAATTTTATGAGTAAAAAATAGGATATTTCAGTGCAATGGAGACCGATATCAAGTCATAAATGGACGACGCGTTATTCATATTATTTTGTCTGTAAAACCATATCAACTGTTTAGTATCACCGTATTATTTAAAGCCATAACTATTTTGATTCATTAATTTTCTATATACATAAATATTTATAAATTCACCAGCTGACCCGGAAGACTTCGTAGTGCCTCAATCGATAAATAAAATACCTAAACTTTTGTATAAAATAAATTTAAAACAAACAAAAGGAATCCGTCCGACGGGGAACACATCAAAGGGAAAACAAAATGCATTTTCATATTTATCTACCTTTCAAACCTTCTCTGGACTTCCACAAATAATTTAAGACCAAAATTAACCAAATCGGTTCAGCCGTTCTCGAGTTTTAGCGAGACTAACGAACAGCAATTCATTTATATATAGATAAATTCGATACTAATATATTCATATTTATAAATTCATAAATTCGATACTACTCACTAGTCAATAAATTTTAACAATAAAACTATTAAAAACCTCGTCCCTATCCAAACAATAGCAGAAGCTAGCTTTGCCAATGTTTGGCTTTCATGTGTGTGAACGCATTCTGTATGAACAATCGGTTTCTCATGCACTCGATTGCCATCAAAGTTGTAAACTTGATTGTTACGCAACAAGACGTATGCCACACAGATAATGAAACACATATTTTTTGTGTTTTAACTCGTATGAGAACCACGGAGATCGGTTAGTAGGTCTTCAGGTGAAGTCGACTGGTTCACCATATTCCAAGTTGAGTAGATGCTACCAATTTATTAATTATTAGAAGGAGCAAGGAAAAAAAATCATAGAAATTATGCGTCCGTCGACTAATTTGTAAGATAACTGATTTAAGGAATCGTATGGGATGATACTACTAGACTCTGCCTGGTTCGGATTCTGGGGAAAGTACTTACATTATTTATGTTAATTACACAGATCCATACAAAAATTATTACACCTACATAAAAAAAAACAGATGTTTGTTTATTTTAGTAAGCAAATATTATCTGCTTGAGAGATTTTGAGCAAGTATTGAGCATTCCTATACCATAGTCTCTTTAAAAAATAGAATTATAAAACATTTATTGTTTGGTATAGATGGATGAAAGCTCGGCCCGCTTTACAATATTAATGCCGTAAACCTCGTTGAGAAGTCGAAGGTCAAAGTCTTAAATGTATATACATACATACAGAGGCTGGGATCTTTCGAACTAGACGGCGCGATTGTTTCATGGCACAGGCAGGATGGATGTAGCTACCAAGTATACAACAAACACCATTACAACCATATTACAACCTAACAGAATAAGTTGTTCATTATTGATTTTTGATCACGTATAATCTACCTAATGACGTCATCCCGAAAACCTATAATTTCCTCTACAAATGATTGTCTTACATAATAAGGACCGCAGCCAAATATAAATATACATATATAATTACAGTTGCAATGAACCAAAACCGTCTGGTATGATACAGGCTTACACGATTCCAATCTTTGAATCGCTCATTGAAATAACGGATAAGTCGAAATGTAATCTATGTCCTTGAAATAAATAATTTGTTTTAGTCTTAATTATTTCGTTTTTGCGGATGTCCTTTTATGGTAGCCTGTGTCTAATTTTGTTTTGTAATCCGCCAAAAGGAAACACTGTGTTCCATCAATTAAAATTGATTGCGGACATGTTTTATTAATGCCTTAATGGGATGCGGCGATCATCTTTGCGAAATAATTATTAAAAGAGTTTGTAGTAAGATCTCTTTGACCGGATGTTTACAATTTAATTGATTAATCTGAGCTATGACTGATTTGCTACTTCCGATTATTTGTCGAGAGTGCGAAAGTAAAATTTTAGATCATTAATACATCTAGACGATTGAGGTTTTAACTATTCATTCACGGAGTTAGTAATTTCCTTAAGCTTGATAAATATTGATGAATATCGTCACAAAGATGACGGTAACTGAAATCGTACTTCGGTTTGGTACTCACTTTCGATAGAATAGTGTTGGAGTTTACTGGTGGTAGGACTTCTTGTGAGTCCGCGCGGGTAGGTTCCACCACCCTGCCTATTTCTGCCGTGAAGCAGTAATGCGTTTCGGTTTGAAGGGTAGGGCAGCCGTTGTAACTATACTGGAGACCTTAGAACTTATATCTCAAGGTGGGTGGCGCATTTACGTTGTAGATGTCTATGGGCTCCAGTAACCACTTAACACCAGGTGGGCTGTAAGCTCGTCCACCCATCTAAGCAATAAAAAAAAAGGTGACGCGAAACTTATAGAAACACGATTTGAGATTAAGCTACTTTTATTTATAATTATTTAGATGATACAGTTTCTCGGGTGCTATAATATATATGGTACTAATAATCTACTATATCAGAGACAAATAAGATTGATGTGTGCGTTTATTACCGCACAATATTACCGCTTTTTACTAAACGGCATGAAATGACGGCACAAAAATTTTTTTTTTGTTTGTTTCATTGTTTGTTTCGGCTGATCCCAAAACGGCTGGACCGGCTTAACAAAGCTTTCACTAGGATATAACTGTTATTAAGGAGTTACTTTACCTTTATTTTTATTTTTAGAAACATAATTAGCGATTCCCACAATATTCAATCGCGAACAAATTCCGACTCAAACAGGGAAGTGTAATTAACATCATACAAGAGCATAACAAAATAAGTGTCGTCTAAATTGTGCTTGTTTGAAAAGAAATACATTAAATTATACGGTAGAAAATAAAAATATGAAAGTTGTACAGTGGTCTTAATTTCAATGAATTATAATGGTTCTAAATTAAGACAAGTACATGTTTTTAATCAAGTTCAAATTTTAGTCTGCTTTTTTTATTCATTAATCATCTCTTTAGTTTGTAGAATCTGTTCTCAATAAAAGATAAATCTTTATACCCCTCAAGCAACATTCGTATTTTGGACGGAAATCTGCAATAAGTATTTTTTACTTGTAATAATACAAAACACGAAAGAGATCAATTAAGTGGTACTCGACTTTTCTTTTCATAGCTTTCTGCACACAAGTTTATTAATACAATAAAATTATTATGCCTTATAAAATTTGTTTTAATTCCGAATCGTAAATTGTGATAGTGGAAGAGCTTTCCGTAATTAAGCGTGCCATTTAATAAGTACGTTTTTAAATTATTATTCTCAATCGTTTCGTAAGACTAATATCTCTCTAAGGTCTGGTGCTTTTTTTTTAAAACGATTTTCGGATGGTAAATATAGCGTGGCTAAAGAAAAAGTTTCCGAAAATTGTAACAGGCAATGCAACCATTCTATGAACCAATAGACGCCCGAGGTTAACGCGCTCGCGTATCACGGGGGCAATCCAGATATGTTAATTATTAATCAAGTTTAGTTTATTTATAATTCAAATTAGGTTTCTCTTAAACGATAAGTTCACTGTGCTTTTTTTCATCATCATTATCATCAACAGCCCACAGTCGTCCACTGCTGGACATAGGCCTCTCCCAATCGACACCACTGAGCCTGGTCTACGGCTCTCCTCATCCATTTCTTGCCGGCCACCGTTCGCAGGTCATCGCACCGCCTAGCCAGGGGGCATCCCAGGTCACGTCTTCCGTCTGTCTTTTTTTACCAAATGTAAATTTTATTTTCTAGTCGTAAGTTTCTTCTATATCGTTCTCTCACTGCTGAGGATCGCAACTACATGACGTGTCGTTCCTCCACTGTGTTCGATCATGGGTGGCATGGACCGCATGGCACAGACTACCACCAAGTGCTTCTCTTACTAGATCTGACTATCTGGCTGGTGTTCTGCCCACGGCGCTCTTGCCCTCTTGCGACCCGCAATTATGAGCTTCTCTAATTCATGGCTGGGAGACCGAATGATGTGTCCGAAGAAGCTCATAGCTCATAACACGTTCCCGGCAGATGGAAGAGAGCCTTTTTCGGATGTTTAGCTCCCTTAGAATGGAATCGTAAGTATGTTAATGTACTTATTAAAGTAGTGTGGGTTTAATTTCGACTTCGAGAGCAGTTTCGTTGGATCCTGTATTTAGACAGAGACTAAATCTTATACCTTTAAACGAGCAATTCTTGTATATTAATATATATATATATATATAATCTGAATCTCGGAAACGGCTCCAACGATTTTCATAAAATTTAGTATACAGGGGATTTCGGGGGCGATAAATCGATCTAGCTACGATTTATTTTCAGAAAATGTTGTTTTATTCGTGTTTTCAATAATCAATCAACTCTTCCCGACATCTATTGCGATTGAGGGCAATTAACCGCTTTAAAGACACAACAAGATGGCGTTATCAAAAACGGTCATCATCTTTTATTATAAATATATATTTATAATAAAAGGTTTATTATAAATTGCGCTATGAGTTCATCAGTGGACTTTTAATATGAAATAGTATGAAGAACACGACATAGCTCTATTCATAGATGACTACGTCTTTAAACTTAGCTATCTTATTTATAGGTAGCGTCTGACCTCAGTATTCGACTGCACATTATGAAAATCAATCTAAAAATTATGCGACGCCGTCGTCTGTGCATTTTTTATAATTTGAATTTCATCTAGAACGATGTACTTGAATGCAGACTATATCGAATTTCCTTGAATTTTGATCAGCGAATTCAGTCTGTCTGCTATATTCCGGACAATTGCGAGCCAATATCGACGATTAGGTAATCGTATACGGTCTAGATTTGCATGCCTTATTTCGTATGCTCACCCCTAAAATAGAATATATATTTTTTTGTCTGCATCGTGATTCATGTGTCTGATGCAGTAGACGAATACAATTGTACTTTCGCTACAGACATTTTTTTTTAAGTTGAGCGCTCGTTTTTCATGTCACAATGCAACGTTATGTTCGCAGAGTCTGTAAAATTAAGTAGTAAAAAATAGTGGGAAGAAAGTGGTTCTATTGCGTCGTTTCCATTTAAAAACGGCACTTGGGCGTTCCTGTTAGCCATGAAGAAGTCAATGATGAAGTAAATTTGCGTGTAACTAGGTCAGCGTGGACATATTTTTTTTTGCTTCTTGAAATATAGCGTTTTATTTTTTCTAGGAATCACTTTTGTTTATGATGACGTGATATAATAATCTCTCAACGTAAGATTGCATACGTATTGTAGACTTCTTTTAAATTTGCCTTTTGTTTTTTCCTTTACTTTAAACAATACTATTTTACCAGCGGTGTTTTAAAAGGTATTCGCCGACTCTTTTGCCCGGTTCTGTTAATGAAAGTAATTGATGTAGCTTGTTAGATTCATTTACTTTGCTAAAAGATTCATTTACTTTGCTAATCACAAACAAAATTACATGGTTTCCAACAGTGATCGATGTTGCTTGAGATGTCTTATTTTATTTCATTGCCCATCTTGAAATGTGATAGTATCATTTTACGACTTATTTACCATTCAGAATAGAACATACGTATGAATGTTACAGATCAGTTAAGGAACATAGTAGGAGTTGTTAGAGGCATTTTTGAACTCAGCAGAGATATTTGCTTGGGATTCTTGTTGGGTATTTCGGCACTGTACAGGCTTGGTAGAGAAGAATGAACATTTTGAGGAATCGTTATCTGGATCAAGAAGTTTAGATGTTTGCACTATTCATATAGACCGTATTTGGAGAGGAAAGAATAAGGGAATAACCCAAAATATAAGATTTTTTATTGTTGTAATTGTTTTCCCATCCCTGAAAGTCCAAGAGAGCGATAGTTAGAAGTGGGTTGGTTCATACTACTAGCAGCCGGTTATATACCTATGTCTTTTGATGGGCAGTGAAGTTTTGACCTAACGAAGGGTATTCGTATCAAGTCATGCGCCAATGCTGGTGTCCAAATACAAATACCAATTTATCTAAGGAAATACGTACATAGCATGTGTGTCTCGTTCAACATTATAGGGGCAATATCAAGAATACACATCATAAAACAATAAAATCAGGGTTGTCTGTACATTGAAGAAAAAAATTTAAATAAAGAGAAGGCTCAAGTTAGTTTTTTCGCACACATCTTCGGAAATAGTGAATGGATTTTCAGGAAGGTAGAGTGCTTAATCTGAAGCTGTTTATATGATGGGCTTTGTTTCATTAAAATCGAATATAGAAAAAAAAATACTCTTCCCTGCCCAGCACGAGTTGTCTATACAATATAAGGCGTAGTTCACACGGGCGGAGTTGTGGACGCAAAGCTAGTTGTAAAATAAAATTCGCTTAATCACATGTTCCGGTTTTAAAAGTAGGGATAGCTGTCGTACAATGAAGTCTGAATGATCAAGATGGGTATTCACGCTGTTATTGATGTCTATAGGCTTAACAGCAGGTGGGCCGTGAGCTCGTTCATCCTATAAGAATATTAAAAAAATATCATCACGCAACACCCTGTAGATTTTGATCATAAGAACCTACTTTAGATACCCTCCAAATAAATGCAACTGCCATTTCAATAGCGGGTCACTACACTCGTTTATCAGTGTCTAGTTATTCAAGACGCTGTTTAGAAATCATTTCGTCTATCGGGCCATCACGTCATCGAGACACAGGAAGAGGCAAATCATTCGCAACGCTCTGGGCCAATAATTAGGAATGCACCGCAATTATATGCAAATGCATCTGGCGACAAATAGAGCTCGTTTTGTAACTGTCACTCCTACTCGAAGACACAATTAGAACGAATGGGTGTCGACCTTTCAATGGTGCGATTTAAGTTAATTCGTGCTTACAAAAATTAACGGAAACCAACCTTTAATAAAACTATATTAAAAGCCTCGAGCTATTAAATATAGAATTTTGAAGTCATTGTGGCCTAAAGGATAAGACGTCCGGTGCATTCGTATGTAGCGATGCACTGGTGTTCGAATCTCAGGCGGGTACCAATTTTTCTAATGAAATACGTACTGAACAAATGTTCACGATTGATTTCCACGGTGAAGGAATAACATCGTGTAATAAAAATGAAACCCGCAAAATTATAATTTGTGTAATTACAGGTGGTAGGACCTCTTGTGAGTCCGCGCGGGTGGGTACCACCATCCTGCCTATTTCTACCGTGAAGCGGTAATGCGTTTCGGTTTGAAGGGTGGGGTAGCCGTTGTAACTATACTTGAGACCTTAGAACTTATATCTCAAGATGGGTGGCGCATTTATGTTGTGAATGTCTATGGGCTCCAGTAACCACTTAACACAAGGTGGGCTGTGAGCTCGTCAACCCATCGAAGCAATAATAAAAAAAAATTCGTCCTTATAAAAATTAACGGAAACTAACCCTTAATACAACTATATAAAAGCCTCGAGCTATTAAATATAGAAACATGCGACACTTAATCAATGAGCCGTTGAAATAACATTTTCTACGTGCCAGTACATTTCCTTTAGTTGTATATCAAGAGTTTAATTGCACCCTAAGGGTTTTGTTTTTCTGTGATGGAACGATAATCCCTGCAGTAAACAGCAATGGAACTCATTTCCGATCTAGAAGTTTTGATTGCCATCGAATTAATGCCTAGGGCATACTTCAATATTACCTTCGCCATCTGACTTCTCTAATTAAACAAAAAAAGAAAAGAAAAGGCAAACAATGTAATCCAAAAAATAAATTTATAGTTAATCCTTAAAATCTATTAATACTATATACTTGATATCTATTATTATAGATGTAAAAGTTTGTATCTATGGATTTTTGTTACTCAAGCACTTAAAAAATGGCTCAAGGCCTTTATATGAAAATTTGCACAAATATTCTTTATATTCTGTATTATAGCATAGTATATTTATAATGGTAAGCCCAAGTAACGTCGGTCTGGTCCAATAAATACGAAATTAGGTTTTCTGGATTGACCTACGGATCTACAAATCAATTGGTATTGGTAGTAATAAACTTGTTACACATTGCACAGGAAAATGCAATACATTTCATTTTTCCTGATCTAAAATCAGTCGATTCAGCACAAGGCTAAATGCACAATTTTAAATCACCATTGGACTTAAGATCTTTCTCACACAGTTTTGTTCGAGTTTTCTTGTAATTTCTTTTTTGTATTTATCCAGTAAAAAAATGTTTATTAGGTTGAGGTTTATATTAGAATTGGCGCAACATCAGAAATAGGCAGACCAGCGGTCTTTTACATATTAACATATAGGTTTGAAACATGACTTACTACTGCATAAGCAGTTCGATGTCATTCGATAAAACGCAAATGTATTTTTTATTTTGATTCATAATTTTTACATTTATGAAGCATCCAAAAATAATTCAGGTTTAACGGATAAGTAGTTTTATGTTACGCTTACAGGCTTCGCGATTCGAACTGGAAACTTTACGTAATAAAAATAATCCACATTCACATGTTGCCTATATCTGTCCGCAGATAGATAGACATCTATCATTGCTATCTAACGGTGTTAAACTGTCTCAGTTTTTATGGTTGTGCCGCGCATGAAAGTGTATGTACGTAGAAATCAAATACACCTGTATCCATCGATGTAGATAAAAACCTGATAGTTGTCGCTTGACCACTGATCGATATTAAATAAGACAGGTCTCTGTTACCTAACTCCACGCACCTATTCTATATCGGTGAAAGCGAAATTTTTTAATTACTTTTTTCTACAGCACAGATGACACAGCGTTTCGTTTGAGTATTATTTTTTTTCACGAGACCGGAATGCAATCTTCATCGGCCAGTGTGAAATAGAGATTAAATAACGAGAAAACAGTTCGTGATTGACTTTCGTTTGATAAAAGAACGCGACTACATGGCCGGCTCGATTTAATTTATTGAGAACGAAAATAAAAAGGTTTATTGTTTGATATATTCAAATTACGTTCAGATTACGTTTTTCATGTCGTGTATTCGCCCAATATCCGCTTCGGTAATTCAACCAATAGTAATTACGTAATGAGCAATTAAGTTTTTGAAACTCGTTCTTGAGGTTTTGATTTGAGATTGCTTTTCAGGAATTGGATATATTTTAATACACAATACCGTGTATATTTAAATTCAAATTTAGTGTGTAGTAATTTTACTTTCATAGCATACGTAGTTGACGTCTTCAGCTCTAGGAGCAGGCTTAGGGACCTCGGTAACCGTACTCGTCGAACTCGACAAAGAGTTCGCCGTGCAACCTAACCCATGAATCAGCTCGCTGAGTTTCTCGCCGGATCTTCTCAGCGGGTCGCGATTCCGATCCGGTAGTAGATTCATTCGCGAAGCAGCTACTCTTGAGTTGTTAGGTCTCCTTCGGAGGCGCTCGGGCAGCTGTTAGCAAATCCCACCCCTCCTGGCTGAGCCTTTGCTCGCCCACCTGTCCTGGTGAAATTGGAAAGGCCTCCGGGCCACCAGTATTCCTACAATCATAAAAAAAAAAAAAAGCATACGTAGCATACATTTCTAACTTTTCTCACGTTGCGATTTTATCAGCGCTGTTTATCTTCGACGTGTCAATTTATTTTATTCAATTATGATAATATGATAGCTTTAAATTCAGAAGGCTTAGTAACTGGTGCCAAGGTAATGGAGAGAAACTGCTGATGGCAAACAATAAAATATACTATTATTGTTTAGAAATTTTACGAGATCATAAGATGGAAGATGAAATATTTTATTCGAAAACTGATTTAAAATTGCTATGGACTACATGCTTACGTAGTTTAATTAACCATAACAGAATATTGAGTACAAAAAATAAGGAAAGAGTATTTTTAAATGTAACGCGTACAAATATTGGTATTGTTAAAATAATTAATCTTTTCTAGTTTTATGAAATTGGAATCATAAAAAAAACGATAGTTTAAAAGATAAACCAGTCATAAAAACACTGAAATAAATACATGTAACTACAATAATTTGTTTTATTTTAATAAAATTAATGACTTCCATGATACTAAAAATTACGAGCCGTATAATTACAGTAATAAAGTTTTGATAATGCAAATATAAAACTATAAAAAATAAAATGCAACCGAAATGAATTCAACAGATTTGCATTCAATCATCCTAACATTAAGGTGTCATTTCATTTATTTGCCCGTCTTTTTCTATGTTCAGCAAAAAAAAAATCCATTAGCCAGACTTAATTTGGTCCATTAAATATAGATTCAGGAGTCTACAGAGCTGAGTCTGTCTTCTGATTGGAATTGACCAATGCTCTGCCGTTGAAATATGTACGCTGTGCAGACTTCATTGTAATTGAAAATTTGTAAGCACTTTATATGTTGTTAGAAAAGGTTTTTCTTAAAAAACGAATTGTGGTAGTTATTTATCTCAAGTGAATTTGGGTTTGAGCAGCACTCGCAAGGGTTGCTACGTGCGTGTGACGCACCACGTGCGGATTAAAACTCATTCTGAACACACCCCTATATCTGTCAATATAAAGCACTTATATACTCGTATGTATATTAATCGGCTTATTTGTCTGAAACAAAACTGAATGAGAAACTTATAATATATCGTAGCCACGTAATTAAATCGCGATCTTATAATGGAACTTTCTTTTTATTATTATTTATTTAAAAAAAAAAAAATATTTCTACCTAATTTTATAGTACGATTTAATCTTGCGTCTATCTAATTTTATTATTTTTGAAGTTTCAATTAATTTGTAATTGTCTGGTTTTTTTTGTTGTTGACGGAATGAAGCAAAGAAGCTTTTTAAGTGCGCGAATTGTTTTATTAAATGTGTTTTTTTATCGTCGTTAGTCGGTAGCCCTCCACCTTGAGGACGAAGTCTCATGTGCATTACATAACGGAGATTCTATTCTTAAAACTGGAACGCGTACAAGGGTAATAAAAAAAAAAGTTACTGCCGCTCATGTTAAAAAGAATACAGATAATAAAACTGTAACAGTATTTATTTTTTATCCCGCCAAAATAGATGCAAACGAAGAAATATCACAATTAGAATTCAAGCCTTACTTCTAAGCGCAACGCTCTGTTGTCTTCTGCGCGAATGAAATTGCACTTTTACTTGACTGTTTTTTTTTTTCGAAATATTTTTAACATTTAAACGCGAGATAAAGATCAGAGGCTGCGCATTTTATATTATATCTGGAGCAACGGAGCCGTCACGTAGGCGACGCACGTAGCGTTTCACAGTAAGTGATGTCGCGTGATTTGAAAATGAAATCTTTAGAAATCTATTATGACATCTTTAGCTGGAAGACTTAATATCTTTTCTGGGTATTAAATAAAAAAAAAGCGCAAGCTATTGTGAGCAAAATTAGTTTTTGAACGTACTTCATAATAAGTTGGTAATTCTATTTCACTTATTCTTTGTGTGTTTAATTTGTTTAGTGAAGTATTACTAATTCAACCATATTAACATTATTTTGCAGACAGTATTTATTTAAATATCGTTGTCATGTTTCGAAATTGAATCAATTTAATAAAATGCAAAAAAAAAACACTCAGAACAGATAGCAACGGAGAAAATTAGTGAAATTAAATTTCACATTTATAATAAACGACGCATTAAATCTAAATAAATAAATATTATAAAGCTGAAGAGTTTGTTTGTTTGCACGCGTTAATCTCAGGAACTACTGGTCCGATTTGAAAAGTTATTCCAGTGTTAGATAGCCCATTTATTGAGGATGGCTATAGGCTATATAACATCACAATAAAGAATGCTTCAAAATATTTTCACTCTCTACGTAAATTACGTGGGAGGTAAAATTTAGCGTTATGCCAAAATAACTGTTCCACGCGGACGGAGTCGCGGGCAAAAGCTAGTCTATACTATATAATATTATAAAGAGGAAAGATTTGTTTGTTTGTTTGTATTGAATAGGCTCCGAAGCTATTGAACCGATTTGAAAAAATAATTTCACGGTTTGGAAGCTACATTATCCCCGAGTGACATAGGCTATATTCTTTTTTTTTTAAATATTAGGGATTCTTACTAAAAAATCCAAAAAATGTTACGAAGATTAGAAAAATAATAAAAATATATATAAAAAAAATATTATTTTAATTAAAATAAAAGTTAATTAAAATAAAAATAATTATTCAAACTACCTTTTTATAATTTTCTATTTTTAGAAACCTGACGCAAATATAAGGGTTAATGCGTGTGTATATTATAATTTTTTATTTTGAAATTTTTGCTAATGACCGACTTGGAATTTTTGCTAATGACTGAGCGAAGCCGGAGCGAGCCGCTAGTAAATAAATAAATGTGTACACTCAAAACACCGTAATAAGTGATGAGCAGAAACCGGCGTGTTTCAGTACAATGAACGGATAGTACAAAAGGCAGAATTCGAGCAAAAAGTGGTTGCCGACGGTGGGCGGCAGCGCGGCGGGCGGACACCCGCTAGTTCTGGTTAACTGGGTCGAATCAACTAGTTTATATTTCTTTATTCTATTTTATCCCGAATGTTGTGCCGAATGCGAAAACAGTAAAATTTCACCCTTCACTTTGATTTTTCGACACGCTTTCAGCTAAAAATTAAAAATTTCCCGAAATTACTCCCAATAATTTCGTTATAAGACGACGATTATTTAAGCAACAAAAAATTATTAAGACTACTTTTAAGGTTTCGTCTCGCGTTATATATTATCGTTATATTTTCACAGTTTTCAATACTTTACAATTTTAGTAGTCTTACGGAGGCGTCAAATAATTGCTTCAAAACTTTTGTATTTCGTAAAAATGTATTATTTACTACAGTAGTGAAAATAAATAACTCAATCCCGGCGCATATGGATGATTACTTTAAGTAAAAACAGAAAAAAAACTTTTATTTAATCTTATGGATTTTATATGGAAATCGTAGTTATTAAGCAATGAATTAGCACACTAATAAATCAGAAATATGTAAAATAGTTTAGTTTAAAATTGTTTAAATTTGACGGTGGTCTATTAATACATCAAATAAATTACATTATTCGTCATATATTTTTTAAATTATTTGTTGTGCTAATTGCGTTAAATTTTTATCTTCATTTTCGCGCGTGTCTCATTCAAATGGGCGATAAAATTATAAATTACTGTTCGATTATTTAAATATGTATTTTTTTGTTTTGCGGCTTCATTTTAATTTTCGAAATAGTGTTTTAATCGTCTTAAAATACATACTTTTCAAATAAATAAATAAAACATTTTTCACAATGTATTATATACCTATTTGAGCCGAAATGTCACCTACCTGATGAAAAATATAATGGAATCTTGAATTCTCGTTGTCCGAGGGTATTCCTTACAGGTATACTGCAGGGTTAAAAAAAATTATCGCACTGATTTTAAATTTAAGGTTCAATTAAAATATCCTTTCATAGAATCACACAGTATATCAGTTTCACTTTCCTTGACACTACGTTCAAACGCACATCAATAAAAAAGAGTTTAAATATATAGATAACAATTCTCGTTTAGTCAATCACTGTTCACAAAGAAATATCCATTCCATAATTGGGGGGTTGGATTATATTTTTTAGCAAGTCCGCGCTGGCTCGGTTCTGCGGAGCGTGTCGTGGTGCGCGTGCGCAGTCCGGCGTGGCATCGCGTTATCAGCGCGAGCGGCGCGCCGCGCGACAACAACAGAACTTGAGAGTCGATCTCAATAATAACAAGAAAAGAAAACGGTCCAGTTTCAGCAAGGCTTCCGGATGGGACGCGGACGGGGCGAGGGCGATGTGGTCGCACTGCTCGCACCCGACACGGCTTTGCACTCTCTTTGTCTAACGGGACCGGCGCGTGAACGATAGCGCGGTTAGTCGCAAGCGCGACGCCTCCCAGTGCGTACGTGCCCTTACGTTCATCAACTGACTACTGTCTACGATTCTTTTCCCGCCATTTTACGAGTACAAGATCGCTACGAAACTCCTTTCGAGTCTAAGAAAAGCATACATAGTTCAACAGTAACTGTGTCGTTATATCGTACGATCGACGAGTATCTCGCAATTTCCAGTGATCTGTCATCTGTTATTAATATCAACGTTAGTTCTACGAATCATTTAATTAGTAACGAATTAATTAAATCAAATTTATTCTGATGAATAAGGTTACATTTGTGTGCTGTTGATGAAATTATTTTAATGTACCTTCAATTGGAGGCTACATTACTAGTACGCAACTGCGTAATATTATTCAGAATAATTAAAATATTTACTAGTTAACATTTTCACGAAGCTCACCGCCGCGCCGTTTGCGGGAGCTTAATGTGTAAATCTCGTTGAAATCTTTTACTTGGAAACATTTGGCTGTACTAAAGAAATGGAGTAAGCTGTTAAATCTTATGTCGAAGGTATACAGCGTGAATATTGTACTCACATTGAATTAAAAGGACTGATGTAGGATTATTTTAATTAGAATATTCTTTTTGCGGATAAATTAGGGACATTCTTACTTTCAGCTTATGGACCTAATGTATTGTTAGCGAAAGAATATTTATAATAATAAAAGCAATATAGGATACAAGTTTAGCCACATAAAAAACAACCTAATAACGTTATCTTGTCGATTCTATCGTTTTCTTTACAACTAGGTAAATTTTGATTGAATATGTATATCAATTAATATTTACTTTTAGCCTTTTTTTGTTGAATCGTCCGAGGTATGATTTCATGAATATCGACTTAATTTTATAAGTCCATATGCAGAAATAAAAAAAAATGTGAATAGTTTTATTGTTACGAATAGGAACTCCTTTTATGGGATGATTTTCTTCCGTCTTCGCGAGTCATAGACACAATTAAAACTATTTTTACGGCCTAATCTTGCGGCTATTGTTTTAATTTTATTATTTCCGATGTTTCGAATAATAAATAATATAATAACAGTTACACAGTTTTCGTTATAAAGATTCCCAATATTTAGGGATGTAAAACAAGAATTATTGTTTTTTTAATTAATTAATTTTTCTATGTGGTTATTTAGGCTTACGGCTCACCTATTGATAAATGTTTACGGAAGAATAGAGTTATCATCATCATCATCAAAGTCATGCTAGATGGACCGACCTTGGGTAGGCTCATCAAGCATGTTCTAAGTGCTTGATGAGACTGCCAGTGACGGATTTGATTTACTTTAATTTTTTTTTTACTAACATTGTTTTTAAATTATTAGCTTGCATTTATACAAGTTTCGAACAACAAAGTTCGGACCGTTGGTCTACCGAGCAATATTACCCGCCCAGTGGAAGATCTTCCTTTTGTCGTAAAACCTTCCATGTAATACTAACACAGTATGGTTCTATGATGTTTCGAAATAAAAGATATATATATTATTTATTTTATTTACACGAGACAAGAGATCTGATTTTTAATTATCATTCTATTATATGTGTAATAGAATTTAAGCGTGTCATGTTTTATAAATTAAATTTGTATCGTGTTTGATAATTCGGGTTGTGAATATATCTTAGTTTCATGCAAATCCGTTTAAGACTTTTTTGGGTGATTGGGTTATATACATTCAAATACCTACAAACTTTGACCATTATAAAATATTTATTTTTATTGCATTTACAGGTAAACCTGACGATAAGTAGTCACCGTCGCTCAGGGACATCAGCAAAGCTACGCTTCACTGGTAGGTCGTGGCCTACTGCCGCGGCCTCTCTTTAAGTTTCTTTTGGAAAATGACATATCATAGTCCTTGCGACACCCCGTGGCGGGGAATTCATTCAGAAGTCATATAGTAAGTGGCAAAAAGGTCTTTTGAAATGCGAACGTATAAATGCAGCGGCTCCAGCTGTTATGAATGAAATCAGCTCGGGTGAAGCGGTGCGATGGTAAAAGGAGATGAGCACTACATATGAGTATATAAGTTTTTTTTTTTTTTTTTTAAGAAAGTGTTAGAGCGTCTATCTCATACTAAAAATGCGGAATTCAGAACTGCGTCGTGGCAGTAATAGGTGATCGTACTAACTCATGTGGACTCACAATGGTTCATAGCCTCAATCACCACGGAAATAACTACGTGATGCTTAATACCTTAGGGTTAGTTTAGGGTGAAAATATTGCAACAATAACTGGCTCTTTGAGGGGATGGCAGCAAATGTGTTTTGATGTCTCCACTGCGTGTCTGTAACCACTTATCCTTAGTCGTGAGCTCATTGAGCAGTCAATGTAATTAAAACAGCAATCGTTATGAATGCATGACGTGAAACAGTAAGCTTTTTTGATACGGGTAACCTAGTGGCCTGAGGGCTTTTCCGGTTTCACCAGGATGAAGTGAAAGGCTCAGTCTGCATTGGAAGGTCGGTTAACAATTTCCGACACCCGATCACAATCGCGACCAACTCCAAGATTTGGCGAGAAGCTCAGCGGGCTGCATCTATGGATTAAGTTTCATATAAAACTTTTCGGCGATGAGAACCGTGACCTTTGCTTTCTTTATTTTTGTTACCAATACCGTCCAACAATATTGAAAGTAGATTAGCTAGACGTATATCTACATTACACTTGGGTTGCTATTAGTATGGAAAATCTCTCGAGACATTGCTTGCTTGAAGTCGTCGTGGCCCAAAGGATAAGACGTCCGGTGCATTCGTATGTAGCGATGCACCGGTGTTCGAATCCCGCAGGCGGGTACCAATTTTTCTAATGAAATACGTACTTAACAAATGTTCACGATTGACTTCCACGGTGAAGGAATAACATCGTGTAATAAAAATGAAACCCGCAAAATTATAATTTGCGTTTTTGAATGAATATTATGTTTCCGTTAGGGTAGTATTTATGTCAGTTTTTGCTGATGTAAATTTAAAAAATGTATTATTAGTTAATATTCATTACATTTATATGTAATAACGAAACAGTAAATTAGTACTTTTAACTTATTCTATATAGATTGGAAGTTTCTTGGATAGATGACAGGAATATGGAATGGAATGAGATATTTTTTCCATATTCATTTATTCTAGACTTTTGTGTTCTGAAAAAAGATGGCAAATTTTGATGAGCTTATATAAACTTGTTTCTCGCCCTTTGCCGTGCGTAATTACCCAAACAGGCTAAAGTTCCTACAACGGCTATACCGATACCTAAAACATTATTTCGAGCAGCTTCTGAAATTCTGTGTAACATTTTATAAAATGTCTTCTTGTCAGCCCATGGACGTCCACTGCTGGACATAGGTCTCCCCCAAGCCTCGCCACAAAGACCGGTCCTGCGCTGCCTGCATCCAGCGGATCCCCGCGAACCTCAATAGATCGTCGGCCCATCTTGTGGGAGGCCTACCCACGCTACGTCTTCCAGTACGCGGTCGCCACTCAATAACTTTCTGGCCCCAACGGCCATCCGTTCTGCGAGCAATGTGTCCTGCCCACTACCACTTCATTGTCGCAATCCTTTGGGCTATGTCGGTTACCATGGTCTTCCTCATTTCTGATTTGATCTAATTTTTGATTTGAAAATGTGCACACGATACCTTAATTTATTTATTTATTTATGTATATACACACAAAAAAGAACATATAATACAGAGTAATAGGAAAATTATGTACAAAGGCACTGCTTATTTCTTTAAGAAATCTCTTCCAGCAGACCCGCGAGTTTGTTAAGTTTGTCCTCGATACACACGGCCCTAGCAACAGTCGAGCTAATGTTACGCAATCGTTCCGAGCGTTTCATTTCACACAACGACAGTCAATTAAGATTATTAAAAAGGAAAATCGCTTTATCAAGCCACTACGTAACGTGCACTTAAAATTTGTATGATATTAATTAATATTAAGATAGTGTGATTTTGTTGTTTTCTTCGTTTTTTTTGCATAACTCGTATCGCAAACGTAATTATAAATAACTAGCCGTACTCGCCCGCTTCACTGGGCATTTAAAATTAACATTATTATTTATTGTCATTATTATTAGGGAGTCCAACACTCATATAAATATTAGCCTATCCATTGAGTACATGTATTTTCTACATGGATACCAAGTTTCAAGTCAATCGGATGCATGGTTCAGTAATTATAACGGAACATCCATAAAAACCACTGTAAATTTATATATTAGTATAGATTTAACGGTTTGATCTAGCGCATCAGTCGGTTACGAGATCACCGGGTGTCATTCTTTACTTCTTTGTATAGACAGGCAGACATACTCAGTTTAGTGGCAGAATTTGTTTTTGCTATTGCGGACACTTTAATTTTGTAGATTTTTTTTTACTCAGATAAATATCTAAACAAACTCACGGCCCTTGGTTTTAAGTTGTCGATATCACAACGTGGATGCTTTCACCCACCTTGAGACATAAGGTCGAAATTCCAATATTTTGGTCTTAATGAAATACGGAAAACATGTATCCGATTTGAAAAATTTTTCAAGTTTCATTATAAATTACAACACGTTTTTAAGATAGGATATCGGGCTCAATAAATTACTTCCAATCATGAGATGTGACGATTTATGGAAATACTCTTCTACGTCAGAGTCCGCCCGAGGGTTTGTCTTATTAAAATGCCATAAAATTATGACAAACAGTTTCTTACGTCCAATAATAATATGATGATGGAAACACACAGGTATGAGAAAATAGTAATGTAAATTCAGAACTTTTTTTATATATTCACTATATATATATTTTTTTCAATATTTTGATTTACTTTTCGGTTGATAAGATTTATTTGTCGACAGTAAGATACAGCTTCCAAAAATGGCGTTTTTATGTCTCTTAAGGATTTTTCCCCCTATAATGATCAATCTTTTAATACATTAAAATGATTAAGAATCTGAATCATTCATTTTTAAAATTTGTATATATACCACTTTTTACCTTGGTTACATTTATGGTTACTTTTTATGAATGATACAAAGAGTTAGATTTAATTTTCCCTTTTGTTTCCACATTTACAGACTAAAAACAAAAAACTCTTTCCAAAATGTTTTTATTGATAACACTAAACCTTGTTAATAGCTACTAGCTAGATAAAATAAAACAGAAAATCTGTTGGCCAACAGAAAAGAAAATGATACTCAATAGGGCATAACGAAAATTAAATTATTTTAAATTGATTTGAATTAACACGAATTACGATAGCAGAAATCGGATGGTTGTCATTTTTCTGGTCGGCGAAGTCGGGTTGAGAGATAAAGGTTTCCCCAAAAAGGACCGTGAGTTAGATTCCCAATCTATGCTCACTAAATAAATAAAAAAAGACAAGTTGTTAGCATAACCTTGAATGTAGTCAGCCGGAAATGTCTCATGACCAAACAGTGCAGAATTGGCTGTTTTTGTTTTTCTAATTACACACACACACATAACCTTATCATTCGATGTCCGTTGACGATTGCTTTACTTTTGTACGTTTGTGCGCCTTAACACGTAAAATGATCTGAATAACACATATCAGATAAGACTACGATAATATGAACTCATTATAAAGTTAGTTATGTAATCTGTGTAATGTTATTTTTTCGTCAATAAATAACCGAAGTATGTACTGTTTAAAGCTTTTATTTAATCTGCTTGTTTGTGATTTTCATCAGCAGTGTGTCACGTATAAATTTTAAGTAAGCTTCATAAATTACGCAGCTCATTTTGTTAAAATCAACACTGTTGTAACTCTTCATTATGCTTTCGGCCTCGGGAAAAAATTGCCGAAAGCACTTCGTGCGACAATAAATGTGATTTTAATCTACAAAAATCGAGTCGATTACTCATTAATAATCCAGTTTTCACGGCAACAGTTTCATGGCCGAAAAACTTCGCGTGTGAAGATCGTGTATAAATTTCCAACCTACATATCTGAAAAACTTTATAGTGACAAATGATCCTTAGCGAGCTCTGTGCCTATTGCTTAAATCGCAATGACCGAAGTCACTAGAAACAAAAGTATGTAAGACCTGCTCAAACGACATACGTAATTGCTATACTGTACAAATGGCCGAGGAAGTAGTAAATACCATATCTCAAGCCGGATAGTAATATGCCGATATACAGCTACTGGGACTATGAGCATAGAAATAATGATACCAGATCTCTTGTTATTTAATTAATAAACATAAAACTTGTATGATTTTGAATGATTTATTTTAAGTCCACGTTTCACACATGAAAACAATTAAAAACAACGAGTGAACGTTAATGGAGTGCCCTGATCAATCCAAGCTAATTGAATAATTATTAAAATGAAAGTAAACTTTTACTCAAACGAAATTTAACACGATATTTATCGCGTGTTAATCAAATATTAACAACAGTATCTACTTAGTCTGGTAGAAGTAAAACTAATTAAATCATGCCTGAGTCACTCGAGAAATGGGAAATTTTAATCGAATCTTTACGATAATAGTCAATGTTTCAGAGTTGTATCCATATCCAATGTGTAAAATAAATTTAAAAGCGTTGTTAATTTCACTTTAACCAGAAATAATACACTCGGCTTGCTATTATAATTTAATCCGGTATCTCTGCAATTTTTAATTACGTAATGCCTTATGTGATAATTAAACTGAAATACTATAATGTTTCTGTGGTCATACGACTAAAAAGTAACTAACTGTAAAATATTCGTATCGTCAGAATTAGTAATATAAAAATAATAAATGCGAAATTAAATTTTAAAATTATATAGTTTTAATAATGTCCACACTCACGAAAGTAATCACAAGTGGAGAAGACCAGGTCGCTATGTATATGCTTGGCGACACACCGTGGAGATAGAGATGAGGACTGCCGGCATGACCTGGAGTGATGTAAAGAAGCAAGCGCAAGACAGGGTCAAGTAGAGACAACTTGTGAGGGCACTATGTACCAGCGGAGGACTACAACAACAAAAACAATAACAAGTGGGCTGTGAGCACTTTCATCTAATATATCAGGGAATATTGTTATTATATACCTCATAAAAAAGCCATGTATATTATTATACTAGTGTTAAGTATTTTTGTACGTGTTTGTATTTTAAGAGGCTTGAATAAATATTATTATTATTATTATTGGTGAGGTCGTAAGGTTCAGTTTGGCTTGTGCCGGCGGATCAGTTAGAGAAACACGTCTTTCCTTCGTAAATGTATATTGACAACTACCGCTTAATCGTAAAGTTAATTGAGACTACGTTTTTAAGTTCAAAATCGCAAAACAGAATCACCATAAGCCGCCCACCAAAGGACTACTGAAGTCCTTTAAATTAAGTAAAATCAACAAAATTTATAGGTAATCACATGTTTTGGTTNCTTGTGCCGGCGGATCAGTTAGAGAAACACGTCTTTCCTTCGTAAATGTATATTGACAACTACCGCTTAATCGTAAAGTTAATTGAGACTACGTTTTTAAGTTCAAAATCGCAAAACAGAATCACCATAAGCCGCCCACCAAAGGACTACTGAAGTCCTTTAAATTAAGTAAAATCAACAAAATTTATAGGTAATCACATGTTTTGGTTTGCTTCTACAACAATCATTAAGGTATCGGTATATGGTGCGGTCAGAAAGAATTTATACAAAGAACAATAGTAAAATAACAAATATTAACAACTATATAGCACTAATCTATTTCGATGGGCAACGCACATAGTTTTGTTACGCATCGCTTTGTTATATGATCACCACTCTTTACACTATAGACTCTGGTAAGACCGTCAGGGCCAGGATGCTTGTCGGTTATTCGTCCCATAAGCCATTTTCCTGGTGGCAAATTGTCCTGTTTTATGAGAACAATGTCCCCTATCTTGAATTCGTCTTCGCGTTTTAACCATTTCGGTCGTTGTTGCAGCCGCGTCAAGTATTCTTTTTGCCATCTTGACCAGAAGTCGTTCAGCAGTTTCTGTGTGTATTGCCAACGTGTCAGGTTGCTTATTTTAGCGTCTTGCAGGTTCACATCAGGCACAGTTACAGGGGGTTCAGTTATCAAAAAATGACCCGGAGTTAATGGTTCCGACATGCTGTCTTCCTGCGGGCACAGCGGTCTCGAGTTCAAGCACGCTTCAATTCCACAGAGAACCGTCGTAAGCTCTTCATAGGTAAGGTTAGTGTTAAGGATTCTTCGTAGATGGTGCTTAATAGACTTCACACCTGTCTCCCATAAATTTCCAAAATTTGGGGAGTAGGCCGGGATGAAGTGCCATTGTGTTCCATCGTTAGCAAGTAATTCACTAATTTCTCCATCAAATTGTAGGCGAGCTTCCTTCCAGGCTTCAACCAGATCTTTGTTAGCACCAACAAAGTTTCTTCCCTGATCACTCCACATGTTTGTACATCTGCCTCTTCGTGCGCAAAATCGTTTAAAGGCACCAATGAATGCAGCTGAAGTCAGATCACCAACCAACTCCAAGTGGATCGCCTTCGTGGACATACACACAAAAATGGCTATGTACGCCTTGCCAGTTTGGGCTCCTCTGCCCTTTTTTATTAGAATTTGAATTGGTCCCGCAAAGTCGACACCGGAGTTAAGGAATGGCCGAGCTGGTTTGACCCGAAAACTTGGTAAGTCTCCCATCAATTGTGTTTTTACCCTAGCCCCATGTCTAGCACACATCAAGCATCGATGGATACACTGCTTTACTAGGGACTTCGCGCGGAGTATCCAGTATCTCGATCGCAGGTAAGTGAGCATCAATTGCACTCCTCCATGCAGTGTCTTCGAATGTGCTTCTGCGACCACTAAATAGGCAAGTCTACTTGCATGACCCAAAATGATTGGGTGCTTCACTTCATTAGACAGTTCGGAGTTCCTGAGCCGACCGCCCACTTTCAGGATTCCATCTTCGTCAAGGTAAGGATCTAGTGCTTTTAGTTTGCTTGTTCCTTTAACTCTCTTTTTTGTTCTTAACGATTCTATATCTTCTGTAAATTCCTCTTCTTGTGCTCTTTTTATACAAGTTTGCATCGATACATGTAGTTCTTCAGTTGTGATTTTGCTATCTATTCTGTCCCTTAATGTTTTTTGTTTCAGGAATCTTCGGCAGTATGTGATTGTTCTAAGTAGCTCCAATAGTGTATCAAATTCTTCAAATTGTGTAAATAGTCTCTTCTCTAGTTCATTTTTGTTGTAAGTTATTTTTAAATTTTGTATTCTATTATTTTTCCTCTCAATCTCTGTTTGCATAATGTTTGGTTTAGTGAACTGTATCTTCGATTGTTGTAACCAGTCTGGCCCATGCCACCATAATTCACACTTTTTCAGATTTTCTACTAACATCCCCCTGGAACCAACATCAGCTGGATTATCTTGAGTTTGCACGTGATGCCACTGAGTGCAGGATACATTGGTTGTAATCTCAACAACTCTGTTTGCCACAAACACCTTCCAGTTGTTTGGATCTCCAAATAACCACGACAGGACAATGGACGAATCTGTCCAAGCATAAATTTGAGTTGCAGGTATTCTCATTGCTTGACCAACTTGCTTAAGCAATCTTGAGAGTATCAGCGCACCGCAGAGCTCCAATCGAGGTAAGGATATTGTTTTCAACGGGGCCACTCTTGTTCTTGCTGCGATAAGCGTCGTTTTGTTCGTACCGTCTGGGTGAGTCACTCTACAATATACTACAGCGCTATATGCTTGGATGGATGCATCGCTGAATCCATGGAGTTCTATGGACTCTCTTTTGGCGCACGTCGTACCTACCCATCTTTCTATGTAGATTTCATTCACATGTTCAAGGTCAGATCGCAATGTGATCCACTTGCTGGCTATTTTAGAATTCAATGCCTCGTCCCAGGTTATCTTTTCAAGCCATAGTTCTTGCATTAATATCTTTGTCAGAACGATGCTGGGCGCAATCCAGCCGAGTGGGTCAAACAACTTTTGGATGTCAGACAGAATGCTTCGCTTTGTGATCACTTCATCGATTGGAGGTAAGTTTAAATTGTACTCGAATCTGTCTTTTCCGAAATTCCATTGTACGCCAAGTGCCTTTATTGTTCCATCAATCTTCAATTCCAGATTAGCATTTGACGATCTATCGCAAGGATCAACTGTTGCCAAGAATTCTCGGCTGTTGGATGACCATTTCTTTAGTTCGAATCCACCCAAATGAAGAAGTGCTCTAAGATCTTGACTATTTTTTATTGCTTGTTGCAGACTGGCACTTCCAGACATTGCGTCATCAACGTAAAAATCCTCACGCAATATCTTAGCAGCCTCTGGATACCGGGCGCCTTCATCTTCTGCCAATTTCATAAGGGTTCTTACAGCGAGATAGGGAGCAGAAGCTGTTCCAAATGTAACAGTTAACAACCTGTAGTCCTTGACTTCTTCAGTTTGGTCGTTTCTCCACAAAATTCTTTGATAATCTGTGTCTTCTCGGTCAACCCATATCATACGGTACATTTTCTGGATATCAGCAACAAAGCAAACGGCGTGAGTTCTCCACCTCATTATCAGGTTTCTCAGATCGTCTTGCAGTACAGGACCCGTCAACAGTTCGTCATTGAGAGAAACACCGTTGGAGCCCTTGCACGAGGCGTCAAATACGACACGAGTCTTCGTGGTTTCTTTATCATTACGGATCACGGCGTGGTGAGGTAAGTAGACTGATTTATTATTTATTTCTTGTGTAGGTATTTCTTCGATATGTTTTAGATCTATGTAGTCTTCAATTACCTTCTTGTATTCTTGCTTTAATTCTTTATTTTTGAACCTTCTTTCTAATTGCATTAGTCTCTTCATTGCTATTTCTCTCGTATTTCCTTCTGTTGATTTAGGTTCTTCTGTGTTGAATGGTAATTTGACAACATATCTTCCACATTCATCTCGCTTCTGTGTCTTAGTGTATATATCTTCACATAACTGTTCCCTTTGTGTTAGGTTTCTTTTCGTATCTTCATCAACTTCCCATATTGTTTTCAGTAAATCTTCTATATCAACTTCTTGTTTCATGACCGTTAAGGATTGCTCATGCTTTCTGACCTTGATGTCAATTCCACCCATAAGGATCCATCCCAGGTATGTATCTTGTGCGCATGGTGTACCTGGTGGACCTTTGATCAACCCCTTCTTCATAATGTTTACATATTCATTGACACCCAACAGCAGGTCGATGTTACAGGAGGCTGAAAATGTCTCGTCTGCCAGTTGAATGCCAGCAAGGTGCGGCCAATCTCCTCTTATTATTGTGCCTGAATGTATGTTAGAGGTCAAGGGCTTCGTCATCACGTAGGCTTTTATAGGTAAAATGAAGTTGTTCCATCGTGATAATACATTTACATTTACTTCATGCCTGACTCTAACCTTCGTGGACTCCAGTCCAGACACGATAAGATCTACTGATGTCTTGTGTAGTTTCAGGATCTGAGTTGCCTTCTCACTTATAAAACATGCTTGAGATCCTGAGTCTATCAGCGCCTTCAATGCAGTAGTGTGTCCACGTTCATTCTTTAAAATTACTATTGCAGTAGCTAATAGTGAAATTGTCTGTTTCCGCCCTGCGTGATAGTGTGACGCAACCATTGCTTGAATTTCCTTTTCTTCTACATTTGCTTGATTGGATGACATCGGTTGATTAGCTACAACATGAGAAGCCGATGCCTCCCCGTAGTTAGGNTCTATCAGCGCCTTCAATGCAGTAGTGTGTCCACGTTCATTCTTTAAAATTACTATTGCAGTAGCTAATAGTGAAATTGTCTGTTTCCGCCCTGCGTGATAGTGTGACGCAACCATTGCTTGAATTTCCTTTTCTTCTACATTTGCTTGATTGGATGACATCGGTTGATTAGCTACAACATGAGAAGCCGATGCCTCCCCGTAGTTAGGCAGGTGTAGAAGAGTGTGGTGACGTCTCTTACATACACGGCATGATGTTGGTAAACGGCACCTAAACACCGAATGTCCAACCCCGAGGCAGTTGAAACAGAGCTTGTTTGTTTTGACGTGTTCTCTCCGTTCGTTTGGTGACATCTTGGTGAATACGTTACAATGGCATAACGTGTGCGCGTCTGTACATAAAGCACAACTTCTTTGCTTTGGTCTTTCCGCTGCTGTAACGTGAAGGACTCGTTCCTTGGCAAGCTTCGTAGTAGTGGGGGGGTTGACTAATTCCAATGTTCTGAATTTTGCCTCCAAAAACTTGCGCAGATCCCTCCAGGTCGACAAGTCCTGGGAATTCTCTGAGTAGGAATTTTGTTCCCACTCCTTCTGGGATTCAGGGTCCAACTTCTGTGCAACCAGAAATATGATTACTGGATCCCAAGAATCCGTCGACACCTCCAGATTTTCTAGACTCTGTAATACTTCGTTGGTGGTGTCGAGTAGATATTTCAATTGGGTTGCGGCTTGGCTGGTACATTTCTTCTGAGCAAAAAGTCGCTTCAACAACGCGTTCACTATTAGACGCTTGTTCCCATATCGATGGTTCAGCGTTCCCCATGCTTGAATGTAGTTAGCGCTTGTCACTGGAATGTGCTTCAATAAAGTCGCTGCTTCACCTGCCACACTGGTTTTTAAGTAATTGAGTTTTTCGACGTCGCTTAGTGTTGTGCAGTTGTGAATGAGTGATGAAAACAAATCTTTAAAACTAGGCCAGAGTTCGTACTCGCCCGAAAACAGAGGTAAATGTATAGCCGGGAGGTTAACTTTCTTATTTTGCAGTTCTTCTGGCGGCGGTTGTTTACCTTTGGCAGACTCGAGTGCCGCCAACATGTCTGTCAAGTCTCCCAACATACACAAGTACATATCTTCTTGTACAAAAAATTCCTCATTCTCGAAATATGGCAGCAATTCACGCTCCTCACGAGTGGTACAGGTCAATAATTTTTTATGAGCTTCTTTGAAGATCATCCAGTATTCTTCAATTGTTTTAATTCTCGTTTGTAAATAGCCCACTTTAGCCAGTCGTTGTTTGGGGCATTTTGATAAATTAATCTGGGTTTTCTTCAATAGTAGGGCTGTATTTTCTAGTATACTGATTGCTTGTTCGGTTTCCGTGGCCATATTTCACACGTAACAGTCGAAATTCTCACACTAAAACTTGTAAATATTGAAGCGTCGGCGCGAATATACCTAATTGTCTTTATAATTGCACTAAACTTCAACCCGGCGCTTGTTTATCGCTCAGAAATGCAGTTCTTTGTTCTCCAGGTAGCCGGTCCTCGATGCAATGTTGAACTTCTGTGCGGCTCGAAGTCGACCATATGGTGAGGTCGTAAGGTTCAGTTTGGCTTGTGCCGGCGGATCAGTTAGAGAAACACGTCTTTCCTTCGTAAATGTATATTGACAACTACCGCTTAATCGTAAAGTTAATTGAGACTACGTTTTTAAGTTCAAAATCGCAAAACAGAATCACCAATTATTGTTATCTATTTACGCAATGAAAAAAGAATGTTTAACGTTAAGAATTTTTACTTATTCTTCTTACTTAGTCTTCTTATTTATCTATCTATCTATCTATATATCTCGTCTCTTATCTATCTATATATCTATATTAATACGTGAAGAAAAAACTTTGTATCCCTTTTTACGAAAATTGCGCGGACGGAGGAGTATGAAAATTTTCACACTTATAGAAAATATAGAGAAGAAGTGCACAAGGCTAATATTTTTTTCAAATAATGCATAAAAGATACATTAAATCAATAAAGAAAACATTACACACACTACATACCATGTATTTGACGCACACATGCATACTATTTATTTATTGTCAAACTTTCGTTCTTGACGTCTGTTGTCAAATTGAGAATAGATTAAATATTGTTTGTCTTTAATCTTTGTTAATATTTTGTTATAGTGTAGTCTTGGCGAAATTTGTATAAACTACAATCATAATAGTGTACAAACTTACAATTCCAATTAATTATAGTCGAATTTCGACTACTGCGGGACCTTTAGTTTATTTAATTAAGAATCGTAAAAACTACAATAAAACCAGCGAATAAACAACTATAAAAAGCGCCGACACATGGTGTTCATTAAAACATCGCGCAGTTATTTACAGTGTTGCGATTCTTTCTCACTTCGAACGGGGCTTCGTGTGAAATCACATCGATAATGTTTCAAGGTACTGGGAGATTCGCTGCATTATGTTTGCAGTCCGTATTGTGCGGTGAGACTTTAATTTCGGTCAATTAAAAGATGACATGTTTATTGTACCTTCCAGTGTTGCTCGATCTTGTGCGTTTTGACATTACATCTTGCACTTGCATGTAAATTACAGGTTTTTTTAAATGATTACCTAGTTCTTTTTAATTTGCTTCAATTGGGTAATTTGTAAGATGAGATTTTTGGGAATTCTTTTTAATGTAAGAGGTTTCTCCACTGATCTGGTTATCCAACAGGGGTTACGGGTACATGATCCCAGCCTTTTTATTTATCATCAGTAGCGGCAACCTTTCCTCGCTTACTTTCCATCTCAAATTTTTCCACTCCCACTTTTAACCTGTACCAAACTTTACTAATTATTAAATACAATCTATTCCAAATTCGCACGTGTAAATTTCCACTGTATCTGAAGCAATTTTTTTTTTGCCCTTGTATGCAGACGAGCATACGGCCCACCTGATAGTGAGTGGTTAGCGTTGCCCATGGACTTCAGAAATGCCAGGGGCAGAGCCAAGCCGCTGCCTACCGCTTAATACTCTCCACAAGCCTCGTTTGAAGAAGGACATGTCATAGCGCTCGGGAAACACCGTGGAGGGGAGCTCATTCCATAGCCGGATGGTACGTGGCAAAAAAGATCTCTGGAAACGCACTGTGGATGACCGCAGTGGCTCCAGGTAGTACGGATGAACTCTANAGGACATGTCATAGCGCTCGGGAAACACCGTGGAGGGGAGCTCATTCCATAGCCGGATGGTACGTGGCAAAAAAGATCTCTGGAAACGCACTGTGGATGACCGCAGTGGCTCCAGGTAGTACGGATGAACTCTACTCCGGTGGCGGGCGGTGCGATGGTAAAAACGAGATGCCGGTATCATCTCGAACAATTCCTCAGAGCACTCCCCGTGGAACATACGGTACAAAATACAGAGGGAACCGAAGTCCCTCTGCAGACCCAGAGGTTCCAAGCGATCCGTGAGAATTCCTACATTCTGTTCTGAAGTACTTAATTGTTGGTAATATCATTTCTACGAGTATAAATTGACATCTACTGTTGTCTATCGACTCCGGCAAGCACTAGTGAGTTCATAGTAGCTTAATAGTGTAAAACGGGATGGGTATTCAATTATTTTGAGTTCACATTCTACGACAGGTGCCAATTTTAATTAGTACATTCATTCCTAAAACGCGTTCTTGAACGACCTCCGATTTAAAAGTAAAATATAGTGTAATGAAAATAAAGCCCCCGAACTGTATAAATTTGCGTAATTGAATATTGTGAATAAGTACAAATAACTACAGCAGTCCTAGCTATAATAAATATAACGTAATTATAATTGCTTGTTAACTGTTTTTCAATGTTAATTGTATTTTGGTGTGCAATAAATTATATTCTCTGCCTCTCTCTCTCTATCTCGCACACACACACTTAGTGAAGTCTATGGGTTCCATTATCTAAATACTAGGTAGACGAGCTAAGTGTATGCGGAGTATTAAAAAGTGACATATCATAATGATCATGGTCCATCAATCAGAAAGATAGGGCTGAGAGCGAGTTAAAATGTATTATTTATTATTATGTTATATTTGTTTTTTTTTACAAACTTTTATGTAGATTATATTGCGTATTATTATGCAAAGGATTCATTTTAACTTTACAAAGTAAGATGCAAAGCAATATTGTGTGATAGCATTCCACAGCGGGGTATCTGCTCAATAAGTAAGTAAATTTAGTAATTCGTTCCAAAATCTGAAGCGATACTAAAATCTCAAAGGTTCGACAATTTGAAATCGGCTTCATAACTAATGCTCGTTGTCTTCATTTAAGATTTATCTTTAAGCAAACAGTAGAAAGAAGTTGCAAAATACTTAAGACAAGTTACGCGCGCCATTTATCTTTCGAACAGCTAATTATGAATTCTGAGCACTCAAAGTCAGTGACTAGTGCGTAATAGTCACGTTATAGGCTTCGGCAGTCGTTTGAGCTAGGCGTGGCCGCCGGAGACCTTAGTGAACGGATGTAGCAGCCTCATTTGCTCCAACAGCTTCGATCCAGTTCGTGATAAACCAGAAATAAAAAAATCTTTTGAGTGAAAAGGTCAAGCGGCCGCTACACCGAAATTAAAGTCCGAAATAATAATCATTACGGTCACAATGAGCGCAACAGGTTTCGTATTTTGACAGCGTAAAAGTTGCGCGGCGAAATGCGATTCTTTGAGTCCCTTTTCGACGGGTTTTCTTTATGATAATTTATGTGGAGACTCTCCTTTCTGATGCTATCGTTTAATTTTATAGCTTAATTTTATTCGGCGAAACAGTACTCCCGGCAGTGAATTTATAAAATGTATTTTATGCTAAAGTGTTTATTTAGCGCTGAAGATGAAAACGATCCCACTCTTTTTGTTTGCCTTGAGCGAATATGGGTCTCGAGCCTTATACGCGTCGAGATATGAACTAATTACGATCGTTGTTTTACTGAAATAGTACGAGTGATCAACAGTTAATGTTATCGTCGTCGGTTGAAGTGACTGGGTTTTTGCGCTTCAGTGTATAATTTAGCTTTGCGAATGAGCACCGCAAATGTTTGTTGCGCGTAGTTTCCTTTCACGTAAGGGTTTTTTTTCTCTGAGGAATAGGGTATTTTGCGTACGAAGGTCCCTTCCGTGTGTGAGTCAGACAACACGTTTTATTAATTTAAGCTTTCGTCACCGACTACACATAAATAGCGACAGCCCTATTAAATTATAACGCTTATTATTGTTCGTTTAAATTTAATAAAATTTAGTAATGGCGCTTTTTTTTAATAATCATTTAAGATGACGTACTCTTTAAAAATGTTTCATTCCATATTCGATTTTTTTTATCGCAAAGCAAAATAAAACATTAACAAATAAAATGGTCTGGTATCAAAGGGTTTGCTTTTTTTTTACTGTTGGTAAGACCTCTTGTGGGTCCGCGCGGGTAGGTACCACCGCCCTGCCTATTTCTGCCGTGAAGCAGTAATGCGTTTCGGCATGAAGGGTGGGGCAGTCGTTGTAACTATACTTGAGACCTTAGAACTTATATCTCAAGGTGGGTGGCGCATTTACGTCGTAGATGTCTATGGGCTCCAGTAACCACTTAACATTAGGTGGGCTATAAGCTCTTCCACCCATCTAAGCAATAAAAAAAAAAATTGTTACTACGCATTGGTAGCCCCTAAGCACTCATTTATTTTTCAAAGCGACTGTGTTATGCCGCTATAAAATACGGCATCAGTCTCTTCCCATGTGTGTTGTGGAAGGTGAATAAAGCATTGCACCAAAAATCAGACAGTAGTGTTCTTTGACGATCAAGCATTGCGATCGTCTACTGATCGAGGGGAGTATTACGAACTCTTTTGTTATTATATTACCATCCTACCTGTATCTACCGCAAAGAAGTCATGCGCTCCATTTTAATGGGTAGAACCACCAGTATATAACTGAAAAACAAACTTACAATTATTTTTGGCCTTCATACGAGCGAATATAACCCATTTGCTTACCGCGAAACCATCGACATCAGGATGAGAATTCTGTCAGCTACCTTCAGAAACAAGGTGAAAGACTCAATTGTATTGTTCAATAATTGTTCCAGTGTTGCAATCGGAATACATGATTGCCTCGCTACAGCGAAACAAGCAAGATGGTTGTATCTTTGAATAATATATGGAAGTCGTCTTTATTTTATTACACGGTATTATTTCTCATATGTAAAACTATTTGAGAGCCCGACATAACAGTGTATATCAATACCAACTCATGGGGTTTCGTACATTAAGCAATTTACAGTAGGTTGTGGCTTGGCTCTGCCCCTGACATTGCTGGGGTCTATGGGCGACGGTAACCACTCACCATCAGATGAACCGTATACTCGTCTGCCTACAAGGGCAATAAAGAATATTCATCAATCAGAATCAATTAAAAAAGTTATGATGGTGTATTGAACCAGTAATGTAAATGTTAATTACGAAAATCTCTATGATAAACCTACAATCACTGTTAATACACTTGTACTTAAAACAACATATTTACTTTATATCTGTTATTATATTTATATATTTATCATTATTTATATTTATGTTTACAATGAAACGAAAGGTAAATAATAAATAAATTAATATTTATTAACAATCACGCCACGTTAACTGGTCCCAGGCTAAGTTCGTCAAGAACTTGTGTTACAGGTATGATTTTTATTATACACATACACATACACGTATATTTAATATACATCCATAACCCTGGAAAATACATTTTATATTTATCATAGAAATATCTTCCCTTGGCGGGATTCGAACCCGCGACCCCCTTGTGTAGTGACCATCTCACTTACCACTACACCAGACGGCCGTTAATATGAATCCAACAAATTTTTCATTTAACTTCTGTTACATCGGTTATAATTATGGGCTCAATTCATTGTGATGCAGAAATAGAATTATTAAACTTACCATGTCCGTCTGGTTTGGCGTTAAGACTCGTCCAGGCTTTAGGCGAATGCGTATGGATCGTAAAAGGTCGCTACAATGTAATGAGATAATTCGTTGTTAAGACGTTGAGACTTTGATAGCATTTCTCAAGGTGAGCAACGGTATTGTTAGGCTGTTTTAATCTCTTTACTCACTTGACATGCGTCCCCAAAGCAATACCACGATGCAGGACTAAAATAAAATAATAATATCGCGTAATAAAAAATCGAAAGCCGTAAAATATGTAAATTTGCCTAATTATTGAGTAAGTACCAGTGTCTTGACTAATTTTTACTGGTGGTAGGACCTCTTACTGGTGGTAGGACCTCTTGTGAGTCCGCGCGGGTGGCCGATTTCTGCCGTGAAGCAGTAATGCGTTGCGGTTTGAAGGGTGGGGCAGCCTATACTTGAGACCTTAGAGCTTATATCTCAAGGTGGGTGGCGCATTTGCGTGATGTCTATGGGCTCCAGTAACCACTTAACACCAGTGGGCTGTGAAATCGTCCACCCATCTAAGCAATAAAAAACAATGCCTTTCGGTTCGAAGGGTGGCACTACCGTTCAACAACAGAATTGAGATTCCATAACCACGCTTCAAGGTAGCGACGTTGATCCACTTACACCGGTTTATCTGCGAGATCGTTCATCTTTCTGTGTTATTCATAAATAAAAATCAGAAGACCTGGCGACTCGTAGACTACGTTACCTCAGACTATTAATACGTCTTATTAGAGGTCATTTGTCTTTCTTTTGATAAACATGAATGATAGTTCAAAAGGGGCTCAAAGCAAGTTCGGCTTCAACTAGCTACTAGTAGTATTATTTCCTCTCCGTCTTATTTATACTTAGAGCAGTGGAATGACGTGCCCTCCATACTGTTCTATCTTCTTTTGCGTATCATGCGTTACATTCTGAATGTCCATTATTTGTCAAATCCAAATTAATATGCAATTTCGAAAAGGGCACATGTCGCATATTTTGTCAAATACGTTTTTTCATATACATGTAGTTTTGAGGTTTACCTACACCCATTTTACAATAATTCCAGTAATTTTCAATTGCTAATTAACACTATAAAATACATAGGCAGGTAGGCAGCAGTTTGGCTCTGCCCCTGGCATTGCTGAAGTCCATGGGCAACGGTAACCACTCACCATCAGGTGGGCCGTATGCTC
The DNA here is from genome assembly GCF_003987935.1 of Bombyx mandarina. The sequence goes on along the minus strand of NW_021011590.1, from coordinate 913,191 downwards.
GTCTGCCTACAAGGGCAATAAAAATAAAATAAAAAAAGATATCTCAAAAGTTAATATTTTAAATTTTACACTGCTTTAGAAAATAATCAGTTTTTTTTTTTATTTCCTGAACATTTTACATTTTCAGAGATGTACCCTTTTCGAAAATGCATATTCAAATGTACCTATAGCTAAGTTCTATGATAGACATTACCGGAGTAACTGTTCCTTTGCCCACCGTAATAATAAAAATATGTTTATTAATCTAAACAGATGCTAAATATTATTACTACGAAAAAAATCAATTTCGGCAAGTGAGCGAACGAATGAAATTGAACAGATTTATCGCATTGAATTTTAAGAAAAACTAGTTTTCAAATGGAAAGTGAAGTTATATTATTTAAATATATAATTATAATGAGAGATATATATTAAGTATATTAGTCTTTACAAAATTTGAAACGAGCGCTTGTTCGTGTACAGTGTACATTCAACAAAAAAATGTCTGTTAGATTTACGACATTCACGCCACACATTTACAATGTCTGCTCTCGGCTTTATTACTAGATTAGATCCGCTAAGGACTGTTCTGATTTAATAATTAATGTGTAAAATAGCCGCAGAATAATCGCGGATATACGATGTCCTCCGCCGCGAGTCACAACGCTGTCTTTAGATCATTATTCTTCAACGGATAAGGTACAATAATATAATACTAATAGAGTCCTTATCAACAGTCCTCGGATAATGTTTTGCTATAGAACAATTTGTGCTGATCCAAACTTTACTTTATGATAATATTCGCTGATGGTGTAAAGTAGGATTTAGGTTAGGTTTAGGATTTAGTAGGACTAGTAAAACAAAAATTTATAATGTTATTTGATTTTTTTTTGGATCTAGGTATGTATATAAGGAATACACCTTATATACATACATAGCAATGGAAACGCTAGTTCTAGATGCATTTTGGTACGTTATGTGTTTTATACCGTTTAGTCTATGAACTTTGAATACATTTTTGATTTTTTTCTTAACTAATACATCACTAAAGAAAAAAATATCTATTATCTTGAACTGCTACTTGGACGCCATTCGACATTTCAACTGAGTTTCTCGAGTTAATTTTGCACGGCTCTGGAATAAAATCCCACGCATGATATTCAAAAAAATCTGATATGTTCTTCGAACTAAGTTTGAAAAGAGTTTACTGTCTCTTTTCTATTATTTTATTCTCACTCTATATTATTTTATTAGTGGCGTAATACATGAACGACAACAACTGCTTAACATCACGAGAGCCGAAGTCTCTTCTGTTATTGAAAGGAATAAAAAGTATTATCTTAAACATGATATTTTAATTGCATTGGATTTAATTTTTTTGATAGATCGACGAGCTTACGACCCAGATGAGTTGATAACCAATCCATTAACCAATCAACACCAACGGCCCACAGAAATTAATAACCTAAATTCCGCGGTCCCCTTAAGACAAGAGTTCAGAGTCCCAGTTTTATAGTACCAAAGCTGCCCCATTCTTCAAACCAAAACGCATTATTATATCATGGCAGAAATAGGGCACACATACCAACTTGCTCACCACCCGAACAAGAGCCCTGTAATAAAAGTAATAAAAAGCCCGACCAACACAACGCAATCCCATCTAAAATTAACAAAATTAATTATTTAAAAATCCATAAAAAAAAAGTTGAATTATATTAGTATTGATAATCAAAATCATGTTTGAAATCGAACCGCAAAAAATGATTTACTAAGATCTTACAAATTATCAAACCTGCAATCTAATTCAAGAACTCGTTATTTAAAATGTAACTAACGATTGTAAATCTGTCATAATCCAACTGTCGTTTAAATCACTATTAATTAATGAAGTTACACCAATTATAGAATAGTAAATAGTTAAGAAAATGCATTTTTTTATTCAATAATGTTTTGTTATTACGTTAAATGTCGTGATTTGCTGCTTTAAATCATCATCTAATTTGATGGGTAATAATAGGAAGTCCTTTGATGATGAAATAACTTTAAATACACTACGGTTCATTGCAATGCGATATTGATTTTTAGTAAAATTTGCTATGTACTGTTTTTCATTCTATGTATTAGGTTTGTTGATGTATCTATTTATAATTCACTCCAACCCACTCATCATATGATTCCATAGCCACCTGGTTAGTTTCGCGTTATTTGTTACCACTCACCATCAGGTGGGCCGTATGCTCATCTGCCGGCAAGGGCCACAAAAAAGAAACAAATGGTAATAAAAATGTTTGTGCTTAATTAACTTAATAAGAATTGTATTTTTTATATTCAAATTAAATATGTAACAATTTAAATTTTACCTATCAAAATGAACACTGATGATGAACAATGATGATAAATTTGTCACTTCATCTTCATGAAGATTATAAATTAATAGATTTCCCAAGTGATTTTTTTTCTAATTTTTCAACAATATATTTGAGATCTTCAACTTTACTTCATTATTTGAGAAGTTTCATTAAATGGCACCTACATTTTATTAGTGACCTAAATTGTACAACAATTATTCAAAACGCATAACATTAAATCATCAAACACGGAACCGCCTCTCTATTATTGTATCTATAAAACAGACTCAACGGTTATTATCAAGATAGTGAATAAGTTTGCCCCTCTCTAATTACGAAACAGGATACGTAATGACCAGCCATTATGGATGTAATATTTTCAATATTGACATATCGTTTTGATGCCTATTAATTTCGTTCTATTAAAAAAACCCGAAATACTGATGGTAAGACGTCTTGTGAGTCTGCGCGGGTTGGTACCGCCACTCTGCCTATTTCTGGTGTAACGCAGTAATGTGTTTGGTTTGAAGGGTGGAACATCCGTTGTATTGTAAAAACTGAGAACTCATATCTCAAGGCAGGTGGTGGGATTTACGTTTTAGATGTCTATGGGGTCCGGTAGCCATTCAAAAGCTCATTCATTCATCTAAGCAAAATAAGATTTTAAAACAATGATTTCGCTCGCGCTTCGATTCTGTTAAAAGATACACTCAATGCTTAGATAAACCGTAGTAAACAAAGCTACCATTCCTCCGCGAAGATTCACAAATTTTTTTGTTTTAAAGTGACTGATTTAGGTTCAGGACCCGTTCAGGCATTGTCGTCAATTGTAGACGAAGCTGTGTTTACTTCTGAATGTGGAAATTTTATTAATTCGAAATTACATTTACTTTGGAATGTTTCTGTTTTTCCCATATTACTCGGTGCTACGTTTCGATTGCTTCTTTGTAATATAACGTCCATGCCAACAATTGAATCAAGTATAGTGGCATAGTTTGCATGAAGCGCGGGCGTAGCGGAGCAAGGAAGGGAGTGGAGGGGTGGCGCGGGGGATGCGGGCGTGGTCGGCGCCGGCCGCTCTCCTTGACTCCAGCGTCAAGCATCGCATGATCTCTTATAGTACAATACGACTAAACAATTTTGATCCTTGAATACCATTTTTGGTAATTTCATAGTTAATCTATTATAAGTAAGTTAATAAATGAATCGAAATAGCATAGTCACGGGTACTCAGTAATACTAATTAGTAATTAATAACATATCAATCATAAAATCATCAATCAATGCATCAAATTTAAATACAAGCGTAAATAAACAGCCTTTTTTTAAATACATTACGCGCGAAAGATGCTCTCCATTTCAAATTAATTTCGATGAAGAATTTATCATTAAAGTCCAAATTATAAGCCCATTAAGTTGCTTTTTTGGAAACTTATTATAATTCTAAATTTTTGGTTCTATATTAACAGCAAGAGTGGATCACACGCGGGGCAAATCCATTAAATAAATATCTTCTCACCACTGAGGGGCAGCTAAAACATGCGAAAGGTACAGTAGGAATGAATATGCTATTAGAACAGCATAAAATATATATTTCCATAGAAATAGTACATTTTTACGATGCAAACAAAAATACAGTATAGCATTTTTTTTAAAGAACGGTAAAGCATTTGGTAGAGCCATTGCTAAAATAATCACTTTCATTACTGTGGACCAGCCTATTACGTGAATGTAAATAAATTATGATCAATCTATAAATATATTTTTTAAATATAAAAAATACAAGTATCAAAACCTTTTGTCCGGTGTAGGAGTGAATGTGCGAGTGTACCGGTGGACGAGGGCGCGGTGATAACGCGGGCAGCGCGCTCTTATCAACATTGCTACAACGGTAATGTGCCCAGTAGGACTTATAGTACGTTAGTCTCATTAACAATTGAATGCTATTCTCGGGAAATCGATTTTTAACTTTAACACCACATGTTACTTATTTATTTTGCTTAATTTATTCAAAGACAAAGTAAACTATCTAATATTAAACAAATACTGGAGCCTGTAGGTGATAGAGCGTGATTGACTCAAAGTAACATCACAGTTTCTATTCTAATTTGCGTAAGAGCTACCCTTATTGATTTTTTATTGGTAATGTATACGTCTTGAGACTCCACATGGGTTGGATACCGATTTTGCCTTTATATATAAAAACAGGTTGAATTGTCAGGTTTACCATAACCGATTCTCAGTTTATGATAACCAATGAAAATTAAGAATAGGTTTACGACACATGTGGTCGTCTCACATGTGTCGTAATGTGGCACCACAACATACTCGTACCCGTGCAGGCTAATGATACACCGCTACCAGTTATTACCTACAATAAATATAAAGAAACAGTGAATTCCACATACTTAAAAATATAAGGCTACAGAAGGCTTACAGGCTTACAGAAGTTGCCACTTTCTGACCCAGTGGGATCCAGCGATGGCTAAAACAAAAGCTTTGAAATATTCGGTGGTCATAATCCATCTTGAAATTTTAATTAGCATTTTATAATTTACTGGATAAAATATTATATTGATTGTATAATATTACTGAAATGCAACCGAATTGTGACTGTCCATGAATTATATATCACTGTCCATCCGGAATGCATTCGTTTAATAATATGACAGTCTGAACGAAATACGTTAAAATATATAAATAAAACGTATGACAATAAAAAAAAAACCCGATGTACAATGCAATTGTATTTCCTTTGAGAAAAAAATTAACATTAAATTTTAGAGCAACTTCTTGTTACAGAACTTACATATATTTTTGACATCCACGATATCTCAGTTCTAAAGTATAGGCCAGTTTGAAAATCAATAAATTTAATATCTTGTACATCGAGTTTAATTTGTAGCGTTTACTTAAATATGAAATAGTATCGATTCTATTCAAATGCTCTGGAGTGTAACTTTATGATTGCTCTTTGTCGGATTATGAAGACATTTATAGAAAATAATGTGGAATAGTGGGGGCCAATAATATTTCTGAGCACATAAGACGTAATATTTTATTTTTTTAGCAATCGATTCGATACATTAATTATTATATCGATTAAATACATTCTAAATATTTTACAGTAATAACAAAAGCAAAATATTATTGTCAGTATTTTTGTTGGTAGGTTATTTTTCCACTCAAAAATTTGTTTGTGTTCAGACATGTTTTTATATAAATGTATTTTATGCCCACAAACCAAAGCTAAGCCCGTCTTCTCTTCTCTTCTTTGCCGTTTCCTCATTACTGAGGGTTATGACCACTTTGGTCCAGTTTTTGCACCAGCTTCCTCCAATGTTGCCTGCATTCGGCCTGCTTAATGGCGCCCGGGACGCTGGTGTTTGTGGCCTCCTTGACAATGTAAGCTCGTAGGGGAGTTGAAATTACGGGAAATTATAATACAAAGAATACGAAATAATTGTAAAGTAATTTTATTTGATTTCAAGTAGTATTAAAATTAAATTTGACTTGCATATCTGCTTCAAAATCTGCTACTTTAAAAAAACATTATATGAACTTACTAACGGTTTTCCATCCATCATTCAGGTTCAGCACCTATATACTTAAAAATACAGATTTCCAAAATCATTGGTCATAATATGGTTAGAAGCAGGTGCTGGTTTGATTTTAAGGTTAATTACATTTATAAAAGTAATACTTATCGATCGATAACTTAAGTTGTAGTGTGGGCAAATGATTGAATTTTGACCACAATCAATAACGCCCCAAGATAAAGATTCGTTTTATGCCAAATATTTTCTCTTTTGTTTCATAATTCTTTTTTTAACTTTATACTGTATTTTTATTATCAAAAGATACTAGAGGGTTTTCCGCAAGTAGTACTAAAACTGGGGTGGAGCTATGAAATCTTTGTCGAATAAATTTTTAACGGAGATTTTTTATATATTGCAGACGGCTCATCTAGCAGTAAATCGCGACCCTCGCTCCGACGTTAATAACGCCTGCAGTACAGCCAAGTGTCTACCTAACGCTTAGGAGTTTTTGTAGACTTCGTTTGAAGAAGGAAGGACATGTCACAGCGCTCGGGGAACAACGTGGAGGGAAGTTCATTCCAGAGTTGGTTGGTACGTTGCAAAAATGATGACATAACACCGCGGTTCGAAGTAATTAGATATGAATTCAGCTCCGGTGATGGATGTGGCTATTGTAAAAATTATATGACAGGCTTATGACAAACAATTCTTCAAAACACTCCCCATTTTATAAACAGTACCTACAAGACGCGAAGAATTTTTTTTTTGATTTTATTACAGTTTGGAGATGAGGGATTAACACATTTATCTATGTATACAGATGTAGCTTAACTTACTGCTAAAGTACAACTGCAAAGACTAGAAAGAAAAGAACTTAGCTTATTGCTGCAAGTCTTAGAGGCTTACTTTAGCTCGTTTTGGAACTGGGTTGCTCGATAGAAAAAGGATCGAGCTTTTATATACAAATTATTCTTGATACCGTCAAGTTTTTGCCGCGTTTTTACCAATATTTTATAGTTCGATAGAAAATAAGCACGAAAAGTAATTTAAATCACACGATTATCTTATCACAAAAGTGTCAGTTAAGCGCATTCTGTATTTTGTTACATCCGTTCATTAACAGTTCGCTTAATTTATGTGAGTATTGTTCGTAATTCTAAAGTCCAGCCGGAGCGGTACTGGTTTATCAATAAAACGAAATAACTTACCCGCAACGTGGGCGACGACAAGACGGATGCTCAAAGGACTTAGCCGGATTTCTGCAATAGTTGGAGCCAGACAAAATACTTCGATTTATTACATTTGATGTTTCAATTGTTTCTCTTAATAAAATATCTTCATAAACTATATAATAGATCAACATTTTTTAAGCTCACGGCTTACCTGCTTTATATGGTTACTACGGACCATAGACAGCGCAATTTAAACTGTTTAAGGAACATTTTTGTTAGTTATAAATTGCATTTTTTTCTAGCAATGAATATTCTAGAAATACTCTGATCTTACTTCTAATATTTACTGTCCAAAGAGCAATATGCACGTACATTACTTAATACAAACTAATAGCTTCAAGGCAATTCTTATAGTAGTTTATTAATGCGATACTTATTGGATGAGGATAACAATGAGCAATGTGGCTCATTTTTCACTGGTGGTAGGACCTGTTGTGAGTCCGCGCGGGTAGGTACCACCGCCCTGCCTATTTCTGCCGTGAAGCAGTAATGCGTTTCGGTTTGAAGGGTGGGGCAGCCGTTGTAACTATACTGAGACCTTACAACTTATATCTCAAGGTGGGAGGCGCATTTACGTTGTAGATGTCTATGGGCTCCAGTAACCACTTAACACCAGGTGGGCTGTGAGCTCGTCCACACACCTAAGCAATAAAAATAAAAATAAAAGTTTAAGATAATCTTAATATAAGTATGTATATTATATTACCGTTTATAAGTTCGTATACATACTATGGAATTAAACCGCGACAAATGTATGGAATAATAACGTGCATTCATATTCATTAAACTGATCTCGTATTAAGAAATAATTACAAAGGAAGATACTGCAATGTGGAGCGGTAAATAAGGAAACTTTGAATGCAAATTAGCGCCACCCACTCTGTATTAATTAGCCATATAATAGATAAATGACGTCATTTAGAAATGGTATTCTTAAAAAGCGTTAACGTTAAAAATAATTTTATTAAATAATTAAGATATTCCCCTTTCTGCAAATACTTCGTTTTTAAGCATTTCTCGAGATTATTTTTGTTTATCGAATTGTTTCGGGAGCTTTTTTTTTAAATAAAAACAATCATGTAAAAGTGATTTATTTTTCTTTTGTTTGTTCTACACACTTTACACAGCAGCTTGTTTTACAGAACAACAAAACAACGGATAGTTTCGTTCTTTTCCTTAAAGATAGTTTATTAATTGAATCGTGATATACCTATGCTACTTTCAATCCAACAAAATATTTTTGTCAATATATTAAAATGGCAAACAAATATCGTGCAAAAGGCCAGACTAATATACCTAGTCAGGTCATAAATTCTGTCACATGTTTAATGTAAAATAATTGAAACAAGTTTATTCATTATGTAACCATTCATATACCAAAATGAACTTAACAAAACATAGATTCTTATGACACTAAAGTTTATTCAAAATGACCTCCGTGATTTTGAATACAGGCCTTCAATCTGCGCGGCCAGTCGTCTATCGCAGCACGAACGAGGTCCATGTCAATATCGGCGGCTGCCTTAATCAAGGATGTCTTGAGTGACTCCAAATTGGGATGAGGCTTTGAGCACGCCTTTTCCTCCAAGTGTTGCCATATCTTGTAATCTAACGGATTCAAATCTGGACTGGAGGAGGGCCAGTCTTCGTGCCGGATGAAGTCGATTTCACGCGCCGCCAGCCAGTCTTGTGTGCTCTTCGCTCTATGAGCTGGCGCCGAATCTTGTTGGAATACCCAGTGCCTGTTATTGAACATGGTATGAGAAACAGGTTCCACAAGGTTCGTCAGGACTGTATTTTGATACACAACTGCATTCGTTTTTACACCTTTCTCACAAAAATGTACCTCTGTTAAGCCCCAATAAGAAACTCCCAACCATACCATGAGCGAGGATGGAAAATGACCTCGTTGGACACGCGGAATACGGTTGCTCGCTTCTTCACTACTGTGTGCGTACACCTTATCATTTTGTTTGTTGTAGCTCTCTTCTACGGTAAAAATTTTTTCATCCGAAAAAAGAATTTCCCGATATTTTTTTCCCGCGTACCGCTTCAACAAAGCGCGGCATCTCTTCAGTCTCAGGTCCATTAGACGAGCATTCAAACGATGTCCTGTTTTTCTTCGATATGCCCGAAGCCCTAAGTCTTCATTTAACACCCTTTTCACCGTGGTTCTGCTTAACCCCATCTGAAGGGCCAACAGTTTCTGCTTACGTTTGGGATTTCTTTGAATTCGCGCCTTCACAGCTTTTATCACTGCTGGAGTCCTAACAGACTGAGGGTGACCACTTCTTGACCTGTCATCTACACTAGAGTCTTCATTGTATCGTTTGATGGTACGATAAACGAATCTTTTGGTTATATTCAAATTTTTCAGTATGTTAAAAATTTGAATTGGCGCGTAACCGCAACGATGCAACGCAATAACTGCAACGCGGTCTTCTTTAAGCGTCCACTCCATATTTTAATATGAATAAAATTTCTAAAAGTATACATTTTTATTTTCATGAACAATTCGAAATTCGAATTCAATAAACTTTTTTGTGGCCAGCATTCTAAAAGAAAAGTTTTTACTGTGTGACAATACTTATGACCTGACTAGTTAAAACAATGGATAGTTTCCTTCTTTTCCAAAGATAGTTTATTAATGAAATCGTGACATATGCTACTTTCAATCCTTCAAAACACATTTTTCAATATATTTTATTAAAATGGCAAACATAAATATCGTGCAAAAGGCCTGACTGATATAGTCATTCATAACACTTTCAACAACGCTTCACGAAGTCTAAAGAAATAAATTTTAAATTTAAAATAAATAACTTAATAATTATTGAAATCAACCAAACATATTGTTAAAAAAACAAGTTTTAGTCATCTTTAATTTACCTACAATTTAATATATCCATTCAAGTAATGTTAAGACATAGTAAGATAATCAACGTCAATGCTAATATCTGCCTTATTCTAATGCAGAAACATCATCGTCATATTTCCATGACGCCTTATACGAAGATACTAATTACCGATCGTATTTACATTTACAACTTAATTTATTTAACTTAATTAGTTTATATTTACGTCAAAGGACAGTAAATATTATATTTTAACATTAAGAGGCTTTGGTGCGACAGTAATCGTTTTCGAATACTCTGATATTATAGTGTTTATCTTCGATTTCTGTACAAGGAAAATTGTTGTGCTTTCTGGGATCGATTTATTTATTTACATACGTTTGAAAGCTGATTAGTTTGAAATAGATTAAAATAGGATTTATGTATTTAAATATGTTATACCGGACCCGAGCTCCATATTATTGTTGTGCAACGTAGACCGTGGCCTAATTGGTAAGAAGCTTGGTGTAGTCGTATTCAATGCTATGAGTATGTCTAAGTTCAAATTACGCGATGAAGATTTAAAAAAAAACAACGGCTCACTGAGTTTTTCGCTGGGTCTTCTCAGTGGGTCACCGGTGTTAAATTTTGCGAAGCACTGCTCTTACTACGGCTAGTGAGGTGAGTGGACAAGCTCACGGCCCACCTGGTATTAACCGGTTACCGGAGCCCATAGACATCTACAACGGAAATGCCGCCACCTACCTTGAGATATAAGTTCTAAGGTCTCAGTATAGTTATAACGACTGCCCCACTGCATTACTGTTTTACGGCAGAAATAGGCAAGGTGGTGGTGGTACCTACCCGTGCGGACTCACAAGAAGTCCTACCAGCAGTAGCAAATTCTCTCAGGTTGAGCCCGTGAGCTCATCTACCCGTCCGGACGTAGCTGGAATAGTCTCTTAGGCTGCCAGCGAATAGGTAGGGGGAAAACAATATAGTGTCTTGTGAATTTGAATAGATAGGTGGTTACTGATAGTAAGACGTCTTGTGAGTCCGCGCTGTTAGGTACCACCACCCTGCCTATTTCTGCCGTGAAGCAGTAATACGTTTCGGTTTGAAGAGCGGGGCAGCAGTTGTAACTATACATGAGACCTTAGAACTTATATCTCAAGGTGGGTGATGCATTTACGTTGTAGATGTCTATGGGCTTCAGTAACCACTTAACACCAGGTGGGCTGTGAGCTCGTACACCCATCTAAGCAATAAAAAAAAAGATAGGTGTCAAGTAAAATCAATAAAAAACAATATTTTCATTTTATAAATTTGCTGCTTCGAAGTCATACATTTAGTGTTACACTGCAGGACACTCAAAACTGTATCAGTTTCTAAAGAACGTAACTTAAACTCGATACGCATGAGACGCGTATTCAGCGTGCGCAATTTCAAGGCCCCGTGCAGTATCGTCGCCGACAAACGATCCGGGGTGTCCGGTGTCAACGGCGGGCGATGAGATCGACTTACCCATCGACCGATCGCGAACGCGGAATGTCAACGCACTTGTATTGCGCTAATTAACTTCGTACAGATCATGCACTAATCAGATCGTGAAACTCGTTCGCATTGCGTCGATTCGCATTTTAAACTAACTTGATTTTGGTGTTGGTGAAATACTCGTATTCGATTATTGAAACTGATCCGATTGATATATTTTTTTTAATAGAAAAATCAATGACATACAAACAGCGATCAAAGGGGGTTGAGTACAGACAGCCAAATTTAAACAGAGTCCAATCACAACATTTGTATGAAAAAATCGGAGATTTGTCTTTCGGCTTTTGTTTAAGTGAATTTTAACAATAGTTTTGTTAAATACTATTAAAACGTTATCAGTAATAAAACTTGAAATACGACGTAATATAGTGTTTTCATGTTTGCAATAGGCGACCTTACTGTTTAGATAGATCTCTTCAAGATCCACCACGCACGGAGAATTTAATAGTATTTTAAAAATTCTAACATTTAATCTATGTATTGTCGTTATTTCAAATAAAATGTATCAAAACCGTACATGTTCATTTATGACGTGTGTCTTTTCTTTTGTATAATCTACTAGTAATACTCTTTTCATGTTGATTGTAATTTGGAAATAACAACGAAGGGAAAATCTTCAACAGAGTGGCTGAAATTGCTGGGTAGACAGACGCTATGCAAGTTTATCTTGAAAATGTGGTAAGCGAGATTTAGGCATCTGTCAAATATCTTGTATTCTATGATGGCCACAGTAACAAACAGACTACATACCTATCATGTTTTTATTTTCTCAAAATATATTTAGTATTGTCATTGATAGTACTGCACAGAGCCCATACATACGTCTTTCAATTATAATATTAGGCCAATCAAAACTAAACCTTATCACTTCAACAGTGTGTCATATTATACGCTCCGTTTATGCAAAAACAATAAGCACCAATTACGTAGGAACTAGTACGAATTACTCAAACACATTTTAATTCACATCGAGAAGTGATTGATCAACGGAACGTTGAGCAATCCTCGCATGTCGCCTGAACAAAACCCTACAAGTTTTTACCGGGCCGTGGAGAAATCCGCATTGTGCTGGGCTTACAGCGTTTAATGGGATGCCGATACGCTATGAGATTGCACAGTATTGCACAGCGCAGTGGGCGTCAGCACGCAACTGTCGCTCGGTTCGCCATGCAAATGTTCGGTGTGCACAGCGAGTCGACCGATAGTGCACCGGGAATCCTGTTTGATTTGTGTGGGCTCCGTACGCTTCACAAATAAATTGTGTATTTACGTAATTTATTTGTTGTTTATTTAAAGTGGGAATTCAAATTAGTTTCGCACGTGCCTAACTAGTCTTGTAACTAGTGATACTCTATTACGCTACGCTTACGCGTCACTCTGTAGTTGAATGTATAAAATTCATTATTTTTTTTATTTCTTATATGGTTGAACGAGCTCACAGCCCGCCTGGTGTTAAGTGGTTACTGGAGCCCATAGACATCTTCAACGTAAATGCGCCACCCCTCTTGAGATATAAGTTCTAAGGTCTCAAGTATAGTTACAACGGCTGCCCTACCCTTCAAACCGAAACGCATTACTGCTTCATGGTAGAAATAGGCAGGGTACTCGCGCGGACTCACAAGAGGTCCTACCACCAGTAAGAATGACATGTTGTAGATATATTAATTTCACTACCTACCGCAGAAGTATCAAGAATGTAAATTTTGTGTTAGAATTAATATAAAAATAAGTTAAATTTTCGCATGCCTAAACAGGCGAAATATATGAAACTATGTCCTATATCCACAATATCTTTTGTAGTTTTTTCTATATAATGTTTCGCATTTTTAATTATTTTCTGTACAATACTCTCTCTCTCTCTCTCTCTCTCTCTCTCTCTCTCTCTCTCTCTCTCTCTCTCTCTCTCTCTCTCTCTCTCTCTAAATAATATTTTGAAGGGCGTTAATTGAAAAAAAAACGTTTGTGCTTATTTCTTAAAGGAGAGTAAGTAAGAAATTTTTATCAGTCTAGATGGCCAAGAGAACAATAATTGTAACTGACAAAATTCATACGTAATAGAGTGTAAATATTACTATTGCCGAACCGCTAATGATTATTAATATGTCTTACAACTACAAATTAAGTTTCGAATCAGTGTCTTCATCATGTTCCTGTTATACATGACAATTACGGTCACAACTAGTAATCGCTCTGTATTAAATTAATCCAAAGGTAAGAGATATAGGACCAATGATGTACTAGATTTCGTTGCGTTGCTTTAATGATAGGTTTAGTACTCTTTACGACTATTTTAAACATATGCCTTGTATAAAGGGTGTTAATTCTTTGAAGTTGCATGTCATTAATATACTTTTGTTGTTTATCCATATCCGTACTAAGCACATATTATTATTATGTAATATGATAAATATTAAAGTATAAAGCCTGTCTTTCTTCCACGTCGAAACGACGTAAAGGAATGACATGTTTTTTTTTAAATCACAGTGGCATAGGCTCTTTTTCTCAAAAATACATCTGATTTCTATGGAAAATGACATTGACTAGCTAGTGATAGCTGCTAGTTATTAATTTTTTTTTGTTTTCGATGACTTGAATGTTACGATTATTCTTGCATTTAAAAATGTTATCTTTAAGATAAAATAAAAATATATTCTCTTAAAATATTCCACATATAAACTATATAGTATGTTGCTCAAACATAAGCCTCTTAAATAACAATTAAGGATTCCTTTGTTATCAGTGTTGACGTAATGGGTCTTGGGGCAATGATGTTCGGGATGCAAATTTTCTCGCCTTAGTGCTTAGTGCAGTAATATCTGCAGTCTTCACGGTCGTTTCGTGCTAATGCGACTGCGCATCTCGTGCTCGCGATCACATGGCTCCTCTACAATGGTCTAAAGTAGTTATAATAAGTAAATTCCAATTTCGTCTTAAGTTCGATAAGTGGCAAAGCTTCTGAGTCAGCAAATCGTAGATGCAAAAAAAACCATGAACCAGAACAGCTTAACTACACCAATTCTTGCCACGAAAATAAAAACTGCTTGGAATTAGTTTAGAGGCTCGGAGAACACCGAGAAATGTTATGTATTTCAGAACTTTAAATGTGACAGAGAAAAAAGGAAATGGATATATTTTTTCGCTCGCATTAGTATTGGTATAAATAAAATATTCGAAAATGTTTTAACAAACAGTAATCTTACACCATTGTGGAAGTTCAACGTATCTCAGCTATATCATAATATTGCTTCAAGTTCAAAAACAAGAAAAAAATGCCTTGGGAACAACAGTACCAATCGAGGGAAATCTAATGAGTTGAGAATCAGTGAGCTTCCTAATATGAAATTGAAAGGCTCCGATATTATTAATCAACACATTATTGATCCATCATCAAGCGGATTGTACCCCCTCCTCTTTCAATCGATCGCTCATTGCTGAGCATCGTGATGCCCTCACCTGTGACCTTTTTGATTTGATTTGTACCATATTAAAAAAAAAAACACGTGTGGCACTCGGGGACTACAGCGGTAAAGCTATTGCATAGCATTTTTTATCAACTTAAGCTAGACCGCGCGAGAGATGGGCAGACTTTTCATGATGCGCATGCAGTGCGACCGCACGCCGCGCACTTATCCACAAACACTACACAAGCGCTACGTGTGAATGTGTTGAGCGCGAGTTACATGGTAGGCGGAGTGGCGGTGTTAGGTTTTATTTTCGTTACGGAATTTCTTGATTCGGTCGCCGTACTCAAAGCCCGCGATAAAAACATATTTCTTAGGTTTATGATGATACAAAATTTCGGGACGGAGATTACTGGTGGTCTGAAGGCCTCTCCAGCTTCTTAAGGACAGGATAGGCTCAAGGGCGCCCCCGGAAGGGTCCTAACAGATGTGACAGAGTGTTACGAGTATTTCTACCACCGGTTCGGTATCGCAGATTCAAAAACACTTCTTAATACATACATGCGTACATCATGTGGAGCAATAGCTCCATTATATAAATAGTGCGAGTTAAAAGAGGTATCATTGTAGAACGCCCATTGTCCATAACGCCTACAGACACGTTTGACATTAGCGTGAAATAAACATTGACGATTCGTTGTATTTATTCTTCAGTAATAAATAAATAATTTATAGAGTAGTAAAACATTAAGATCTATATACATAAGTTTTTAGTTACTATTCAGCAATTTGTATCTATATTATTAATTATATAATTGTTTTTTGATGTTGTTAAGTCTTTTGATTTTATTATTTAGTGTTTTTTTTTTATTTATTGCTTAGATGTGTGGACGAGCTCACAGCCCACCTGGTGTTAAGTGGTTACTGGAGCCTATAGACACCTACAACGTAAATGCGCCACACACCTTGAGATATAGTTCTAAGGTCTCAGTATAGTCACAACGGCTGCCCCACCCTTCAAACCGAAACGCATTACTGCTTCACGGCAGAAATAGGCGGGGCGGTGGTACCTAACCGTGCGGACTCACAAGAGGTCCTACCACCAGTAATTACGCAAATTATAATTTTACGGGCTTGATTTTTATTGCACGATGTTATTCCTTCACTGTGGAAGTCAATCGTGAACATTTGCTGAGTACGTATTTCATTAGAAAAATAGGTACCCGCTAGCGGGATTCGAACACCGGTGCATCGCTCGATACGAATGCACCGGACGTCTTACCCTTTAGGCCACGACGACTTCTCGTTTTTCCTTTAAGATGTTTACGTGGTTCACTCATGCTTTATATACAATATAACAACAAAAGTAAACAGGGGAAACTAAAAATCAGCGCCGCTTAAAACATATTATATTTAGCACAGAAATAACTGGTCCGTTTCCTTTGCTTTTTCTTTCCTCTTTTATTTATTGCTTAAAAGTTGAAGGAACTCACGGCCCACCTGTTGAAAAAGTAATGCTTGAACCCGTGAACATCACCACGTAAATTCCACCACCTATCTTAAAACATGAGGTTAAAGTATCAATGCTATTTATATAATGTCTGTACCTATTCTCCTTAAGTAGCACTTTAAGCAGCTAAGTTTCTGAACAAAATGCTATCTAATTTACGTTTTAATATGGATATATGTATATTATGAATTGACATGCTACCACATTACTGATACACCATCTTTGTCACCATAAAATGCCGTTAATTACGCTTATGAGTTTTGAAGTAAAGACTTTTTTGGTAGGCGTCTGATTTCGAAATTTTTTAACTTAAATTGAACATAATGGAACTAATTAATATAACATTATATGAGTCGTCTATTATCAAAGGTGGCAATTTGTGCATTTGGACAAAAAAATCTTATTGATATGTCCATACAGATTGATTTGAATATAATCGTCTCCTTCAAAGAATACGGTTCAAAACCTGCTTTAAATAAAGGTTAATACTTAACCTGTTATTTATCTAAGATGTCGATAAGAAGAGTTTTGTGACTGCCAATGGAATACAAAGTCAATAATTCGTTTTTCTGATTTACCAATAATTGTCCAAAAGTCACATTGCCGGCTTTGATAATAGTCGACTCATATATGTTACTGATTCTTAAGTAAATACATTAAGGTTAGTTATCATGTAAATGAATACATTTTAATCGGCACTGCTGTCTCGAACAAAAACGATGCACACGGCTCGTTACTCGCTTCATTTCCCTAGTTGAGTTGGAATACATCAAGTCGTTGCAGGAAACTGCAAAGAACTATCGACAACGGGAGTGCCTCAACGATAGACAGATGCTGTAACATCGTATGCAAAAGTTTTAAAACAATTTTTTTTTTCAGAGCATCACGTCTATCTCGTGGTAGGACCTCTTGTGAATCCGCACGGGTAGATCCACCACCCCGCCTATTTCTGCCGTGAAGCAGTAATGCGTTTAGGTTTGAAGGGTGGGGTAGCCGTTGTAACTATACTGAGACCTTAGAACTTATTTCTGAAGATGGGTGGCGCATTTACGTTGTAGATGTCTATGGGCTCCAGTAACTACTTAACACCAGATGGACTGTGAGCTCGTCAATCCATCTAAGCAATAAAGAAAACGACCTAAGTACATACATTTCGAAATGTTTGTGTTTTCTGTATTTTTAGAGTAATTGAATTTTGCTTGTCCTAATCGGACTATTGAGCAAAATTATTAAAAGTAAAGAAATCACTAATTACGATAACCTTATAATTTTGCGCTCAAGCGGTGGTATACTCCATTTTGATTTCTTCTAAGTAGGAACAAACGTCTAGTTTATTGTAGGCGATACGTTCTGGTTTGAAATTTAGCCGTACATCCAAGGAAATAAGCATGGACCACAAGATTGGACCTTACATTTCAAGGAGCGCGGCGGAATTGAAGTTGTGATTTCTATGGACTTCGACAACCACTTATCACTTAGGTGGGTAGGTACACATCAATGCGGAAAACAGAATTAATATCTTTGATCAACTATTATTAATGTAAATTTTTAAAGGAACGCTTATTTTATAGGCACCTTACAATGTATTCCCAAAACAATTTTAATTAAGATGAATGAATGTATTTAGAAGTGTACACATTGAAAGATCGCAGATATGAATGTAGACGAAACTAATCTTTGATAAGCGTCTAGACTATGTATAAGAATGTAATTTTATTTTACTTTACTTTCGAAACACTTTCGTGCACGACGATCCCAGCTACAAAACGTATCTAATGGCGGGAAGTGGGCACAAATTAAAATAGGTCCGCGTCAATCTATCGGACGTCTCCGCTCGTTTACCGAGTTCTCAGTGAAAGTGAGATATAATCTATGTCCGTGCTGGTACGGTGCTGTCAAATACAATTTGATGAATATTCATTACAAAACCAAAGGGATTCATGACGTAACTACGCCATTTAAATGCCTTATGAACATAGTCACATATAACTATACTACATATAACTATACTATATGACTATATCACATATAACTATACTTGAGACCTTACAACTTATATCTCAAGGTGGGTGGCGCATTTACGTTGTAGATGTCTATGGGCTCCAGTAACCACTTAACATCAGGTGGGCTGTGAGCTCGTCCACTAATCTAAGCAATAAAAAAAAAAGAATAAAAAAAAAATTAAACGCGAAATACTTTAGCCATAGACAGTGCGTTTTCAAAGAGCATTTTTACTGCGTTTATCCAGGTCTAGAATGAGCTATTTAGTTCTACAATACGCTATGGAATTCGTTTGGCTCAGCGTAAATAACAGGTAAGCCATTGTCTGCCTTCGATGTTAAATAAAAAGAAACAGGATACAGCTGCCATTAGAAGTCTTCTAAGCTCCGTCAAGTATGGCCTCGGGCTATAAGAAATAGGAATTAGGATGAAAGCAACGAGCTGCATTTCCTTTGCAGTAGGCACTTGGAAGGGGAAAAAATAAAATAAAAAATGTAATGGTATAAATTGTATATAATGATAGTTATGTGTTAGATTTTTTAAGTCACTAACATAGATATAAGTAATTACTACTAACAAAATGTTATGGTTTTAAAAAAAAAAAACTGAAATAAAGTATTAACAATAATAATAATAATTTCTTCTACTGAATTTTATAATCTGATTTTTAAAGAAACGCACATGTTTTTTTGCAAATAGAATATTTGGTGCCTACTGTCATGATTTAAGATCGTTGAGTCACGACGGAATCTGCGAAAAAATTAAAGTAATGTTATCTAAAAGGTTAAAGGTAATTTGAAATAAATGGTCTAAACTCACCTTGGTTTTCTAAATTAGCGTTTTAAATTGAAATTTAAGTTAATAAAAAAAAAACGAAATATGTGCACAAAACAGATTTTTTATAATAATTCCATAATAGGACGATTCATGGCTAAGTTATTAATTATGACTAGAGGTCCCGAAGTAGTCGAAATTCAACTATAATTAATTGGAATTGTAAGTTTGTACACTATTATGATTGTATTTTATACTTCTACTAGCTGACCCGGCAAACGTTGTGTTGCCTTAAATAAGATTTCTAGGGAAATTCTACTGTAGAAAAAAAAAACCTCATTTAACCACATAATACCTCATTATAAACAAAAAAAATAATACAAAAAATTTAAATAAAAAAATTATGTTTGGGGTGGATAACCCTTTTCACTTAGGGTGAAAAATAGATAGTAGCCGATTCTCAGACCTACTGACCTACTATTGATACACAAATAAAACCAAAAAAACATGGCTGAAAAATGTATGAGTGGTGACACCTGGCGGGGATAGCTGATCGATTGATAGTTGATCAGTAGTCGACCGGCGAGGGCGGGAGATCTAATTCAATTTTAAAAAAATCATAATTAAAGGAATTTGAAATTATAAACTCTGAATAAGAATTTATCGTACTACAATTATAATACTTGATTGCCATCTTGCAACCTTATTGCGGATCTGTGCATAGAATAAAAAAAATATTAATCGGGATGCAAAAATAGGGGTTGATCTTATAATAGAGAAAATTGAGAGTAATATGATTTTTTTTATTTTAAGTCATGACAAAACAAAATAAAAAACTTGCCAAAAAAATTAAAGTTTACAGTTAACAAATAAAAAATAGGGGTTGATCATAGAGGGAGGAAAAATTTAGAGTAAAATCAGATTTTTTATTTTAATTCATGACAATATAAAAATAAAAAAGAAAATCTGGCCAAAAAAATTTAAGTTTATAATTAACAAATAAAAAATAGGGGTTGTCGTAGAGGGGTGAAAATTGCAGAGTAATATGAATTTTTTTATTGTACGTCATGACAAAATAAAAACAAAATTCTCGCAAAAAAATTTAAAGTTTTTAATTAGCAAATAAAAAATAAGGGTTGATCGTAGAGGAATGAAAATTTAGGGTTGTATGTATTTTTGTATTTTGTATCATAAAAAAAAAGAAATAATTTTTTTTGTCTAAAAATTTAAAAATTAAATTTA
The DNA here is from genome assembly GCF_003987935.1 of Bombyx mandarina. The sequence goes on along the minus strand of NW_021011590.1, from coordinate 892,777 downwards.
GGGGTGGACTACCCCTAACATTTAGGGGGATGAAAAATAGATGTTGGCCGATTCTCATAGATACCGGATAAGCACAAAAAATTTCATCAAAATCGGTCAAGCCGCTTCGGAGGAGTATGGCAACGAAAACTGTGACTCGAGAATTTTATATATTAGATAATCACAAATTTCACCAAGATTACATTATAAAAAATATTGACAAAGACAAACAATATTTAATCTATTCTCAATTTGACAACAGACGTCAAGAACAAAAGTTTGACAATAAATAGTATGCATGCGTGTGTGCGTCAAATACCTGGTATGTAGTGTGTAATGTTTTCTTTATTGATTTAATGTATCTTTTATACATTATTTAAAAAAAATATTAGCATTGTGCACTTCTTCTATACAGGGTTACAGGTTAAGTCGACCTATTCCCGTTAAGGGCGTGTAGCTTACATCGTTTCTGACTGATTTGACTATGAAACACCCTATCCTAAATCTAACCGATTCAGAGATATTTTAATCTAACTGTTTTTTATAAAAAATACCCGATTTTCGGCTATCAGCTTAGATATTTTGAAATGAGTAAGTCTTATTATTATTATTACATGATTTTTACTTGTAAAATAAGATGCTGATTGATCCCAATAACCAATATTGTACGTAAAATGAATAAATAAGTCGTTTTAGACGATTAAAACTTATAAAAACTAATAAGAAATTAGAAAGGTGATTTTTCTTTCAAGGATATCTAAAAAAAATACTATGGGGTCTGTTTGGCAGATGTGCTTAACATTATCTACGTTTCATCAGCTATCCAACAAGGTAAGGCAATCTAGGGTTTAAATAAAACATCATAGAAAAAATTTAGTTGCGAGCCTCCAGGTAGTGGTTCTAACAGTCCCTCGCCAATTGTCCTTCAAGGTTAATGCGGTGCATGCGACCGAGACAGCCTGAATGTGTGGATGGGCATTGGGCATGATTGGGCCTTACTTTCTCCCCGACAATTTAAATGGGAAATACTATGAAAATTTCCTGCGAGGAGACCTAAATGACCTATTAGATGATTTTCCACTCAATCTGATTCAAGACATGTGGTTTCAGCATGATGGCTGCCCTGCACATTTCAGGAGAAGTGTCAGAGAATGACTGGACTCAAATTATTCAAACAAATGGATTGGACGAGGTGGGTCTATACCCTAGCCAGCCAGAAGTCCGGACCTAGCCCCCAAGGATTTTTATGTGTATACAGTGAGCCCAACCCAATTTCATCAATTGAAGTATTGAGAGACAGGATTTTTAAGGCGGCGAATGAAATAAGAAGGAAATTAACTACTGGTGTAGTGAAAACTGGATTTCGTAAAATAATGCGAAGATGTGTGCAAAACAGGGGCGGACATGTTGAACATCAAATTTAAACTTTAAGGTTTTTTGTTGGAACTTGAAAGTTTAATAAATTTAGTATTTTGTACTTATTGTTTTATTTAGCCTCCCCTGTAGCCTATAAAACTAAGTGTTTTCAACAAATTTTTGATAAAATCCTAGATTGCCTTACCTTGTTGGATAGCTGATGAAACGTAGATAATGTTAAGCACATCTGCCAAACAGGCCCCATTTTTTTTTTTTAGATATCCTTGAAAGAAAAATCACCTTTCTAATTTTTTATTAGTTTTTATAAGATTTAATCGTCTAAAACGGCTTATTTATTCATTTTACGTACAATATTGGTTATTGGGGTCAATCAGCATCTTATTTTACAAGTAAAAATCATGTAATAATAATAATAATAAGACTTACTCATTTCAAAATATCTAAGCTGATAGCCGAAAATCGGGTATTTTTTATAAAAAACAATTAAAAATTAAAATATCTCTGAATCGGTTAGATTTAGGATAGGGTGTTTCATAGTCAAATCAGTCAAAAACGATGTAAGCTACACGCCCTTAACGGGAATAGGTCGACTTAACCTGTAACCCTGTATATTCTCTATAAGTGTGGAAAATTTCATACTCCTCCGTCCGCGCAATTTTCGTAAAAAGGGATACAAAGTTTTTGTTTCACGTATTAACATATAGATAGAACGGAATTACATTAATACTATGAACATTTTCAGATATAATATTTCTAAGTTAGGAACATTACATAAGATGTACTCACCTGCCTCAGAATATATTAACTTCATCTGTACATAGAATTATTGCCAGTTGTCTGCTGACAGTACTATCGGTCTGTAAACTTGATTTAGATGTCATAAGTTTCCTGCTTATTTATTGGATAGTTGATAAGAAGAATTACTGCACACGTTAAGAGCAACGAAGATTATTTATCTGGATGCTTTCAATGAGTAGAAAAGTTAATAGACCATCCCGTGTCAAAAGGTTGAATCGTCCCCATAAGTATAACAGCGTTAGTATTAGCTTATCTATTGTTTAATGCCACTGGACGCAGACGAACTATATAGCCATATAATGAATACCATTTTTATTTTTTATTTTTTTTATTACTCAGATGGGTGGAGGAGCTCACAGCTCACCTAGTGTTAAGTGGTTACTGGAGCCCATAGACATCTACAACGTAAATGCGCCACCCATCTTGAGATATAAATTCTTAGTTCTCAAGTATAGTTACAACGGCCGCCCCACCCTTCAAACCGAAACGCATTACTGCTTCACGGCAGAAATAGGCAGGTTGGTGGTACCTAGCCGCGGACTCACAAGAGGTCCTACCATCAGTAAGGAAATGTGGAGGAATTAAAGGTCATAGCAGAAGTTACTGAAGTTTCTTATCCAACACTAATACAGTTTCCATCGTACAAAACCAAAAGAAAATTTGGTGGTTACCGTGTCCCCTTATAGGGGCACGTAATGGGCCTCGAGGCAAACACCTCTACCCAGACGTGGGCCCCCTGCTCTTATAGAACAGGTGTGAGCTACTGCTAGAGTACGCGATCGATGGTAGAGACACCGACAGAATATATAGTTGAACATAATAAAATATAGATGGGCTTGGTACGGAGTAATGGGACCAGGTGACAGCTCCCTTCAGTTTCTTCGTCTTCTTTCTCCTGCCTTCAGAACTCAAGCGTCCTATTCCATTGGAGACATGATCCCAACGTAAAGCAAGCATAGAGGCGAGATACCGTCTTACAAATAAACTTACCCTACGTTGAACTAATTGAGAAGACGTTCCATTACTTTATGTAGTCCTTTTATATATTACAATTAAGTGAGCACTCACGGACCAATTACTTTAATGCTTACAAATATTTTTTTAGTTTTAATAATTTAATCTTTATTGTGATAGTAGTAGAGACTTTTCTAAGCCTACATGGATAGATACCACCATCCTTCCTATTTCTGGTGTGAAGCAGTCATACAATCTGGTTGTTCTGATAGTTGACACAACGACCTCATGTCATGGAGCGAGTGGCGGAATACACGTTATCTTATCTATAGGCTCTGGTAATTGCTTTGCACCAGATATGCTGTGACCTCGTTCACCCACGCACGCAATAAAAAAAAGTAAATGTCTTTAACTTTAATGTGAGGAAATTCTCAATTTTATCACAATAAATTCAACAATTGGAATCTGAGCGTTTGAATATGTTTAAACACACCACCACTAGTGCTTATAATAGGAATATAAACGGATAGATACCTAATTTTAATCTATTTATTATATAAAAGTTGGGCAAAGAATTACGCGACTTTTGAATTCTTGGATTTTATTTTTGGTATCACATAGACTGAGGCTTAAAAGGAATGAACCAATAGCTTGCGGTCCGATATATGTTGATAAATAGCCCTAATATAAACTATCAAATTAAGATCAGAAATCGTTCAATCAATTTCAATAATCAAGGTGTCAATTGCATCATAACACGTAGCATGTTTTCACTAAAATTAAATTCAGATAAAAATTTAACAACACTCTGTATATGAATGTATGCACATGTTTAATTAGGATCAGTAAGCAGATGTTTTAATTTCACTTGATTTTATTGGCATCACTAAATACGGTCATTTGGAATTTATAACATGTCAGCCTCATCATTTTAATAATCCAACATTATAATACTGCTAGTCTATTTAGTTTTACTCTGTACAGGCATTGGTCTTTCTGAAAGCGATTTACATTTATCTCTGTGGACGTTTTGATTTTTTTTAATGGATCAAACGAAAACTTACTATTATGAACGTTTTTATTTTATTTAAGCTATTCACATGCTGGCGAATTTAATTTATCCCCTTGCCAAGAACAATACCAATGAATTTCGGAGAGGCTACTTATCGTGACTACTTGTTTAGTATTTCATGTAACAGCAATGTGGTTAGATTGGATAAGTTATAAAAAAGGGTGCGTGTACTTATGTACGCGCGTAAGAAGTTATACTTTATTTTTATTAAATTTATTACTTTTTTTTTTAAATATTAAATAATTAATAATAAATATTTAACGTTAATAATTAAATAATATTTAGTGTGAATAATATTAAATAATAATTTTGTCAGTTATATTACTAAAAAATGAATGCTAATAACACTTTTTTTACGGGTGTACATGCGCGAAAGTTCACCTGCGGCTATATTCAGACTCGCCAAGTTACGTCGGTCGTATTGTAATGAGCGATTTAGTGGGCAACTTCATTCTGTTAATTTTGTGTCACGGTGCGCGCGCATTGTAAAATTTCACTCTCATAAATTTTTCATAACCCGCCTAAAGAAGTATAACTTCAAAAAGTCACTGTTTTTTGTTCCAAATTATATTACCATGTTACTAAATTACATAAGATACACAAATTTCTTGAAATAGTTCGTAATAGTTACCACTAAAAATACTTCCATGATTGTTTTCTTAAAGTTTGACAAAATAAACGAAAATGAAATTGTAAAGCCCAGTAATTCAGAACTATCCTACGTTGATTCAAAAATTTGGACTTAAATATTAGTAATATTTTAAAGCATTCTCAATTAAATTGCTAGTTGACGACCATAGCTGAATAACACTAATATGTAAAGGTAAAAATAACTTTAATAACCTAAACAATCGCTAATCTCTCACAAGATGACCAAATCTTGTTTTAGTGTAATTCAATAAAGCAGCTTCCCCCGAGAAGCCGGTTCAATCAAACACACAAACCAAATTGACGTACATTTATATTGGCATCCGCAATCAAATGAACCAATAAAACACATTACGGCCACTCACAATTTCTAATTAAGATATAGACCGGGCCTATTCGAGCACTGTTTACGTATTTCTGTGTTGAATTCTTGAGCTAGCTTTATAGTACATTCCAATTAGTTAATGTTCTCAAACCTCTGAATCGGTTAATGTTGAACTATATAGATGAATTGTAAATTCGCTGTTTGAAATGTTTTAAAATTAGTTTGAATGATTGATTTACAATAAATAACACAGCTGCTGTGTGTTTGATTTTTGAATAATGTATTTTCACGTTTGTTGTTTGTTGTTTTTTTATGTTTTTTGTTTTGCAAATTCATAGGACACAACAGCATCTATCTCTTCTTGTGAGTCTCGAAAAATTTTTAAACAATTTATTTAAAAAATATATTATCGTCTTCAGATATTGTTATTTTTTTCCATCATAAGATTTTCTACGAATTAATTTTAAATGAATAATTTAAAACAGTTTTCGTTTTTATGGACAACTTTTATTCCTTTTTACGTACTTACTTACTGTTTAACGCACAGCTTAGTGGCTTTTGGCTTAAGAGATAAACTAAGTTTTTTCACGCATTGGAATCAGTTCTATCTTACCTTTCAAAACTTCAAACCACTGATGCTTCATTGATGGATGCATCAAAGCACATGCTTGACTGAAAAAGTATCTATTTCTTTGTCGTTCTAAGAAACGGGAGGTTGCTGTAATGGAAACAAATAAAAAATCTTAGAAAATAAGTTCAATTTGTTTTTCTTGGTTTAAAGGTAATTGTACTAAAAAAAATTATTGCCTTTGTAGGCAGACGAGCATACAGCCCACCTAATGGTAAGTGGTCACCGTCGCTCATGGGCGTCAGCAATGCCAGGGGCAGAGCCAAGCCGTTGCCTACCGTTTAAACCAATTTTTTATTTTAAAGCCCAACTTCACTAAATTTTTTTTTTATTGCTTAGATGGTTACTGAAGTGGAGTTAAGTGGTTACTGGAGCCCATAGACATCTACAACGTAAATGCGCCACCCACCTTGAGATATAAGTTCTGAGGTCTCAAGTATAGTTACAACGGCTGCCTCACCCTTGAAATCGAAACGCACTACTGCTTCACGGCAGAAATAGGCGGGGTGGTGGTAATAATAATCTATTCTATCTATCTATCTATCTATCTATCTATCTATCTATCTATATATATATATATATATAAATGAATTGCTGTTCGTTAGTCTCGCTAAAACTCGAGAACGGCTGGACCGATTTGGCTAATTTTGGTCTTGAATTATTTGAGGAATTCCAGAGAAGGTTTAAAAGGTAGATAAATATAAAAATGAATCGGAATTATATAAAAACAAACAATTTTGTTTTCCCTTTGATGGGTCCCCCCGTCGGGCGGATTGCTTTTGTTTGTTTTAAGTTTATTTTATACAAAAGTTTAGGTATTTTATTTATCGATTGAGGCACTACGAAGTCTGCCGGGTCAGCTAGTAGGTAATAATAAAATAAGCCTAGCTTATTCTCTTTTTCAAGGATTCAGCAGATTATTCTCATTTCCGGTTTTATTCTTTGGATTACAGAGAAGTTGGACACGGTGCAATCGTAGCGAAACATCAACGTGCATTAGCACGAGACGTGTCGCTAGTCTGACCCTCGTGCCACTAATGAAGCGATAGCGCTGAACTAACCGCTCCGTACCATCTGCCTTGACGATCTCCGAAGGCGCTTATTCTTTGGCAAACGACTTCGGGAATGTTCGAAATTTTCAAAGACCAGTTCGTCTTAAGACTTTGGTAGAATATCAATTAAAAATCAATGTAGCACAGAATCAGTACAGTACAGAATTAAATAATCAGATAACACTATTGACTATATTTTTGTGAATGTGTATAGGTGACAACTGAGAGCCCATAGTTAATTGGTATTTTAACTAAAATAGAAATGGCGTTCGGAAAAATGAAAATATAGATGAAAGCACTTATAATTAAATTAACTACATAGTTCATTCTTTAACGTTTTATAAAAAATATTTATTATTATTATTATTATCGATATTTATACTGGCGATCTTGAAAAAATGAAATCAATACAATATTGTACAAACTTTTGTACTCTCTACGGTCCTTGATAAATGTTTAAAATTTTAAATATTTTTTTTTTATATTTTTTTTTTATAGCTTCTTACACTATAAAGTATAAAGGCGGACTTAATGCCATAGGCATTCTCTAACAGTCTACCTTAGGGGAGTGCAGAGATGAAGCTTGGTAGGTGTAGTGTGAAGGTGATATTACTGAAACATAATAATATGTGTATATATAACATACATAATATTTATAGATACAAATACTCGTACTTAAATAAATATATATACATAAATATATAGATATACATAAATATATACATATAAAAACATATATAAACAAATATTATCAATTAGATGACTCTGCTAACTCTCTGAGAAACAGTTCTCGAACCTTCGTCTTAAACGCTTCACGTGTAGTGGCCGACCTTATTTTGAGTGGGAGCGCATTCCATAGAAGAATAGACTGAATAGTGAATGAAGAGTGTAAAAAGTCAGAACTATGTGGAGGACAGCGAAGAAGAAGATTGTGAGATGAACGAAGATTTCGGCTGTGGTCAGACCCTAAGTATTATATATATAAATAATAATAATTATAAATAATCGGTCATCTTAGAATCTGCTGAAAATTACTTTGAAAGATTATGATGTAAAGATAGATAAATAAATACAGGTCCCGTAATAAAATCGCATTAAAAATAGAAGTCCACATTAATTCAGCTATACATTGTTTCTTTGCTATATCAAATGCAATTAGTTGGCTGTGAATACGTTCAAACTAATACAGTGAGCTAGTTCAGTTACTTACTGTCCATAATATCTCAGGACATGAAGCAGGAGTGGTTTAGATATTTATTTCAGTGAAATCCTCTAATAGACCTTCCGTGTGGAAATAACTTTAGATCTTTTCAAAGACACCACCCATATGTAAGTAACTGTGAATATTCCATCACCATCATCGGTCAGTCATCAGAACTTGACTACTTGACATAGGCCTAAAGGCTTGGATAACTGTAATTATTATTAATCTTGACGTCATTCAAAATATTTTTCTGAATAATTTCCATTATATAATATGGTCCATCGGTTTTGAAGTTCATATAAATAGAAAGCTTTTTACGAATTTTCAAGTTGCGGAAATTCACGGTTTCCGAGATATATTTTTTAAAATTTTTGGAAAAATTATCCTAGACGTCAAAGTTGATATTTCAAAACCCTCTCTCTTGTCGTGGCCGCCGCGCCGGTAACTAAATACATACCCGAGCCTGCGGACCGAATGGAAAATAGTCGACGTCGTCCTAAGCGCGTCACTTCGGATACTCTCGATTCACCATAGGTGTTTTTAGGTACCACAAGCATAAGTCACTGTTCTCTTGGAAGCCATCGTTCGAGACCAAGGGTTCGGTGAGTAAATTAACCCGCAGACACAACCCACTGAGTTTCTCGCCGGATCTTCTCAGTGGATCGCGTTTCCGATCCGGTGGTAAATTCTGCGAAACAGTATTAGCAACGTCATCAGATTAGAGCGCTGTGACCTGATCTACTAGTCAGGTTACGCTGGCATAACCCTCTAAGCGTTACCAGTTTAGGTAGGAAAAAAAAGTATAGATATGCATTTCATTTCTCGTTGTATTTTTTTCAATTTCATGTTTTTTACCTAACTATTTTTATTATTGTCACACATTCACAATAATTGTTGATATATCATGAAATTACATTGACTGTATACAAATAAAATGCGAATTTTTTTGCACTATGGAATGCAACGGGAAGTGACGCAAAACCGAATCAGAGCAACCCATTTTTCAACGTGGTCTTGTCTGCCCTACTGCTAGAGTGTATATAGAAAACCGAAGGTGCAATGGCGGAAGGGTTACTGTTGCCGCAGCGCCATAGATAAGGCGGAGTCACACTGGGGGAGAGGTAACCTCCCATTAATTTGGCCAAATAGCGCTATTCTAAACTAAAAACATTAACCACGGATATCTCCATAACCATGAATTTCCGCAGGAATTGTACAGGGGGCAGCTACCTTCCCCTTTCCAACACTCTCCCCACCCCATAACTCAATGGAGCATAATAGAAATTTTAACCTCGCGTATACGACCTGATTCCAAGGTATCATTTAGGATACTACTACGCAAGTAGTTAGTAAGATTTGGACTAATTCAAAGTTAATAACTATGTTTTTAATGCATAGATCAGCGATTCCCAAACTATTGTGAGGAAGAGACCCCTTTTCCCAAACGATACTACAGAGCCTCATAGCCAAATTACTTTAATAATTGGATATCCCTTTTTTTTCAATTGATATAAAATACTTACTGTTACTACTTTCATTAGATTTTAACATTAAATAGGCATAAAAGTTAAGACGATAAAATTAAAAGTATGTAGAAAAATTATACTAACTACTATTATTGGTTATACTGGTATCATAGCAAAACTTTATCTTACTATTTAAACAAATTATCTTTCTTTTTTTTTATTCTATTGAAAGTTTCAAATAAGAGCTTATGTTAAATGTTATGTTATGGGCCTAAAGAATAAGACGTCCGGTGCATTCGTATCTACCGATACGACTGTGTCAGTGTTCGAATCCCGCAGCCAGGCACCAACAATTTTTCTGATGAAATACGTACTTAATCAATGTTCACGAATGACTTCCATGGTGAAAGAATAACATCGTGTAATTAAAATCAAACCCAAATAAATTATCATTTGGGTAATTACTACTGGTAGGGCATCTTATGAACCCGCACGAGTAACTAACTACCACCACCGTACCTATTTGATGTGATGCAGTAATGCGTTTCGGCTTAAAGTGTGGGGAGCAGCCGTTGTACTGTGAAAACTGAGACTCAGAACTCATGTCTCAAGATGAGTGGTGACATTAACGTGGTTGACTTCTATCGGCTCCGGTGACCACTTTATACCAGGTGGGTTGTGAACTCGTCCATCACTCTAAGTGGAAGGCAGCGGCTTGGCTCTGCCCCTGGCATAGCTGAAGTCCATGGGCGATGGTAACCACTCGCCTTCAGGTGGGCCGTATGCTCGTCTGCCTACAGAGGCAATAAAAAAAAGCAATAAAAACAAAACTTCGCGGAAAAATTATGCACGACGGTGGTAGCATGATGATACAGTTTTAAATCTACTTTTTACTGTTGGTTGGACCTCTCGAGAGTCCGCGCGGGTGGGTACCACCACCCTGCCTATTTCTACCGTGAAGCAGTAATGCGTTTCGGTTTGAAGGGTGGGGCAGCCGTTGTAACTACCTATATACCGAGATCTTAGAACTCATACCTCAAGGTGTGTGGCGCATTTACGTTGTAGATGTCTATGGGCTCCAGTAACCACTTAACACCAGGTGGGCTGTGAGCTCGTCCACACATCTAAGCAATAAAAACAAAATCGGTTTCATTTAAATTTCAAAGCTTTAAATTTCCGAGTTCAATGCACCATTTCATAAAACTGGAACTTTAAACACATACAGTGCGTACCTGTTCTTCGTGTCACGCAAATGAGAGAAGTAACATTAACTGCCAAAATCCAACCCCGAAATCAGTAATTACGACTGTGTGATTAATAACATCATTGGACCGATCACACGATGCTATAAGACAGAAGTGCTAATATTTGATTTTCAAACTGGAACCTTAAATCCAGTGTCGTGTAGTATACAATAGCTTACTAGCTTCATATTATAATACTTTAAGAAGTGCTCTACTCTCATTTCCAGATTATACCAAAAGATTGGTGCTCTCTGTATGCAAAATACTTCCCCGTTGAGATATGAGGATCGTCCTGTATACGTGTATGCATTATTTAGGTATCCTGAGATGCCACACACGTAGCTACTGTGCAAGTCTTGGTAGATAGTAAGACATACATTATCAATTTACAACCTAATTGCCTTTTCTATAAGGTTTAATTTCTTTTGTAAATACACGACAGCCGAGGATGGTGCCTTTCTGGAATTTCAATGCTCACACGCTAGAGTTATTATCGTATGAATATCAGATTTCGTCAGTCTGTGAATTTCAAAGTGCCCGTTTGGAACCTGTGTACATTGCATACATTACATTATAAAGAGCAATGTTATGCTCCTGTTTTATTTAGGGTCATCATCACACGAATTAAAGTTATAGTGAGCGTTTCTACATACTTTCAAAGAGATATTCGGGAAATGATTGTTAGTTTATTTGATAATAAATGTTTTACGTATTACCGAAAGATCAATTAAAATGTATCGTAGACAAAAACTTTTTTCTTTTCCACAATCACATTAAAAACTTTACAAACTAAACACGAAATGTGATTACATTCAAGAGAATTACTCTATTCATTCCCTGTAGTTATAAATCTCGGTGTTCTAGCATCGTTACCTTAAAAGCCAATCTAGACCCGGATATGGTAAACCGCAGGGCACTAAACACTTCGTATCGTTGCTTTAATCAATTCCTTTTTCATTACAAAAACAGTGGCGAGACCCGAAATGGTTGGAACGAGACCACCCGTGACCTCGGAACCGGAACCACCCACACCACGTCACGACGCCTCCTATCGCCACTGATCTTAATTATGAGCGTGCCGATCATCATCTTAAATTTTCTACCTTAAAAGGTCTATAAAGAGTCACAGAGTGTACGCAATTTATCCAAGCCTGACTCCGAGCTATATCACGACTGGTTGAGCGCGAACACTTCTGTTTTACTAAGCCCAGGATTAGACGCACGTGCCGGTGACGTTTCCTAGTCATGATTCAACCTTTCGTAAGACGATTTACGAACAGCGTTTGCTAGTATATATTTTTAAACATGTTTAGTCTTAATTTTTTAATATTTCAAAATTTCTCATCATATTTTTCTGATCCGGCCTACGATTTTGTCCACATTAAATTTGTAATTCTAACTTAATTAAATATTTATCTTCTTTAAGGTTATAAATGGTATACGTCACACTCCCATCTGCCGTGAAGCAGTAATGCGTTTCGATTTTAAGGGTGGAACAGCCGTTGTACTGTAAAAATTCATATCTTAAGGTTAGTGGCGTTGTAGATGTCTATGAGCTTCAATAACCCCTTAAAACTAGGTGGGCCGTGAGCTCATTCACACATCTTAACAATATTTAAAAAAAAACATAATTTTAGCGAATTCACGTTAACAACAAAACCGTTGTTGCTTAGAAAAAGGGAATAGATTCAATTTCCTGATTGAAACAAAAAAATGTACATAATGTGATCATCGACTTGAAATCATGGACACATTCTATTCTCGATAATACTTTGGAAACAATAGTCGGTAGGAAGCCTTTACTTTCGTTGCGTAATATTAGGGACTAGCTTTTGTCCGCGACTCCGTCCGCGTGGAATAGTCACTTCGGCATAACGCTATATTTTACCCTCCACTTCATTTACGTAGAAAGTGAAAATATTTTTGACTTATAGAATGTCAAGGAGCTATTTAAACCGCTATATTGAAACATTCTTTATTGGGGCTCCACTTGTATTGGTTTTACCGTGATGTTATGAAGCCTATAGCCTTTCTCAATAAATGGGCAATCTAACACTGAAAGAATTTTTCAAATTGGTCCAGTAGTTCCTGAGATTAGCGCGTTTAACACTTAATCGTACCAACACGTACTGTTACCTATTTCTATTATAACGGGTAGATAACGGTATACGACAAGCATAACTCAAAAATACAAAACAAAACAAAACAAAAAAAGGATAATAACTGTAATTTAATTGGTAAGAAAATGTCATGTGCAAAAGCAATAAGATGATACGTGTATTTTCAATGCAAAAGTTCAAAATGGGTCATTTGACCCGTTATGGTATGTTTAGTGTTAAACAAACAAACTCTTCAGCTTTATTATATTGGTATAGATTAGAATAAGGGTTCCATAATTAATTCTATAACGGGAACGGCATAAGTGTAAGATGACAAGCGAGCCGGTTCATCGTATCCAGTGGTTCGCCCTGTATGGGCACATCACGCGCCGCCTATCGCTGTTATAACGCGGCTATAAACCGCACACTAACTTTGCTAGAGTGGAGCCCGTAATGAAATAATTAATGCAGAGTAATATCAATGAGCTGTTTTAAGCTTTCGCGGATATCTGCATTTTAAAACAGTATATTTACTCGGCTCTTACTACGACTTTTAATTTTAACGAGTTCTCCGTCTTTCGGCGATGCTATAAACGTCATTATAACGGTAGAATGAAAACATTAAGTGTATGATTATGATTGAAAATTGGCGGGTAGGAGCAAAGCAAATCTTTGATAGAAATTATCGGGAGAGAAATTATCGAAATATCGGGAGCTCATTAAAAGTAAAAGTCGTGATAAGAACTCGTTAAATACTAATTAATGTCTTTCAAATGTAACCAGATACAAAAAAAAATTGTCAAATGGGATGTCTAGTTTAGCTTCAACTTGTGAACCGACGAATCATAACAGTGATGATCGTTAAAGAAACATGCATTTTTTTAAACTTCCCGTGCTCCAATTGGTACTCTGTTTATAATAAATACCACAAAATATAACAGAAAAAAAAAAATTGCTATTTCTCTATTCATTTTCATACATGTATCGTAAATGTAAAATATCCAGCACAAGTAGCATTAGAACATAACTGAAAAATGTTAAAATGAATAATGGAGTTATAAATTGAATTGACTAAATGGCAAAAGTTTATCACGGTTAATAAAGAGAGTCTATAAAATTTTAGTTCATTAAACCTACTTTTACGGTTTAATCTAGAATTTATTATTTTCATTTTATTACTTCCGAAGTTTCTCATCAACTGCCATTGGCGCAATTGATAAAATAACCAACAAAATGTTTATTTTTATATCTTATACCTTTAAACGAGCAATTCTTGTATATTAATATATAAGTATACCTATATAATCTGAATCTCGGAAACGGCTCCAACGATTTTCATAAAAAATTAGTATACAGGGAATTTCGGGGGCGATAAATCGATCTAGCTACGATTTATTTTCAGAAAATGTTGTTTTATTCGTGTTTTCAATAATCAACTCTTCCCGACATCTATTGGCGAATAATACCTAATGCTATATTTCTTTATTGAGGGCAACTGACCGCTTTAAAGACACAACAAGATGGCGTTATCAAAAAAAAAACCGGTCATCATCTAGTGACATCTTAAATAAATTATGTAGATGATTCAAAATTGCTTCCCAGCACTACCCGAGTATGATAACATTACGGAAAAGGTAAATGGCTCATACAATTGTTGCAATGGGCCACTCTAGGCTACTTTTGTTAGAGAAGCAATCCTGCCCTAATGGGTCGATCCTGGCCACTGGCGAGACTTACATGGTGTCAATTGATATGCAGACTTGTAACTGAACGGCGTTGAATAACCTCTCTAAACTAGCGTCGCAATTTCAATTCACTTTGTTAAACTATAATACAGGTTTTGATTGGGCTTATTATGGGAAACAAATGACTTGTTTATGATATTATTATGTTCTTTAGTACTGATTTCACGCCCACAGGCGGTAAAGATGCCAATATGTGTGGCTCGCGTTCAAATATTGTTGGTTTTGTTGTCATGTAAACAACTTAATGTTTAATTTAAATAAGTTGTTCTATAAATATCATCTCTCGGGATTTTACATAGTATGTAATATTTATTAAACTTTAATATGAAGGTGGAGTTCATCCTATTACCAATTTCAACCGCGAAAGAAACTGTATTTAAGCTTTTTTTTATTGCGTAGATGGGTGGACGAGCTCACAGCCCACCTGGTGTTAAGTGGTTACTGGAGCCTATAGACATCTACAACATCTACCCACCTTGAGATGTGAGTTCTAAGGTCTCAATACAGTTACAACGGCTGCCCTACCCTTCAAACCGAAACGCATTACTGCTTCACGGCAGAAATAGGGAGGGTGGTGGTACTTACCCGTGCGGACTCATAAGAGGTCCTACCACCAGTAATTATGCAAATTATAATTTAGCAGGTTTGATTTTTTATAATATTAGCCGAGTTATTATAATATTAGCCGTTATTACAAATCAATGCAGATTGAACATATTTTAAAGGAGTAGTAAGTACCCTCACCGCAAATCAGTTTTGGTGTTTTAAGTCCAACGTTTGCACCCCCCATTCAATCCACCACTACCAACCGGTAGTAAAAAAAAAACATCGTGACCTCAGTTATATCATTAAAATAAATGTTTAATGTTATAAATAGCGTGAGCATCAAAATTCTTTCCGAGGTCAAAGTTCGAGAATTCGTCTGCAGCCCACGTTCATGCGTCATATCACACATGCGCCAGCACGATTGTCGCGAGCGCGCCCTACGATAAGAGGAACATTAGGTCCGTTCACAACTAACTAAAACTATCGAGATCCACGAATGCAATAATTTCTATTCCGCAATATGTTTTATCGATTCCCTTATTAAATTTAATATTTGTGTGCACACGTTATCGTGAGGCCGAATGTCAGATCGTTTCGTATTTGATACGCATTTCGAAATATGAATTTAAGATATGGTAGAACAGTTTTAGTACTAATTTCGTGAATAGCATTCCGGATAATTTTTTTTTTAATTGCTTAGATGGGTTGTCGAGCTCACAGCCTACCTGGTGTTAAGTGGTTACTGGAGCCCATAGACATCTACAACGCAATTGCACCACCCACCTTGAGATATAAGTTCTAAGGTCTCGAGTATAGTTACAACGGCTGCCCCACCCTTCAAACCGCAACGCATTACCGCTTCACGGCAGAAATAAGCAGGTATTGTGTCAAGATATTTATGCGATAAAAGGTGATAGTTAATGTTATGTAACATCACTACGAAAAAAAAAAAACTTTATTTCAGGCCAACATTTGTATTGTTTAACATGAATAATATGAAATCCTCCTTTTTGTGTTTACCTGACTGTCTGATTATACTTAACGAACGTAAAAATTGCTTAATATTACACGTGCTGTTGTTTTAAAATGACCTATCGATTTGTTACTAAAATACTACCGCATTATTTAGACCTCAAATGACTTCTCGATAAAAATCAGCCTTCGAATACTTGCGATAGTTGAGTATTTATGTTATTAACTAGCACGCGTCCGTTGTTTTGTTTATAGACAAGGTCATCTTTTTTAAATGTAAAAATGATTTTGTTGCAGTACTACTAATAATTAATATTTGTCTGATTGTTTTAAACTTTCGCGGCAATCTACATTACATGCCCTAATCTACCTATGATCATATCCCTTTTAATCTTTTTCTTACCTATGCTGATAGCCTTGAGAGGCTATTTCAGCTTCACCCTAACGTGTGTAGGTGAGCTCACGGGGCTCAGCTGGAGTGTTGCTAACGCTGACCCTAGCAAGAGTAGTGCTTCGCAGAATTTACCACCGGATCGGAAACGCGACCCACTGAGAAGATCCGGCGAGAAACTCAGTGGGCTGTGTCTATGGGTTAATTCGCTCGTCGAGCCCTTCGTCGCAAGCGACGGGTTCGACGAGGACGGTGAGCGGTGCTTGTGGTCCCTAAAAGCACCAATCATATCATGGTGCGTGCAACAGCGTCGAAATATTGACAACTTATTAGATAGGAAAATCGCGGTAGGAACATGAATATTTTTAGCTTTAAATTTTCTTGGTAGCTTACTGTTTTTTTTTTTCATTGTTTATTCGCCGTAAAAGAAAGAAAAATGTGTAACAATCTAAAATGTCGAGAACTCATTCAATGTGAAAATCGTGGTAAGACCCCTTAAATAACAGTATTATTATTGTAAACATACTGTTCGGACAGTTACGATTTGTATATGTATAAATTGATTTAGGTATACAACGCAATATAAACGAGTCCCTTATCACAGAACAATCACTTTTGATGAAATAAAATCGATACGTTCACGACTTTGACTGAAAATAAAATAAAATAAAAACAGAATATGTAAAAATCATGTTTCAGTTCCTGATTTATTTATTATGGAGAATAGTTGAAAGCGAAAACTATATAATAGGTATTTATTTCTTTTTTATATTTTGGATATCAGTAGCATAAAGTCGGATCATTTAAATTTTTTTTTTTTATAATTTCAGTCAATAAGAATGCATACTTAGAAAATGGATTTCAAAATGTTTTAGAAAAATACGTGCATACAATAAAACGTTTGTCAGGTAACGTACTTTTCTTATGTTGATACAGAATGTATGAAAAAATGTTAGTTTATTTTAAGGTTATTTCATTAAATTATTCTATTCGATATTCGATAATTAGCGCTGCGTAGACAAGCGCTGTCTTGTCTAGCCAAGATAATTCCTATTTTAAGTACTTTTAATAGGGTTTATTTTAAGTCAGTTTTGCTGTGTTCTGCAGGACAGCTTGTACAGTGGCACTGTACAAGGACAGTTACTAACACAATTGAGGCTTCAATTCTCATAACTTAAAGAGGGCAGTATTATGTAGGACCATGAGACATTAGCTTGTTTGTAAACCTTTAGAATTATAATAGAAACTTTAAAATGCGATTTATTTCAGAGGAACTTCCAAATCATGCATTAGAAGTGCAAATCGATATTACAAGAAATGTTGCGAACGACCCTGAAGCTCTTGTAAAGAAATACTTACAAATGCATAGGCCATGGCTCAGCAGTAAGTTTCAGTTACATCTTTTACAACATTTAATAGCAGTGTCATATTATCAATGGGCACATTGGCGGTTACTAATTTATTTATACAAAAATAGTCGATTATACTTTTTTTATTGCCGTTGTAGGCAGACGAGCATACGGCCCTCCTGATGGTGAGTGGTTACCGTCGCCCATGGACTTCAGCAATGCCAGGGGCAGAGCCAAGCCGCTGCCTACCAAATGATAGATTTGTGGTATTTTTTTTACTATTAAGGAGCCTATACTAGATAGTGGTTCGCTTATGTTACAATGCTCATTGGCGTGAGGATTTCAACTAGGTAGTCTGAATCCTTCGATACCAATTGCAGACTATTCGTACTTTTTCTGCCCTCATCCCACTATGTGTGATCGACGCAGCATGTCCTCGTGTTCCATTCAGGTAGACCTCACGTATCCTCACGTATGCCGTACGTCATCTCTGCACTCACACCCTTCTCTCTCTCTCTATCTCTCTCTTGTCCCACAGTCCATCCAAGTCTTGGAAACATTTATAATGTTATATATTAGGTTAGGTGTTATGTCCTTTTTCATTTAAAATACATGGAATGATCCTTCGAGAATTGAGCCCTATAATGATTTCTGCAAAAATACACAAATCATAACTGCGAATTAAACATAATAATATGTAACGCAAATAATTACCCTTTTTTCTTTCTTTTAGGACGAATCAACGATGAAAATAAAATCAGTAAGTTACTAAGGAAATTTAAATCCAAAAAAAATCAATTTTATGTGTTTAACAGAAATGCTATATAATAATTAGATATCTACTAAAAGATCACAAATGATTTCGTTTAATTATAAAAAAATCTACAAGAACTATGAAAACTTCGGAGCTTGATCATATAAAATACTAGCTGTACTGGTCCACTTCGCTGGGCATTTAAAATTAGCATTATTATTTCTCACCCCCACAAAGATTCTCATCATTAGCGCCCCCGCAACTGGTGTAGGGAGTCCAACACTCATATAAATATTAGCCTATCCATTAAGTACATGTATTATCTATTATACATGGATACAAGTTACAAGTCGATCGGATGCATGGTTCAGTAGTTATAACGGAACATCCGTAAAAACCACTGTAGATTTATATATTATTATAAAATATAGTAATAAAATTATTTCGATCCAGAATTCTTTTCAACACAATTAAACAAAAAATAAGCAGGTTTCTTAACTACAATTTTAAATAGCTGTTTTAACTAAAATTGCTATACGAATTACAGATGCTAGCATAGTCACAACGTCTGAAGCTCCGGAAATCTCTTCCACAGTTGGTAAGAATTACGTCAATTTTTTTTTTTTTTTTTATAAAACTCCTTGAAGCAGTAATGCCTTTCGGTTTGAAGGGTGGGGCAGCCGTTGTAACTATACTGAGACCTTAGAACTTATATCTCAAGGTGTTTGGCGCATTTACGTTGTAGATGTATATGGGCTCCAGTAACCACTTAACACCAGGTGGGCTGTGAGATCGTCGACACATCTAAGCAATAAAAAAATTTAAACATTTTATGCGTACGTTCATGATGTAAAATCAATCTATGAAGTTTGGATCGCGATTGTTTTGCCAGGTAACATGTAGCAAAGATGAGTATATTACATAAACATATTATAGAAAGTTATTCGAGATAATAATGGAATCCAACTCATTTATTACCAGACGCTGCTGATAATCACCGCCAGACATTTATGTCTGCTAATCTTAAATGTAATTTTACTTTTGTCATAGTATAATAATAATTTTCTGGCGATCACAAGCTCTTATACTATAAAGTGATAAAATTAATTTTACATTATCATTTTAAGGTCTTAAAAAAAAGTTAGTTTACATGGAAGATTTAAAAAAGGCTCTAGATGAATTTGAAAAGAAGCTTGACCGTGGCAGCTCTACCACAAATAGCAACCAGTATGCTTCCACGAATCATTTCAATCAGAACGTTAACCGTATTATGGAAATATTGAAGAAAGGTAAACGGGAAGTCGTTTTTCATACATATTTAAAGGAATAACATCGTGCAATAAAAATCAAACCCGCAAAATTATAATTTGCGTAGTTACTGGTGGTAGGACCACTTGCGAGTCCGAGCGGATAGGTACCACCACCCTGCCTATTTCTGCCGTGAAGCAGTAATGCGTTTCGGCTTGAAGGGTGGGGCAGCCGCTGTAACTATACTGAGACCTTAGAACTTGTATCTCAAGGTGGGTGGCGCGTCTACGTTGTAGATGTCTATGGGCTCCAGTAACCACTTAACACCAGGTGGGCTGTGAGCAGGTCCACCCATCTAAGCAATAAAAAAAAAAAAAAATTTAAATGCATTGAAATTGTCTTATTCTATTTTAAGATGAAATCACAAATGTATCACTATTGACCAAGTATGCCGTATACTTAAGGAGATAGCACCACTTATTGTCGAACGCCACTTAGTCGAAAAAAGTGATGAGACTATACCAGCCTACAGACTTCGCTGGAAGCTATTAAATTTTCTAAATATGTATTAAACGTACCCAAGGCGATGAAGGAAGAACGTATAGAATAAACCTAAGCATTATATATAAAAAGTTAACTCTGCAAAATTGTGAACCCCACTCAAGAATGTATCGTCTTTCAGTCGACTCCTATATCCGCATGCATCATGCTTTCCCCCTTTAATGGGCGTAACAGCCGTAATCCATTATAATTGACACATCTACAAAGAGGGCGACGGCTTTTGATATGATGTCAATAATTTACGGTGATCACTTTTTTTTATTGCTTAGATGCGTGGACGAGCTCACAGCTCACCTGGTGTTAAGCGGTTACTGGAGCCCATAGACATCTACAACGTAAATACGCCACCCACCTTGAGATATAAAATATCAGATAAGCCATGAGTGAGTATGGTCTAGGGTAATTAAAACATCAACAACAAAATGGGTTTCAGGTGTCCACGTGGAGACGAGCGTTCCAGAACCACATGATGAAAATCTAGATTGGATACAAATAAAAATACCGAAGGACATGTGAAATTAAATTCACCTGATCTTGCAATTTTCTGTCTGATTCACGTCTAATAAAATGTGATTTCGATCAATGACATGTTATATGTGTCATTTAGTATCTACGATATTATTTATTTAACATTATTTAAAAACAACCTCATCATTTATTATTCGCAATTGATTGATTGTTTAATTATTTACTGGTGGTAGGACCTCTTGCGAGTCCGCACGGGTAGGTACCACCGCCCCGCCTATTTCTGCCGTGAAGCAGTAATGCGTTTCGGTTTGAAGGGTGGGGCAGCCGTTGTGACTATACTGAGACCTTAGAACTATATCTCAAGGTGTGTGGCGCATTTACGTTGTAGATGTCTATGGGCTCCAGTAACCACTAAACATCAGGTGGGCTGTGAGCTCGTCCACACATCTAAGCAATAAAAATAAAAAATAAAAATTTACACAGTTTTGGCTTCCGTCATTGTATTGAGATTTTTTTTTCCTTTGTAGACAGACGAGCGCATATGGCCCACCCGAAGGTGTGTAGTTACCATTGCTCATGGATTTCAGCAATGGCAGGGGCAGAGCCAGGCCGCTGCCTACCGTTAAGGCCAAGGCCGGATGGTACGGCCCTTTTCTGTATGGAATCAAGTAGAAGTACCTGGTATTTGGGAGCCTCGGTCCCGAGGTGGAAGCAGTGCTCCACGTAGGCCGGTATTGACTTTTGTAAAAAAGTCTGTCCATGTGTGAAGTACCGCTTCGCTCTGTTAAGGACTCCCAGTATATTATGGACAATTGTTTTACGATCTTATTAATGAACTTGCAACAAATCATAGCATACACCGAGCTTATCTATTTCGATCATACTTGAAGCTAGCGGTTTGATTTTGTTTCACAACGGTATTTCTCTATGACAGACTTTATTAATAAATTCGTGTGTACATGGGTACGTACCTACTTACTACGACGTTAACATAGTTCCTTTCCCAAATTCCGAACGGTAGTACATTCATATTATGTCTTAGGCCGACGCCTTCAGCTCTTACACTAGGAGCTGGCTTAGGGACTCCGGTAGCCGTACTCGTCGAACTTGATAAAGAGTTCAACGTGCAACGTGTAACGTAAACGTCAGCCTGCTGAGTTTCTTGCAGTATTTTCTCAGCGTCTCAGCGATTCGGTAGTAGATTCATTCGCGAAGCAGCTGCTCTTAAGTTGTTAGGTCTCCTTCGGAGGCACTCAGGCAACTATTAGTAAATCCCACCCATCCTGGCTGAGCATTTGCTCGCCCACCTGTCCTGGTGAAACTGGAAAGGCCTTCGGGTCACCAGTAAACCTTCAATAAAAATAAAAAAATTAGACCCCGGGCGCATTATTGTTAAGTACGTACCATTATTAATGGCTAATAAATAAGTCAGTAAGCCGCAAACTTGCTGTATATAAATGTCACCACTACTTAATTAGGCATCGTCTTTTATTTTTTACTGCAATTATGCAGACGGCCAGAGACAATCCATGGCGAGTGTTATCTTGAGGCATGAGAAAAAAGTCTCAAATACATTGTATAACGGGTATCCTATCCTTCAAACGGGAACGTAAGACGCGCGGCACAAACAGACAAAAGTCTGTGTATTCAAACAGGGGACTGACTTATGCGACTTTCCAATACATACCCATCACCATCATCATCATCTCAGCCTGTCCACTGCTGAATATAGGCCTCTCTAATTGATGTTCACAGCGGCCGATCCGTTGCCACTGGTAGTAGGACCTCTTGTGAGTCCGTACGGGTAGTTACCACCACCCTACCTATTTCTGCTGTGAAGCAGTAATGCGTGTCGGCTTGAAGGGTGGGGCAGCCGTTGTAACTATACTGAGACCTTAGAACTTATATCCCAAGGTGGGTGGCGCATTTACGTTGTAGATGTCTATGGGCTTCAGTAACCACTTAACACCAGATGGGCTGTGAGCTCGTCCACCCACCTAATAAAAAAACCTGCATCCAGCGAAACACAACTATTCCCACTAGTGTTAAGTTTGTATACACAACTATTTTAAAACAGCCAATTATGCCAAATTTGGTTACAATACAGACTATCCTACGTAAATATTTTATGAGCACTTGTACATTAGCACTTACAAGCGTTATAAGACCCGGAAGGTGTCAACATATATCGAAATATACAAAGATCACATATAAAAAACGATTTTAGCACTCGAAGGACACGTTGCAAACATTAGGCGAACAATGAGCCAAGCCAAACTGTTACTTGTATAAAACTAATCATTTATAAATGCTACTATCTGACCTCACGTGGCATGCAACACACAAAAATTAACTACTACTGTTATTTATGAGTCTCGCTCAAAGATAATTTTCTGTAATATTATTAACTCATCGAACTTGACTGACGTTAACGGTCATATTCATAGTCCGTATCTGTTTTGTTCATTATTATTGTATGGTATGCAATAATAATGAACAAAACATGATGGTACAATCCCATAAAGGTTTCGTTTTTTACCCTTGGATTGCAATCCTGAAAGCAATAAAAAGAGCTGAACTTTAAAATATTAAATTAAAGTAAGCTTTCGTCATTAGGATTTAAAAAATGCGTGTCAGCTTCGACGCGCGAATGTAGTTTATCCTTTAAGTATGCTGTTAATGAATATTCAATGGTTATAAATGATGCATGAGCTGTCGGATACATGTATATTATATTCTGATTAGTTGCACCTCGTCGTCGGCTCAGCTCCTATCCGGTGCAGGTACTTCCCGAAGTCTCATTATATTGTATAATACTAATATAATACCCCTCGACCTGGTATTCGTAAATGGATTCCACAGCGTTAAAAAAAAAAAAGGTCGTTCCCGAAGCATCCGGACCAGGTCAGCACCTGCATCAGACGAAAGGTGAGGCGTCCTGCGCCACCATTCACCCAGTCATCACAGAAAATTTGGCTACACTAACTCAATATAATAAAAAATTATTACTAAAATAAAGGAAAACAATTGATGTTTAAAAGTGTTAGAACTAAGTCTATTTGTTATTTTTCTTGATTGAAAAATCGTAACGATTTTTTCAGAATGTTATTTTTAGTGTTTATAAAATTGTGCAACTGGAGTCTTTAAATGAAAACGCTTCTAAAAGAGTAAACTCTAAATAAAAAAAACGGCGCGCGTGCAACTCGGTGCACGTGAATGAAGTGAAGCTTCTTTTTCGATGCGTAGTATTGTGGTTTTCTTCATTTTTCATCCTTAAATCAGATTGCTCTTGTAATAGGGAATGCTGTATATAAGAGATGCGGCATCTACAACATTTATATTATGTATATTTTAAATTATAGATAGAAAAATAAATATCTATATTTTTAAGAACTTCATTAAAATATTGGATGCTACTCGTTGCTAACGCTCGCGCTGGCCTGTAACAGGTATACTACGTGCGTGCGTTCGAGTGCCACGCATCCACTCTCACTCTGTCTCTTTCTAGCATGGTAACGTTAAACGTTTAACGCAATCTTGTTAGAAGTCGCATTAGAAGTTTCACTTCAAAAACTTTCCACAGGGCTGTGAACGGCAGGAGTTTTTGGTGAGGTTCGACTCCCACATACCGGGATCCGGCGATATTCTCCTGTGGAAAAAAAAATCGATTTTGATTTTAGATACTTTGTCACGATAAACCGAACTATGAATACAATAAGTTTGCAACAGTTGAGTAAAAGCACAGCTTGGGTAGGTGACCTCTCGGCGTAGATCTGTATCGCTCGGACTGAATGTCGACCAGCACAATTATTACAGTATTCGTTTAAGGACAACAGAGCCTCATTATTCTTTGTTTAAAAACAAAAGCAATTTCAAATGTAATTGTTTGTGAATTTTTGGGTATTAATTACAATATTATTGTTTTATACTCGTTATCGGTTATAATATTATTATTTTTTTTAACATTTAATATACACTTGGTAATATTAGTTCGCATTATACTCGTAATAAAGTACGGTGATTTAAGTACATATTTTTGAATGAAGCCAGTTATTAAGTCAATTTGTTTAACAAATAGATTTTATGAGACAATTTTGTTATCACAATTCCAATCAACTGAATCCTAATCTTATCTCTGCTAAAATACGGTTTTGAATACAGAAGCAGATTTTTTTTGTTACAGTATGAAAGGGTAAATAAATTACATAGTATTATCTTGTAATACTACAGAGATAAGGCGTATTTAAATGTTTATGTAAATTTGAATAGGTACCTCGTAATTAAATTAATATGATAAACTTGACCTTTAAAGAAATTGAAACATTTAAAAAATCTGATATTAGTCATCATTCGTTAAAAAATTAGCCTGTTTACAATTCGATTATAATAATTAACGCTCAACAATAATAACTTTTCATTTGTTTTTGAATAATACAAAGAAACTGGTTAATCTGCGTAACACTAGAGTCGCGCTATTGAAGTCAGGAGAAAATCGCCGGACTCCCACCCTCCACTGGGGATGGAGGGTGGGGCATGTCGGAGTCGAACCGACTAAAACCTCCTGTCGCTCAACAACCAACGTCCAACCCTCGCATGAGACAGAACTCATGAAAAGGCAAGGGGAGGAGAGTGAAGCGTTTAGTGCGGAGCACATCTCTCCCATCACCCTCCCCCTCGGGACGCCGGGCCAGCGATCGTCGGCGCCACGACCACCAGCNAGCATACGGCCCACCTGATGGTGAGTGGTTACCGTCGCCCATGGACTTCAGCAATGCCAGGGGCAGAGCCAAGCCGCTGCCTACCGCTTAATACTCTCCACAAGCCTCGTTTGAAGAAGGACATGTCATAGCGCTCGGGAAACACCGTGGAGGGGAGCTCATTCCATAGCCGGATGGTACGTGGCAAAAAAGACCTCTGGAAACGCACTGTGGATGACCGCAGTGGCTCCAGGTAGTATGGATGAACTCTACTCCGGTGGCGGGCGGCGCGATGGTAAAAACGAGATGCCGGTATCATCTCGAACAATTCCTCAGAGCACTCCCCATGGAACATACGGTACAGAATACAGAGGGAACCGAAGTCCCTCCGCAGACCCAGAGGCTCCAAACGATCCGTGAGAATGGGATTAAAATGGGTCCGAAGCCCGCCTAGATGGCGCCGGTTTGAATAGGTTTATGTTTGTCGCATGCTATTACTACGAAAAACGTACTGTTTCGCACGATACATCACAGTGGATATGCATACATGTATTTGAGTTATCAAACTAAAAAAAAAACTGAGTTATTGAATTACCTGAAATACCTAAGTCAATATAGACAGGGCCATCAAACCTACCAGTCCTGATACATCCTACTACATATTAGTAACAAATTCCAGAATACACAGCGGAATATTAACTATCATAGATCAGTCTAGAAGTCTACAAACTAGAAGGCGTAATAATCGCAAATTGAACTAGTCATGATGGTGGTATGTTCGCACTCATAGGAAGAATTGGTGAAGAATTGAAAGATTGGTTACTACTATTATCAATATTGTCGTCCATAATTATTATAAAATATTTTTTTGTGTATCTCAGGAATGTGGACAAGATAGGACTATCATAACAAATTACATTATTATTTTAGCAACGTTTCGGTCGTTTATTAGACCTTCATCAGGCATCTGAAAATTACACATAATAGATAACCAACAATACAAAAAACAACAATTGTCGACACTACCATATTTACCATAATATGAATTTAAATAATCACTATCTTACACTGCACAATTGCCTTAGACATCAGAAACTAATACAAATCTACAAAGCCGCTAAATTAGTTAATTACTATTTTTGATTTTGGAAACGTGTTGGCTTTGTTTATTGGTTACTACTATGATGTCCTTTCACAGTTAGAACACTCGATCAAAGTAAACCCGGGCCACAACGGTAATTGAACATTAAAATAATAATAGTTTAAAAAAAACAAAAAAAAAAAAACGCTTTTATAGAAAATTCAATTAAAAAATAGAAAACAAATTTTAATAAATTTTAATTAAAAATAGTGTAAGAAAAAAAAAGATTTTATTGTAAAAAAAAGCGTGGGGTGCATGGTATCAATAGTTATAAATATTTTATGAACAGATCATATATATATGCAGCCCGGTAGTTTCCCTTCTTGGTCTTGACGCAGACACTTCGGGTCTCAGGGAAACAAAAAATCGCTAATCTTGATTATTCTAGTAACAATAACGGATCAAACTAAAATATTGAATTGTCATCGGTCCTTAATAATTACCAAATTTCGAGTTAATCCGACGTTTTGAAGGTGGCTAAAATCATGTTCAAAGATTCCGTTACATACTAACATACGTATGAAACTAATAAAAGTGTATTAAAAAAGCAGTTCGTATCTATCCAAATAAATTATACGAGCAAAAAACGTGATTTTAGAAACTTAGATCATGAAGATACAGCTAACTGATTAGCATTGTTCTAAATTTCGACTACAGCACGATTTTTGCATACATATTGAGCAAAACTGTCGCAAATTCACTTGAGTCATTGCTCTATCTACGTCTGCTGTCGTGAAATACTCATGATTACGAGTCCAGTTAAAGATTCTCACAAGAACTTCTCCTTGTGTTTATAATTTAATTGCATGTACCGACTGACTGAATAATTTATCAACTTGATTCTTTTATATTTTAAGAAGCATTAGTTGAAAATTGTTTTTAGCAACTCTATCCCTGAGACTTTAAACTGTAATATAAGGGATGAAAGGTTGTATGGAGTTTTAAGTGAATGAAATATACCCGCTTCTTGCTTGTGTTCTATAGTATAACGAACGCTATCAAGCCGGACAATAAGAACTTCATGGCATTGTTAATTGTATCGCCTATTTCTACTCCAAAATTTGAAATTCTGTCTACTCTGAAATTTGGACTTCTGTCTCAATGTGCAACATTTGCTTTGTGATATGTCAATAGGTTTTTTTTAGATGATATGATTGAATAGATGGGTGGACGAGCTCACATCCCACCTGGAGTTAACGGAGCCCATAGACATCTACAACGTAAATGCCACCACCCACCTTGAGATGTGAGTTCTAAGGTCTCAGTATAGTTATAACGGTTTCCCCACCCTTCAAACCGACACGCATTACTGCTTCACCGCAGAAATAGGAAGGGTGGTGGTTCCTACCCGTGCGGATTCACAAGAGGTCTTACCACCAGCTCTCATAACTACTTAACATAACAATGCTTAACAATGCAACTAAACAGATTAGTATATTTTGCAAGCTGCGTAAATCGACTTATTATATAAAAAAAACAAAAGGGATCGATCGCAGTAATTACTTAATTAGGTGCCATACAATATATTTCAATTGACTCAATATTTTTCATTGCATTTAAAATTTAACGAGCACACGATACATCTGGCATTAAATGGTTATCTTGAACCCATAGACATCACAACGTACGCCACTTTGAGACGTAAAATTTAAGTCAACAACATCTTAGTAAACAATCACATTTTTTTTATTTAGCAAATTCATAACACGACAACTATGTCTGTATATTGTGAGTTAACTATGTTTTACATTAGTCTGTTTTAGAATTAGTATTCCTAAAAAGGCGCGGGTGTATATTGAAGACGGCTTCGGGAATGAAACCGTGCGCGTAAATCAGATTGCTCGGACAGTACAACGTTCCGAACTGTTCGTGGTATCGTAGAGTTCCTGTTAATGTCTCGTGTATTGTACCTTGTTTAAGAGCTAGGCGCGTTTGGTACTTTTGATCGGAAAAAATATATATGCCGTGAAGCAGTAATGCGTTTTGGCTTGAAGGGTGAGGCAGCCGTTGTAACTATACGTGAGACCTTAGAACTGCCCTAGACACGTCCTTACGGATCCATCAGATCCAATAACCTTTGCATTAGATGACTTCAGCTCTAATACTAGGAGCAGGCTTAGGGACCCCGGTAACCGTACTCGTCGAACTCGAGAAAGAGGTCGACGTGCAACCTAACCCATGCATCAGCCCGCTGAGTTTCTCGCCGGATCTTCTCAGCGGGTCGCGATTCCGATCCGGTAGTAGATTCATTCGCGAAACAATTGCTCTTGAGTTGTTAGGTCTCCTTCGGAGGCGCTCGGGCAGTTGTTAGCAAATCCCACCCCTCTTGGCTGAGCCTTTGCTCGCCCACCTGTCCTGGTGAAACTGGAAAGGCCTTCGGGCCACCAGTAAACTTTCAATCAAAAAAAAAAAAAAAAAAAAAAAATCCTTACAACTGATATCTCAAGGTGGGTGGCGCATTTACATTGTAAATATCTATGGGCTACTTAACACCAGGTGGGCTGTGAACTCATCCACCCATCTAAGCAATAAAAAAAACATATATTTGTCGGAGAAGCCACAATTATTAACACCATCGTCGGACATCATAGGGACGAATAGGGTGATCTAGCTAAGAGAAATATTGAGTACACCAATCATGTTTGTTGTCTTAGAACAATTTAGAAATCTCCTCTTGACGTTAGCAAACGAAAACGAATGACAGTTCTTAGGACCGCTCTTCAACAAGGCTGGTTGGTAAGTGTGTAATGGCGTCTACGCGCCTCCATCGGCTAGGCTCTGTCGTAGCACGAATTTAGCCGAGTTCCGACGATACCGCAATCGTGCTGCCATCTCTCGAGAATCGTACTGAGTTTCGTTTAGCTACCAAACTAATGACCGTCTCCGACATATTAATTTATCAAAAAATATATATGGAACCAAGCTATCCAATTAGACATTGTTTGTAAAGTTCTCCACGCAGATATTATGTGATATGCAGCTTAGCGTTGTGTGTCAGTTGCTAATTAATCACGTTTAATGAAGTACTCAATAAAAATATACAGACACAGAAGATATTGATCTACATTCGTCGGTCTTGAATACTTACAAAACGTTTTTGTAGTGTTATTTGTAAGTTTTTACACTTTATATAGTTAGTGGGGTATGCTAAAAGCAGTAGCATATTTTTTTTGTCGTTATGTATTTTTTTTTATTGCTTATATGAGTGGACGAGTTCACAGCCCACCTGGTGTAAAGTGGTTACTGGAGCCCATAGACATCTATAACGTAAATACGCCACCCACCTTGAGATATAAGTTCAAAGGCCTCAAGTATAGTTACAACGGCTGCCTTACCCTTCAAACCGAAACGCATTACTGCTTCACGGCAGAAATAGGCAGGATGGTGGTACCTACTCGCACGGACTCACAAGAGGTCCTACCACCAGTTAAAATGAATTAGAGCTTCCTACTTGTGGGTTCTATAAATTTTGAATTTGTTCGAAAACAGTGTCCTTAATGGGAGCAAATATAATAGTTGAAGCAACGCCCTGGAGGTAACCTACGCCATAACATGACGGTAATATCGGGAGCCAAGATGAACTTTAACATTTCTACATAGGGCTATGATGGCCCCGACTTTCACCATAAACGACCAATTTACGGATTCCTGCCGACCGGACGGTGTCTGAGCTAAACTGTCTCAATTAGTGCCCGGATAGATGACCTCGCAATTTTGCCAGATTGCTGCCGTTATTAGACTAAGTGCAAGGAGGCGCTCGAGCGGACTATTATGTCGAAACTAAGAGAATCGTGGCAAATTTTCAAAATAAAGCGCTCATTGAAAGTTGTTACGAACTTAAAATTACGGCTTAACTACGTATCGCGTTGTCTAAAATGCACTCTAAAATTAAACTGACCAATTGGATTTAATATTTTTTTGGACGCGCTTTATAAATAAAAGTGTTATAGTTCCGTCTATGGATATAAAATAAAAACAAATAAATATTTACTATAACAAGTATCAAGCCTTTTATTGCGTCGTATAACACGGCGGGATGCAAGCGGTGGCGGCCGCGCCCATTCGTCGCGCGCGCACCGCTCTAGAGAGTGATCTATAACATTTAAGATATTGGAAATCGAAGTTTATGCTTATTTATTGTGTTTCAACTTGATATACTATAGTATACGATAAGGGTATGCAATGTAATTAGCGGAAATTCAGAAACTGCACCATTTATATGGATATTAGTGCTGCGAAATAATGATTTCTTGAACATATTTCGGGATTGAATGAATAAGTATAATTAGTACAATCTTTGTTTCTTCTGATCTTAATACAATTAACGAAACTAAAGCGTGTTTCGAATTCAGATATATTGTATATTTTTCATAAATTATTCGGGAAAATCTTCTTTGAAGAATTATCTTTGTAGTGCAAAATTTTAATAAAAGAGAAAACCGATGAGAATTTCATCAATCTAGTCGAAGTTAGTTAAATGTGCATTAATAAGTATAAGTAAAAAACTACTATTCAGATTTTTATGTAATTTAAATGCGACCATGAGAAACATCTACTTTCAAATAAAATCATCATCAAAAGATCTTTTCGCCAAGATAAAGGTTCTTACACATAAAAAATACATCCAAATTTAAAAGCTCCTCCTTTTTTGAAGCTGGCTAAAATTTCAAAGCCACTTAACCTATAAACTATTTATATAATTACTAATTATAAGGTATATATTTCTACCGAATAAAATGAAGCCTTCGATCCATTGTTTCGAATCAAGCGACTATATTCACGTTACGATATCAATGGGCACCCGTAGTCGCCAAACACTAAGTCGGTTCATTTGCCGATCTGCATCGATTTAAAGACAATTACAATATATATTTGAACGTTTTAACTTAACCTTGCCTAAGTATTATACCAGAGCATACAGTTGTGTACATTAATATTACAATAAACTTATAGGCGTGGCTAGCAGTTCTGGTAACAGTCTGATATTTCCAATCTCCACGCGACCTCGCTCCCTAGAAGCCACTGATTCACCAACGTTTATTTACAAGTGTCACGACTATGTTATACAATGCGGTATCGTTATGTAATTACGACAACTTACCTAAACTAGATATTTCTATGCGTTTTAGGTATATCTTCGTAATGGCGTGCGCACTTCACTGTAGTCGCTGTTTGATTAAAATAAAAGCATTTATGAATCTGTAGATGAACACAACGAAATCATCTAACTAAATAAGCAATTGTAAGTTTTTTTTACTGCTTAGTAAGTAATTTGGTGTAAATTGCTTACTGTAGCCCGTAGACAGCATAACTTGAATGTCGCTACTCACGTTGAGACATAATTAATATTTTTGGTAAAGAAGAAAATGATTTTATTATGAACGGAATATAACCTGGGAAAATTAATCTGTTTTTTAAGCCGCATTTCTGGGTGCGTAGTGGTGCCCTATTATAGCACCATCCCATCTTTTCTCGTGGGTATCGTAACTGGTTACTAAGAGATTCAACGCAGAATGCGCACCAACGTTCTATGAGTATTATACTAATGTACTGTGATCGCAGACTGATTTAACCCACAGCCCACTGAGTTTCTCGCCGGATCTCTGCAGGATAGCCGTCGGAGCACCATGGTTCCTGAGGAACGTGGATCTCCACGATGACCTGGAGCTTGACTCTGTCAGTAAGTATCTACAGTCGGCATCGCTGCGCCATTTTGAGAAGGCGGCACGACATGAGAACCCTCTCATCGTAGCCGCTGGAAATTACATACCCGACCCAGTAGACCGAATGGTAAACCGTCGACGNTCACGGATCGCTTGGAGCCTCTGGGTCTGCGGAGGGACTTCGGGTCCCTCTGTATTTTGTACCGCATGTTCCATGGGGAGTGCTCTGAGGAATTGTTCGAGATGATACCAACGTCTCGTTTTTACCATCGCACCGCCCGCCACCGGAGTAGAGTTCATCCATACTACCTGGAGCCACTGCGGTCATCCACAGTGCGTTTCCAGAGTCTTTTTTGCCACGTACCATCCGGCTATGGAATGAGCTCCCCTCCACGGTGTTTCCCGAACGCTATGACATGTCCTTCTTCAAACGAGGCTTGTGGAGAGTATTAAGCAGTAGGCAGCGGCTTGGCTCTGCTTCTGGCATTGCTGAAGTCCATGGGCGACGGTGGGCCGTACGCTCGTCTGCCTACAAAGGCAATAAAAAAAAATTAAAAAAAAAAATGTAATACGGAAAATGATAAGTACTAATTTACGGTGGTATTTTCACTATTAAAACCTTCACAATCATTAAAATACGAATCACTGACTCAAATTATGGTAAACTGGTGGTAGGACCTTTTGACTCCGCACGGGTAGGTACCACCGCCCTGCCTATTTCTGCCGTGAAGCAGTAATGCGTTTCAGTTTGAAGGGTGGGGCAGCCGTTGTAACTATACTGAGACCTTAGAACTTATATCTCAAGGTGGGTGGCGCATTTACGTTGTAGATGTCTATGGGCTCCAGTAACCACTTAACACCAGGTGTGAGCTCGTCCACCCATCTAAGCAGTAAAAATAAAAATAAACATAACATTATTCTTCTAATTGATGGTCGCTTCAAAATTAATATTACAGGATAGCAATAAAACGTTAAGATTTTTGTTACAAGAGTTTATCGATTTTTTTTTTGATATTACACAATAGTAACGTGCAGAACAGTAATTACAAGAACCCGAATAGCCTTCCGTATACGACGAACAATGAAACCGATATTGAAAACGAATGTTCCGTTTATCTAACTAGATCTCGGTCAATCATTTTTTGTTGCTCAAACACGCAATTTGATGATTTTATTTGTAACGCTGGTTACATATCGAGAGTTGGGCCAATGTTTGGTGCTCTGTCAACGTGTACTGTCGTTAACAGAAGTGATTTGGGTTACTTTAAAAAAAATGTCATCAATTTAAAATGTGATAAATATTTTCTATTGCTCATTTTTTACATATAATTATAATTTTATATCAACATTAATATTTCATTACTAGTATATTCAACTGTCAGATTAGTGACCACGATATTGTTTAGAGAACTATACAGTTATAAGCTTCAAACAAAAGGAATCAAACATTCGTCATACACATCACGGAACAGGCATAGCATGAATGATCGCGCATGTGCACAATATCTATCACCGAAACTATCAGTTGCACAACTGGTAAGTAATAGTAATTACAATAGATGTCCATTGTTCGAGCTGACCGATTGGACCCAGCGTCATGCGACCTTCGGGCGATTCAACCTCACGATTTTTTGATCGCTTGCCCTCATACGGAGCTGTTAAAACCAACTCACGTAAATGCCTAAAGTACAAGCATTAATGTCAAAACGAATTATAATAAGTGGTATTCATTGTAGCAATTAACGAAGATCGTCTTGTGCAATTGGTATGACGTAAATGTAGAATGTTTTTCGACACTTGCTTGTATCTTGTTGAACTTTTTCACGATCTGTTATCGAATCATAATGCAATTAAAGCAGTCATAAAGGTTATTTTTACCAAACATGTACTGAAGTAATCAAAGTAGTTATCTGTTTTCGAAAATTTGGCGATTGGAGAAAATTTTAATAAAAATTAAATATTCAAATAAAGATCGATGCTCGATGAGTTTGTTTAGATATCTACTATCTTGGTTTTCAATAAGAACGTTCAATTGAACGACATTGAAATACATGAATTTGAGTTGAAAATCAATCGTCATTTTTAAATGTGGATTATGATTTATTTACACGCGCGTGGAATGTGTGTGAATTTCATTGCTTTTTAAATTAAAAAATTTTTGTTAAGCACACATTACAATGAATCAACATGTTTGTAAATCAAATAAGCTTAGTCATGAAATTTAAGATCCGTGATCCACACCGAGCTGTAGACTAACCATATTTGATTGTTATTGAACATTAATTTCCATCTTTTTATTTTTTATTTTATTGTTGATTGTTTTTTTGTTTTTATATGCAGTTTTTTTTCTTTTTTTCTTTTCTTTGTCCTAGTTTTAATATTAGTTAACGATATTTCTATTTTAAGCACAAACGCTCTTAAGCAAGATCACACCCAAAAGGGTGAATTCTATAATGTATTATTTTATGTAAATAAGTTCAATGTTTATGTGTGCAGATTTTATCCAGTTGTGAACATAAACGAAGTCACAGGAGCTGACATGATAATAGACTGCAAAATGATATAATGTGAAGATACGATTATACAACCTTAGCCTTCGAAAGCTGCTTTAAATAAATTCAATTTTTAGAATAGATCGAATTAAAAATCATCTTAGACAGAAACCTAAGTTTCTCTAGTCTTTCCATCTTTTTTTGTCCGGCGGCCAAACCTCCTACAATATCTCTGCGACTAGGGACGCGCGGGGTATGTGGGACTGGAGTATCCGCAGATGTTGGGTTTAACGATAGATCAAGGATGGATGGTATTTATGACCCTAACCACTAAACGACACCCCTACACTCTGGGCCAAATATTCGATCCCCCGAGATCAGAACCCGATCGGAGAAATGAGCTTACCGCGGTAAACTACCCAAATAGACGTGCGACTCACCCCAAGAACGCCCAGCTGACGGAGCCTTCGAGGCTAAATAAAGGCTCTGGACGTTAGCCGTTTCGGTACGGCGGCCCGTGAGGCTGCCCAGGCGATGCCACAGATATCCCGGTATACTCTGTTGGGTCAGAAACAGCCTGCTAGGTTGGGACGCGATACACCGCCAATCGGTCGCTCTTAAGATCGTATCGAAGAAGACAAGTGAAATCTTAAGAGTGCGCCAGCACTAGTGTTATGGTGTCGTGCCGCGCGACTTCGACTCCTTTAGTTTGGACGTGTCACTGCCGAGAATCGTAGCTACGACGGTCGTCAGTGACCGGTTCTCTCTCGACGAGGACGGCGCACTACTCGACCCTGGCAGTGCCGCGTACTTGGTGATATTTTCCTGGTCATGATCTTCGCAGTGGTGATACTGCACTATCGGTGCCTCCTGGCAACTTCGTGTAGGCATCGTGTATGAACGTAAATGCTACCAGTCAAATGTTCATTTGTACTGTATGATTTAAGCTTGAACCTAACTGCTTTGTGGCAAAATAAGGCAGGATGGTGGTACCAGCCCGTGGTGTCTTACAATACAGCGTACCACGAGGATTTTGTAAGTTCAAAGTACACACAAGTTGATAAGACTGTCTGTCGTGAAGCATTACCACGTTTTCATCTGAGGCGGAAACGCAGCCAATTCTTTCGGGTCATCGCATCCCCTTACGGCAGGGGTGGGCAAATACTTTAAAGCGCGGGCCAAAATCAAATTTTCAAAATGTCTCCCGGGCCGGAGGACTATACCGCATATGCTTTTTTAATGCTGATGTCAACAAAATCTCATAAAAGAGTTTAAAAAAATTTATGTGCGGAATTTTTCAACGGGCCGGATAAAATTAGCAAAAGGGCCGGATCCGGCCCGCGGGCCGGCTTTTGCCCACCCCTGCCTTACGGGGACGGGGAACAGGCCTCGAGGATCCCCCTCTCTAAGGACCTGGACCTTATATCTGAAGTTCATTAATATAATTTCCACGGCAAGCTCGCTTACACATAAGCACACACATATACACACAAAATTATTGTTGAAAACATTAATATTTAACGAAAACAGAATTTAATTCTAAACAGCTCTATTGATATCCAAACAGCGGGCACCACGATTGGTCCGTTTGATATTGACACTCATTAGTCTATTTATTATTGTAGATTGGTTATCTTAAATAATATTACCTTTTGTTAATAATATATAATAGGTATGCTTTCGTAACACGCAATGCCATCACTGCGGAAGGCATGCTGTATCCACTGTAGAGTAATTGGTATTAGACAGCAGTGCTCTGAGGTGACCACATTTTGATTTCGTATTATATTAAAAATAAAACGCTGCCCGATAAGTAATGTAAGTATAATGCACTATTCAAATTGTTTGTTTCAAATAATGGAGATCGAACATCGGTGAGAGAGTTCAAGTGGACGAGACATTTCATTGATAAAATAAGGCACATAGCAAAATCTACAAACATAAATAGATTTTAAGACTGTTTACCAATGTAGGTATATTTAAGACTAGCTGAGTCCCGCGATGTTACGGTACGACAATAACCGCGGGTGATGCCGCAGAGCAAAGCTAGTCTAAAAAAGCCTAAGTTACTCTTTATATCATCAGCTACCTATCAGTGAAAGTCCCGTCAAAATCGGTCCAGCCGTTCCAGAGATTAGCCAGAACAAACAGACAGACAGACAAAAATTGTAAAAAATGTTATTTTGGTCTATATACCGTATATATATTCATATGCATGTAGTAAAAAGTGATTATTTCAATATTACAAACACACACTCCAATTTTATTTATATGTATAGATTTCTTGCTATGCGTTTGTGCATATTATAAAATCTACAGTATATGCACTAAATTTATTTAGCCGTAAGAATTTTTTATTGCAACACTTGTGACGTGTCGTAAACCCACTTTTATGTTTAGACATGAAAATTACAAACTCAAACGTTATGACTGATCGTAATGAATTATTTATGAAGTCGTCTAATTAATCGAATTTTCTTGATCTCGTTCAAAACTAACTCGAGTTCAATACAATTAAACAAGACTTCGTTTGAATATGTATTTGGTTCAAATAAATTATTAAAATTACTGTTAGTAGGACCTCTTAAGAGTCCGCGCGGGTAGGTACCACCGCCCTGCCTATTTCTGCCGTGAAGCAGTAATGCGTTTCGGTTTGAAGAGTGGGGCAGCCGTTGTAACTATACTTGAGATCTTCGAACTTATATCTCAAGGTGGGTGTCGCATTTCCGTTGTAGATGTCTATGGACTTCAGTAACCACTTAACACCAGGTGGGCTGTGAGCTCGTCCACCCATCTAAGCAATAAAAAAAAAACAGCTTTGTAATAACAATCAGCTAAACGATCGTAAAACTGAAAGAGCATGTTTAGAACAAAAGTGGGATGAAAAAGTTAGCAAAGTTTCATCACCGTACTGATTGAAAAAAATCGTTGCGCAGATTAGAATAAATTACTCAAGAGAAAAGTTAACACAACACGTGTAAGAAAATTTCTACTAAATTTTTACTAAATTCTGTAAAATGACGTAACTACTCAAACTAGGGACTCCTGAATATGACTTTTAAAGTATGAACTCTGAATGATCTAGCCTCTCCATTTATTTTCTCTTACAAAGAAAATTACATAAAACAAATTCTTCATTCAAAGGATGCGAAAATTACACATTTAAAATACTGCAATTTCATAGTACAGTCAATTATGAGACCACAGATTTTGGATGCTATTTCTCATAATTCATAGCATGGCGTCGGCCTAGACGTCTTTCTTCGCGAGAATTTCTTTCTTCTTTTTTACTGCTTTATCTTTACTGAGATCAACTTTTTTTCCTGCCTAACTACTAATTTGGCCTTGGAAGACTATTCTGGTTTCGCCTGACTAGTAGACGTGCTCATGAGGATCAGCCTTATAAACTTTGCTATCATTTGCCCTAGCAAGAGCAGTGCTTCGCTGAATCTGCCGCTGAATTACGACCCTGCCTATTTCACTACGAAGCAGTGATGAGTTTTAGTTTAAAGTGTACACTACTGCTCCTAAAAAATTTAACTTTTTTCATGTTTTTTCCCATTCATTTATAAAATACCGCAGAATATGGCAAAGGGAAGGTAATTGAACATTTTACGATTATGGGAATGACAGTAATTAAAGGTGGCTGTTCAAAACACTTTATAAGTGATGATTCATTTTCATAAGAAACGCAATGGTGTGTAATTAATAAGCGGATACTTGACGGGTCGAAGCGGAGGCTTCTTGACAACCTTATGTGACGTTCATGGAAAAATTCTCATACGTTGATGACGGCCAAAGAATTTACTGTGCATTCGTTCAACAGCAAAGTATAAATGAACTAATTCATTTTGTATTAAATAGATCCTTTAAGTCAGAAAGTCTTGGAATAGTGTTTTCTTTTTTCTATAATAAAAAAAAAAATACATAAAATATTAAAAAAATAAATCGTTCTAGAAGCACTGATTCTTGATTCACTCGCAATGAAGAACACGGCTGTAGGTCATTTTTAATGATTGTATGATATGTAATTTTAGTTACGATTACACATATAGACTGATGTCACGGTATCCAAATTTTCGATAACCGCTTTTGTAAACTGGACCAAGTGAAAACGTGGAATAACGAAATGTCGATTCACGACCTTGATATGCATACTTACGTCATTTTAGCGATGATTGATTCGCAAAAATGCACTCGCCGTTTAAGCATTGCACTTGCTCAATAATCTTCAGCAGTGTAGCGCAAATAATATAGTGCTCAAAGTTGACCGAGTTAATAATTTTTGCGGTATAAGTGCTTTAACAATTTCGTGGGACGATGATTAAAATTAAAACATCTTTTACGATTTAATTTCGCGTGTTTTAGTGTCATTATTGTTACGCAATATTTAAATGGAGGCGAATAACTCATTAGTCATCTGTGACCATGAAAAGTGTAAAGAATTCGATACGTCGCAAATAATACAATGACAGTAAAAAGACGACATTAAACCGTAAAAGTATTTTTTATTACAATTTTGTGGCATTAACAAACTCTGTTTATATAAAATTCGATACTTCCAACTTAACTCATGTTTTAAATTGAATATTTGTTCATGCAAATCTGAATTTCATTTTTTTACATAATGACGACCAATTCATCCGACAAAAATCTGTCTAATTATCCTCGATATATTATTATATCAATGGAGCTTCAGAATAATTAGCTTTCAATTGCGATAACAAACATTAATAAAATAACACACTCATTACTAGTCAATAGACAAGAATGGTTGAATAAAAAAATCTAATCGTGGTTCGGTGATCGCCATTGCGGTCGATTGGACCGACCTCGTCTGTCGCTCGGGTATCTGACGCGCGGATGTCAACTGCCCGATCCTTATGATAATAATTAAAAGAGTTACTTTGGCCTGCACCAAGGTCATGAAATTATTAGAGTTATTGAGAGCAAGGCTGTTAGTGGACTTTTCACTCTTAAGCAAGAGGTTTAATGCGTATGGAGGAATATGTTATTATTTTTTGGTTATGGACATTGCAATGCGCGACCGGTTTGTGATTTGATGGAACGCACGTAATGCTCGCTTCGAACAAGCTCTGCCTTTTGACATTCGTTTCTGTATTTTATGTGGTATATCTATGTAATGAAGAAAAATGCACACGTGACTTTTGGGTTAATAATTTCTAATAGTATTTTTTATTCAAACAATATCACTATTATTATGATTAAAAAAACGTAAAATATCAACACATATCAAGTCATTTCACGTTTTTTTTATTGCTTAGACGTGTGTTCGAGCTCACAGCCCACCTGGTGTTAAGTGGTTACTGGAAGTCCATAGACATCTACAACGTAAATGCGCCAGAGACCTTGAGATATAAGTTCTAAGGTCTTCAAACCGAAACGCATTACTGCTTCACGGCAGAAATAAGCGGGGCGGTGGTACCTACCCGTGCGGACTCACAAGAGGTCCTACCACCAGTAATTACGCAAATTATAATTTAGCGGGTTTGATTTTTATTACACGATGTTATTCCTTCACCGTGGAAGTCAATCGTAAACATTTGGTAAGTACGTAATTCATTAGAAAAATTGGTACCCGCCTGTGGGATTCGAACACCGGTGCATCGCTCGATACGAATGCACCGGACGTCTTATCCTTTAGGCCACGACGACGTTTATGTTTGCTGTGCCTTAATGTTATATCATGAAGAAATATATGATCATAAAAATTCGGGAAACATTATTTTGAGGCAGTCAGATTAATACCACTCTATTTAAAGGGAAAGGGCTAGGCAGTTTTTTGCTACTTTCGCGTAGATTCGCTTGCTACGCTAAACCATAGTGTCGCCATAAAATCGCCTTTTCTGACACATACGGAAAGAAACAGACTTCACGACATCGCTGTAATAAATACAATAATATATCAAAATCACAAATCTCGAAATCAGTTTATTTCATAAGTTAGGGTCTACAATGAGGCAGGTGATTTGACTGGATCGTATTTTCTATTTTCGAGAAGATATCACGCGTTCTGCTTTAAAGAGACTTGTCTCCGGTAACAACATGTGTTAGTCTTCCTATGTACGCGGACAAAAAAGGCGCGCAATAAACACAGTGATACTCAGAATTATCTATCTGACTTTCAAATTTCCATACAACTAGATTTCGTCGAATCCTACGGCTTGTCCTTGCATGTTTGAAGCATTTTTTCCCCTTTGGTTTGATGCTAAGTTTGACATGAGGAATGCTACAGGGCACTTGGTCGTGGCCGGTCGCGACTTAGGCGTGACTTGAAGCAACGACAAGCCAATTTAAGAAGACCTTCGACAAGCTAATGTTGCCTCAATTGTCAGCACATCTTTTTGAATATTATAAGGGCAGCATAGACCATAAGTATTTGGTTACGATATAATCCTACCCGTTGTCATCTCAATGCCGTCTAAAACACGAAGATCCAATTTTTTTTGTAACGTCTATTAATGATAATTAATTGTGTGTTGTTAATATGTGGGTTCGTCAGTCGAAGCGTATTAGTGTCAGTTTGTTTGTTTTATTAGGTCACTGGGGTTTATTAATGTGATTTTAATTAAAGAATAAGTAAGTCACTTTCACAATTAGTTGATTTGAAATAAGAAATAGCTTGGCAATTGTTCAACAAAGCATTTATTAAACTTCATCTGATATTTCAGTGATGTAAAACTTTTGGTGTGCTTGAGACGATGACGTCAAAAGACTGAATCTTGACACACATGCAGGTAAGCCTAGGGCACTCGACGATAAATGTATCTTTTTCGTGTGTAAAAAGTGTTAATGTGTCAACGATATGACAGCGAAGTCATGATTATATCTTTATATACATAAAAAAAAAAAAAAAAAAAAAAACAGTTAAAACAATTCAGTGCCATTTTCAGCTTTGTTTGTCAACCGATATACTTTTTACTTTAGTTGTAGTAGCTTGGTTATTATAACGAAAAATCATTAGAAAATAGTCAGTGTCTACATGTAAATATATATTAAAGACAAAACAAAAAAGAAAATGTAATAATTTAAAATTAATGTAAATTTTGAGGCGTAAGTGATTATTGACCTAATGATCACTTACACCTCAAAACGCTGGACTGACCTAATAAAGAAGGCAACTGAGTCCACTATGGTCGAATGTACTCGAAACGCTTCGAACCGCCAGACCTGGAAGCGCATTGCGTGGAGGGCGGTCGTCGGGAACATGGGCGACCTAACACTGCACATACAGCGTCAGCGCAACCACGACCACTCTGACAAGAGTGTCCGACTGAGAAGAAGAAGAAGAAGTGATTATTGTTAAGACAATAATCACTTCTTCTTCTTCTTCTTTTTGATCATTACAGGGAGATAATACTATAAATGAGCAGATTAACTTTAAGTCGTCTTGTTTCAGTTATTATTGAAGCTCAGAAATATAAAAAAGTTTTCATTACGGATCCTCCCGATACATTAACAGTGCTTTTAGGTTCCACAAGCACCGGTCACCGTCCTCGTCGAACCCGTCGCTTGCGACAAAGGGCTCGACGAGCGAATTAACCCATAAACACAGCCCAGTAAGTTTCTCGCCGGATCTTCTCAGTGGGTCGCGTTTCCGATCCGGTAGTAGATTCTGCGAAGCACTGCTCTTGCTAGGGTCAGTGCTAGCATCACTTCGGTTTGAGCCCTGAAATAGTACGCTGAAATAGTATCTCAAGGCTCAAGCTTAGGTAGGGAAAAAAAAACAAATTTAATAGGCTATCTTAGGCAAGCTGAGGTAGGAAAAAAACAAAGTTAATGGCGTCAGCTTGACACCTTAGGATATCGAAATCTCGCTAGAACTGTTTAATGGCTGTCCTGTCCTTGAAATTGGAACGGCTTATAGAAATATAGAAAATATTTATTTATTTATAACTTCTTATACTAGAAAGTATAAAGGCGGACTGAAACACATGCAGGTAAGCCGCTTGTAAAATATCTGCGCTTGCGCATATTCAAAGGCGTAGCTATCAACAGTTTTTATCTAAATGATGTACATATATCAAAAACAATGTAACGAACGTTCAGTAGGCGTTCAAGTGTACAGCGAAGGTTGTCGCATGATGTATTATTATTCTGTTATATTAGCAAATATGAGGCTTGTGAAATAGTCCATGAAATGATAATACATTCGAACTGATTTGTTAAGAACATTGGTAGTAGGAGCTTTTGTGAGTCCGCACGAGTAGGTACCACCACTCAGCCTATTTCCGCCGTGAAGCAGTAATGCGTTTCAGTTTAAAGGGTGGGGCAGCCGTTGTAACTATACTGAGACCTTAGAACTTATATCTTAAGGTGGGTGGCGCATTTACGTTATATGTAGATGTCTATGGGCTCCGGTAACCACCAGGTTAACACCAGGTGGGCTGTGAGCTCATACATCCATCTAATGTTAAAAGATCAGCGATGACCATAGACAGCATAACGTAGTGCCGATAGCAATCTTTAGACATTCACGGCAACACCCTGTCCTACCACAAGTAGACTAATTTTCACACTCTCAGCTTTAGTAGCTAATAGCTTTTTAATAATACATTTATCAAGTCATTTTCTAAATAGACTATCGTAAAAATATATGAGCACAAAATTTACATGGCTGCACCCGAGACGATAAACTAAACGACCTATGCAGTTTAAACTATAAACGATCATTTATAACTTTTATTAAGCTACCAAAGACGTTAATGGTCAATATATTGCACCGGTCATTTACTTATGGTATGCATAGATAACAAACACCATTAAATTCAGAACCAGTAGCCATGACAAAAGATTACCGAACATAGTTCTTCACAGAATGGTTATTAAAGTTAGCTCTAAAATCGTGACTAGCCCAATGTATGTAAATAATAATGATTGATGTATATCTTTCGCCAAAATGTGAAGGTTTTTCGTAGGCGAGTCATTGTTTCTTAACATTTTTGTTCAAGTAGTAAAAACGATTATTCTTTTAAAAGAACAGCAATGCACTGTGTGTTCAAATGAAAATATCATATAAACAAATGGTCCAACTAAGTTTTTTTATTTGAATAAAATCTATTTAATTGATCACATGAATGCCAATAAGAACACAAAAACGCAATTAATAAAAAATCCATTACTTTTACTTCCTACTTAAATTACAAGAAATTCCTCTGGAATTTCTTAGCGAAATGAATTTACGTCACAAACAGGATGTAAAAGACCGCTCTTTTGCGAATTTTCCATTCCACTTTTAACGTTCAATTAACCAGACGTCCTTCAATACGATGAAAGTGTATTCTTCTACGTAAACGCTAACAGCTAATTACCAATTGAGTCGACTATTATCAAAGGCGGCAATCTGACTTTTGGACAATGATTGGTAAATCAGAAAAACGAATTATTGACTTTGTATTCCATTGGCAGTCACAAAACTCTTCGGAACGACATCTTAGATAAATAACAGGTTAACTATTAACCTTTATTTAATGCAGGCTTTGAACCGTATTCTTTGAAGGAGACGATTATATTCAAATAAATCTGTATTGACATATCAATAAAAAATTTTTGTCCAAATGTACAGATTGCCGCCTTTGATAATAGACGACTCAATTCAAAGAAACTGTTGTGGTTTCTTCGTTGCTAGGGTGACCACGATGTAAAAAATGTACAATTTCAGTATTTTCCAGTGATCGTTG
This sequence comes from Bombyx mandarina, assembly GCF_003987935.1. Next base: position 848,203 of record NW_021011590.1, on the reverse strand, counting down.
TTTTTTGTTCAGCGATACTTTCAACAGAACGTGAATATAAATACTAAGGATGACAAAGCGAGAGATAATAGAATATTAATATAATATAGCATAGAAATAATATAAAATAGAATATTATTTTTCTATCAGAGTACAATTGCAAACAAATGAATGGATACAGTTGAACGTTTTTAGTCATGTTTTATTCTCTGAACCGCTTAAGGAACTGTCGCCACGTTGCAAGGTCAGTTCTAGATGTGGCTTTATTAGACCGCATCTATTAATTGCAAACCAGTGGAATCAGAAACATTCTTAGAAAAATGGTAATTTTCATATTAGACATGTGAATAAAATTCGTCGCTCATTAGCGCAGTTTCTTTTCCCTTCCTATTCGTTGGTAGCCTAAGTGACTATGCCAGCTACGCCCAACGGGTAAGTGAGCTCACGGGCTTAACTTGATAATATTTGCTAAGACTAGTCCTAGCAAGAGAAGTGCTTCGCAGAATCTACCACCGGATCGTAATCGCAGCCCGCTGAGAAGATCCGATCGAGAAACTCAGTGGGCTGTGTCTATGGGCTAGTTCGCTCGTCGAACTCTTCGTAGTAATCGACTAATTCGACGAGGACGGTGATCGCTGCTTGAGAAGCCTAAAAGCAACGAGAGTTAATCCGGGAGATCCGACAAGGCATGTTTCGGGCGACGGCGGCTTTGCGGTGCCCCGTCGCGGTCGGATAAGAGCGCAGTGAGCATTGATATCGATAAGAATAAGTAAATCATGAAAACATTGCAGAATAGATCTAATAGAAGGATCAACTCGTACGCGCGTAGCTGAAATAGCTCCATATGCTACCAAAGAATAGGTAGGTAAAAAAAGGCGATCTAAACTGACGATAGTAGTCTTGACTTTTATTTATACAGATTTGTTATTAATATATGCTTGCTGTAGTATTACCCTTCCTATTAATTTTATCTGTTTCCAAAATAAATACAATAATAACACACTTTAATAACCAAACATCCAAAATTATTGAATGGTTACCCTACAAAAGCTACAAGGATGGGTTTTCTCAATGTGAGTGGGAAAAGAAGGCCGAAATAAACACACGATAAACACATGGTAGCTGTTTTTATTAAATATGTGTCTTTTTTACTGTTTTGTGAAAAAATCTGACTTTTAGAAAAACAAAAAAATTTCTTTTTATGAAAAGATTCGTAAAAAGCAAGATTCCTTTTCGTAACAATTGCAAAATAGACACGTGCTGCCAATTTTATATATAATTCGAGGCTGACATTATTCATTAAAAAAAACGATTCAACACTAAGGAATCATATGAAAATTAGTTAGTCAATGACAATGTCATTTCATTTTTTTTTAAATCAGATAACAAAACGATACTACCGAAATCCAAAATATTGCAATTAACAAAGACTCAAAACTTCGACTCAAAAGAAACAAGGGAATTTAGTTCAACATTTTAAAATGTTCTAGATTTTATTTTTATGACGTAATTAACCAATCAGTGTAAATGCTCGGTTAAAATTAAACGAACAGTTAAGCTACATCAAACCGACTGGTTGAATTAATACGAATATCTAAGTTAGTGAGTCGTGTAGTTCTTATCGGTACGGTGTACAAGATGTGGTGTAAGCCTGATTTATGCGCGGGATAACGTCGGGACAACGGTCTCGATTCTCTGTCCACTTGTGGGCGTCACGTCTCGCTATTGTGTACTAGCTTAAATACAACGAAACAGAGCTATGACCTTTTTTGCTTACAATGGCAGACGAGCATCTATGCCTACTGCCGGTACAAGCTAATACTTGAAAATTACAAAACAGTAAATTATATTTTTGCAAAGATTTTGACTGATGCCTTGATACCGGTATTGAAACCCATGGCATCAAAAAGTAATTCTCTTTGCCTCAAGACCAGAAGTAGATGTATTGATACATTGCATTTGCCTCTAATTTTGTCATGAATAATGGCAGATGGTTCAGAGTATTCTTTTCTGCAAGCCAATATAATAATTGAAATATGCGCACACAAAATCATTGAAAACAAACTGTACAGCTTTCACTAAGTTCCGATGTAAAAAAACTACTCAATAATAGCTGAAGCTTACATTAGAGAACGAAAAAAAATGTTATTACCTTCATTTTTCAAGCACGAATGAGCATTAAACACGATTTATGTAATTCACAAATTTCACCGATCATAGAAATTGCGTATGTCGGTCTGCTCTATTTATTTCATCTGGCAGGCGCGTGAGATTTTGCAAACGTTTTAAATTATAATGGCAAACAATAGTGATTCTTGATTTGATGATATTACGCGAAAAATCAAAAGGCTTTTCTTAGACTTTTCCGCCATTCAACTATGATGCTTTGTTATCGAATATGAAAAAGGGTATAAATATTTAAAAATTCAGATGGATATATACGATAGATTAGTTAATTTAATCCTTAATCCCTCTTCTTAACAAACAAGACAATGAAAAATATATTCATTTATCAACATGCATAGTTTGCGGGGCATTTTAAAAATCGATTGAAAAATGCAATTAAAAGTACACTTTTTTTTTAGTTCTGTTCTTAAATAATATCCAGAGTACATAGACTTACACAACGAGTATGTTAAAGTCTCAATTGTATTGTAATAATTATTGTCCGGTCCTTGAAACTCCAACGCAAGGCTTCATCGCTGCAAAAATTGTCGGGTCGATGTCGGGCCCTGTGATTACTAAAAATTTCTTGTTTCATATCTTTTATACATATTTTATAGTAACGAAATAATCGTGAGTGAAGCCGCGGTCATTAATTTACAAGCCGTGAAATTCTTTATATATAATAAATCAAAACATATTAACAGCTATTCATTTTTCCTGTATAAAATTGATTATTTGACATTATTTAACTGCCATGCACTGATACAACCTTTAGTGTCTCAATATTACGACGTGATCCGGCGTAGAATGACTGAATTGTTTCTATTGCGTACACTAAATACATTTGCGGTCATTAGTAACTGACTCAACTTTTGTATTACGGTTTTGTTTCACGTAACTGACTTGTACATAACACTGTTGTTGATTGAGACATTCAAATTTGTTATATTAGCTTTTGTTCTCTCTTTTTTTTTATTTTATCTTGGACAGAGTGGATTTTCCCGAGGGCTGATCCGTGGCAGAGGACACAATATGCTGACGGTAATTCAAAATACACATTTTTAAGTTCGTATTTAGCTCATATAGCTGATCTAACTTTTTGGTAATTAAATGCTGGAGCCTACACACACTTCTAGTGATAGAATATATTTGTAGGCCAAGTGTGATTTGAACAGGAAGTCATCCGCTGTATAGAACATAATTAGTCTTCGATCCTTTGTCACACCAATAGCAATATTTAGCATTAGCGAAGCCCATAGTATCTACTCATCAATAAAATACAAAAAAACAACATATGTAGTTTCTGATCAATCACTGCAATATAAAATATGTAACTATATAATCTATATATATAAAAATGAAGTTAGTCTCGCTAAAACTCTAGAACGGCTGGACCGATTTGGCTAATTTTGGTCTTGAATTATTTGTGGAAGTCCAGAGAAGGCTTAAAAGGTAGATAAATATGAAAATGCTCGGAATTAAATAAAAATAACAGTTTTGTTTTTACTTGGCGGATTCCTTTTGTTTGTTTTAAGTTTATTTTATACAAAAGCTTAGGTATTTTATTTAGCGATTGAGGCACTATGAAGTCTGCCGGGTCAGCTAGTATATAATATAAAATAATAATTATTTATTATTTTAATAACGTTTTATTTTCTTCCGTCAGTCAGTGGACGATGCTTACGGTACACCTAAATTCTTGAAATTAGTAACTGTTAACACTACCGATCGTTGTGTCGAGGCTTGAAGGAGGCATATGCGAGCAGTGGACGTCTGTAGGCTGATAGAATAGAACACTTACTTAAGTTCGTAATTATAAACGAATGTTGGATTTCAGGGTTAAATTGTCTGGCACCATTTTGTTTTATCGGACAATGTCTAATGACTTGAGGGTTGGATACTCTGAATTCTGAATAGGTATTGTTGCGTAAATTATACAAATACTTCGAATGGCTCCAGGGTATTGATTGCCTCAATAGCCGTTCTGTGATTCACCATTTATTGTGACAATGTAACAATATATTGTCTCTTCTTTACAGTGTCCTGTTTAATTCCTCGTCCCCGCGCTACCTTCAGGAACGTTTTGATTTCCTACATACTGCAAGCTCTCATTCACTCAGGTCATCGGAGAATTTAATGCTGAAGTTTCCGGCTCACGGGACGTCATTTTATGACCATTCCTTTGCGGTTGAGGCTGTCCGTTTATGGAATGCGTTACCCTTAAGCGTTAAACAATCTTCCTCGCCGGAAATTTTCAAGTCCAGATTGAAATCGCACTACTTTGCTTCTATGATATAACTGTATAAGTTCCTACTTCTTTTGTATTTTATCTTGTATATTTTTAGTATTTATTTGTATTTAATCGTATGTAAGTTTATCTTATATGGTATTTATTTTTCACATGTGTATTTAAGTATATATTTTTATGTAAGTTTATTAAGATATAGCACCGTCCAGTTAACTTATTCCTCTCCCTGCAAGGTTGCCTGGAAGAGATCGCTTTCAGCGATAAGGCCGCCGATTTATATACCGACTTTTGTTTTATTACTTTACTGTGTACATATTAAGGTGTTATATAAATAAAGAGTTATTATTATTATTATTAATGTAACAATTCACCATATCATTATATTATTGTTGTGACTAAAGAATTATTCATTAAAGAAAACGTTGGAATGATCAATCAGGTGTTCAACTAACGTGAAAACCCTACGTAGTTGACGTAAATTGATTACTTAGACAATTAAAATTGCTGTACCAATAATTCCTGGAATTTAATTAAATGTTGATTTAGTTGTTGTCGATCGACTTAAAATTCTTATAAGGTTCATAGAGCAGTCGTTTTATGTAAGTACAAAGTAATTGGTCTAGAATTCTAAATTGATCTCGTTTCGCCAAGAACCGAACATTAAGGGTACAACGTGGTTTATTATCGTTATCAATGATTCGACAAGGCACAAAGTCTTTGCTCCAGCGCACAGCTCCGACAGAAGGCTCAATAAAGTACACGAGCAGATGTAAATGGAGCGGCGAGCTGGCCTAAGGCTAGGGCGGGTCCGGACAACACTTTCATATTATTACGGCCGCATTGCACACACACAGACGCATTCCTCTCGTACACAGCTAACCACGATTAGATCAGAACCGGCGAGCACTCGCGCACGCGATCCAACCACTTTCAATGATTCGTTAGCGAAATCATTAGCAGATGTAATGTCGGCGCATTGTAATACGTGTTTATGGTTATTTAAATGATTTATTTTTATTGATTGTTTTTGCCTTGTTGCGAGACAGAAAATAATGATGGCCGAATGAATAAGGCTACCATTATGGCCTGTTATTGCGAAGGTGATCGCTGCTACTATGTTATTTGGCCGTTTGGTAATGGAATACGTTACGAGAAAATGAGTTGTCAAGTGGGTTAAGCTGAGGCATTTATCATTCGGAGTCCGAGCGGTAGTCGTGTGTAGACAAGTATAGACGGTGGTGCCGAACGCCACGAGCGAATGACTGATTGGACCTGATTGTATGCGAAACTGGGTAGTGACGACCAGTGGCTAACAGCCTACGTGATATCATAATTTAATCTTCGAAGTCGTTAAAGCATTTTAGAAATTATATTGTATGTTATGACTTGTAATTTCTATCAATTGTTATTTAAAAAAGGGCTATAGAAATACGAATTAAAATAATTATTAACAGATTAAGAATAGGTTACTTTTAAAACTGATTAAAATGATTAATGGACTTCATTTTTCTAAAATATACACTTTTAAACTGTGATACCGTTCGATCTTTATTTGTTTTTGAAATACATTTAATTTGACTAATGTGTTATCTCGACAAAGGGTATTCAAATAATATTTCTTTTGTCGGTGAATTGTAAATTCGTAAATATTTTTAAGATTATGCAAATATAATATTATGTATTTTGTGCTCTACCGTTATCATTTTCTTAACACAAATATTGTCTAAGCATTGAGATATGAAATTACTTTTTACGTTATTGAATTATTTTTCTTAATCCCCAAAAACCATTACGTTTCTTTGTCGGCATTCAGACAGTCTTCTTCACGGCTTCGCACAACCTTTCATTAAGTTGGCATGTCCATCCGACGTTGAAATTATTGCAATTATTTAAATTCACACCTTCGAACGAAAAAGCGTTCTTTCGTACATTTAATATTTCGTCAGCGCAAGGAAATGACGTCTCATTCGATAGGCGGTAATTAGGGACGACTTTGGGGTCGATCGATCGAAAAGTGCAGGCAAATAATGCGCTGCGATAATGAGATAATATCATAATCTTTAATTCATTACATTCCGAGAGTTCTTTCAAGTCTTTACAATACACTCAAACTATTGTATAAAATAAGACTATTCTACATGATAGTTAAACTTTGAATTTGTATTTGATGCTTTACATTTGTAGAATTATCTGGGTTATGTCTCGATTAGATATAGAAAGATATTTTGAGAAGTATCTAAGAGGGTGTAAGGTAAGGTAACCATTCTGTAGGTAATTTTTTTTTTATTACCTTTGTAAGCAGACGAGCATAGTGTCCACCTGATGGTAAGTAGTTATCGTCGTTCATGGATGTCAGCAATGCCAGGGGCAGAGCCAAGCCGCTGCCATTAAATTACGCGCTCTGGGGGTAGATTCAACGTAGCGCTGCTCTTGCTTGAGCACATGTTAACGAATATTCTCAGACTAAGCCAGGTGAGCTCACTTATCAATCAAAGTGAAGCCAGAATAGCCCTTCGAAGGTAATAGCAGATAGATAACCAGAAAAAGGAATAATATTTATGGACTTCAACATTCCCTCAATACGAGGCACTCATTTTGTAGGACTATAAGAATACTATTATAATAACAAATACCAACCGAATACCAAATACCGAAAAACTGTGTTTAAATTTTTATAGTTTCTGTATTCTATAAAACAAAAGACTATGCTTAGCACGTGGCTTTGCAGTCGAAATTCAAAATTTTTTTATCGCTTAGATGTGTGAACAAGCTCACAGCCCACCTGGTAAAATTTACTATACAGGGGACTTTGGGGGCGATAAATCGATCTAGCTACGATTTATTTTCAGAAATTGTTGTTTTATTCGTGTTTTCAATAATCAACTCTTCCCGACATCTATTGGCGAATAATAATACTATTTTTCTTAATTCAGGGCAAAAGCGGTTACTGGAGCCCATAGACATCTAAAACGTAAATGCGCCACACACCTTGAGATATAAGTTCTAAGGTCTCAGTATAGTTACAACGGCTGCCCCACCCTTCAAATCGAAACGCATTACTGCTTCACGGCAGAAATAGGTGGGGCGGTGGTACCTACCCGTGTGGACTCACAAGAAGTCCTACCACCAGTTTTCTTTGATTCTGAAGTTATTTAGTTAGTTACGTACGCGCTCAGCCACAGACTTTAAGTGTTCAAATATATTTGCTTAATTTTTGGTTTTCTTTATACTACACCGACACAATACATATTTAAACTAAGTCAATAATAAAATTATCGAGTTTATTGAAGATTAGAACTTTCAGGATTGTACCGTTGACGCAACACCTCCGTTAACGGATTCGTCCAATTTGGGACGTGAAATACGGAATTCTCAGCTGCATTATTACTCAGTAAGTAAGGATCCTTGTAATAATAAGACGCGAATATAAATCATGGAAAGTTTATAAGGTATGTATAGATAGCAAATACAATAAAATGAAATGTACGAATATTATGTTAAATGCAACAATTGACCGAAAATCTATATCTATACTAATATAGGTATTATAAAGAGGAAAGATTTGAAAAATTCTTTCACTGTTGGAAAGCTACGCTATCCCCGGGTGACATAGGCTATATATATATATTATATTTTCAAAAAAATTAGGGATCCTTACTGAAACTCCAATAATGTAACCCAATGTGTAAAAAAATTACCTAAAAATCTTTACATCGCATGCTCTACTACCCAAGCGAAGCCGGGGCGGGCCACTAGTAAGAAATATATACAAATGAAATAAGTGTGTAATTTTTAGGTGACTAAATACTTATATTATGTATAAATATGCGGCAATATTCGAGAAATATTTTCTAAGTGTTGGGTTTTGTAGGTTGTACAAATAATTCCTGAGATTATAAAAGGCGTAATGAACATTATACAGTTTACTTCTATTTATTACTAAGCTTACCGTGTAACAAAAATAATAATAGCCTGACGCACAACATCAGATATGGGTAAGTCTGCTGGCTACTGGTGCTTTACTTTGCCACTTCACATAATACCGTTATTAAAACGACAAACATTAAAAAAAAATGATTTAAAAACGGTAATTGTTCTTGTATGAATAAGATCCATTTTCAGTTATATTAAATTACTAGCTGACCCGGCAGACTTCGTAGTGCCTCAATCGATAAATAAAAGACCTAAACTTTTGTCTAGAATAAACTTAAACCAAACAAAAGGAATCCGTCTGAGGGGGGACACATCAAACGGTTTTTTTTTATTATTATTTAATTCTGAGCATTTTCATATTTATCTACCTTTTAAACCTTCTCTGGACTTCCACAAATAATTCAAGATCAAAATTAGCCAAATCGGTCCAGCCATTCTCGAGTTTTAGCGAGACTAACGAACAGCAATTCATTTTTATATATATAGATTAATATTGTTCATGACTTTTCTTACAAAGAAATGAATCTCGTTTTGGTAAGTTCATATTACGTGGATTCGCATTGTAAGGCGATGGCAACTGTAAGACTTATTATCGCGTCACTCAACAATGTCCGATTCAATTTTAATGAAAAAAAAACATAAAATAACTTAACTATAGCTTTGGGGTAGTCGATTTAATAAATTACAGAGTTATTCATTTAAAATTACAAAACCAAATGAATAACAAAATCATTAAAACTTAATTTATAACAACAATGTAAAGTATCGTTAAAAGTAATATTATAAATCCACGTTAATTATAAGATGATAATTAAAAACGTTAGCGGAAGTCGGATCGTGAAGTTAACAACCTAAATTTGCCGAAGTAAAACATTATTAAAGCTCGCATATAATAAATTTTGATCGATAATTCTGTTTCGGGAACTATTTTTATTGAAGGTTATTTACATTCGAATGAAACGGCCAGATAGACACTTAACAATACATAGGTTTAATTTAGATACATTTTAAGCACAGAAACTGTAAAGGCGAAGTCGTCGTGGCCTAAAGGATAAGACGTCCGGTGCATACGTGTTGAGCGATGCACCAGTGTTCGAATCTCAGGCGGGTACCAATTTATCTAATGAAATACGTACTCAACAAATGTTCACGATTGACCTCCACGGTGAAGGAATAACATCGTGTAATAAAAATCAAACCCGAAATATTATAATTTGCGTAATTTACTGGTGGTAGGACCTCTTGTGAGTCCACGCGGGTAGATACCACCAGTCTGCCTATTTCTGTCGTGAAGCAGTAATGCGTTTCGGTTTGAAGGGTGGGGGCAACCGTTGTAACTATACTTGAGACCTTAGAACTTATATCTCAAGATGGGTGGCGCATTTACGTTGTAGATGTCTATGAGCTCCAGTAACCACTTAACACCAGGTGGGCTGTGAGCTCGTCCACAAATCTAAGCAATAACAAAAAAAAAACAATTACTAGATTTTACTGAAGTTTCTGTGTCGGTCTGTACTAAGTTTATGCAAGTAATCGTAAGCCGAATTTTACAACTCTATTGTCTGTATTACGGTAGAGTTATTTGACAAACATTTGTCCGTTATGAAATAGAAGTCTGATATCATACTGTACCGCAGGAGCAACATGATGTAGTCCAACAGCCGGCTATCAATTCCTGCCATTACCTTGGCCACACCCAGGGCACTAACCCTTGTCGCAATGCGCTGTAATGCACTCAGTGATACCGATAATGTTGCCAACTCAGAAGGAAGTCTACGTTTTAGAAATAAATTTTACTAGACGTTTCCAAGCAATATATTATAGCTATAACGAAAATATTAAGTAGGAATAAGTAGGAATTCGGAACATTAAAATAAATAAAAAATGGACAAATTAGGCATTGTCGTGTTCTCTTTTAAATCTTGTTTACACTGTGAAAATCTTACAAAATACTAGATTTAACAGCTTCTATTTTTATAGTTACTGAGTTAATTATAGTCATTTATTTTTTGATTCATGAACAAATTGTGTCTTAAAACACAATAAGAATATGATGATTTTATTTTTGTAGAGTGCAATATTTTTTCTACCACCCTTTTACGTAAATTAAATTTATATTAAATCGTTTTAAGTTTTTCATTCAACCTTCGAGTAAACGTAGTAAATATTACATCTAGAGGTGGTGGTAATATTAAATATAATCTCGGAAATATTGTGTTCTATATCTGGCACTCCAAGTTACTATGCACACACCAACACTGATAAGATGTAGGTGTACTAGTTCGTCTAAATAGATGGTCACCCTTCCTTTCACTTGCAAAAGTGCCATACTTATAGTACAGTCGATTACTCTTAATTGCTAGTCATTATGTAAGATTAACAAACAATGATCGTATTCGTTTTTAAATGAGTTTTCTCGAGATTAATGTTTTAGTTTTTTAGTATCGTACTTATCCGCTGTTATAATTGAAATGCTTGGGCAATCAATGGATTACAGGCTTTTAGTTTGCACAGATAGATCAGCAAACGATATTAACGTAACAATCAATCATGGCGTTTACAATGGATACCTTTATCGTTAAGACAGTATTTTTATTACCTTTGTAAGTAGAGGAGTGTATGGTCCATCTTATGGTGGTTTCTGTCGCTTATGGACGTCAGCAATCTGATGTTTGTGTCTTCAGCTCTTCGCAAGCCTCGTTACAGGAATGACATGCTATACAAGTTTCATTTCAGAGATTTTTTTTTATTATGCTATATGAGTGAAAGAGAGCGGGAGTCTTCTGGTGTTATGTATTCGACCACTTTTTTTCCTACCTATACTGATAGCCTTGAGAGGATATAGGGCTTCGCCCTAACTATACGTTCGTACACCTGTAGGTGAGTTCACGCGGTTCAAGCCGGAGTGTTGCTAACACTGGCCCTAGCAAGAGCAATGCTTCGCAGAATCTACCACCGGATCGGAAACGCGACCCACTGAGAAGATCCAGCGAGAAACTCAGTGGGCTGCCTACCACGGTGACATGAGATCTCAATTGTATTGTTTGACTGCCCCACCCCTGAAACTGTAGTGCTGGATTGCTTTATTGAATAAATAGACACGATGCTGTTTGTTTTGTGGATAGAACTTCAAATCCACAGCCCCAACCCACGTGATGAGCCTGAAATCGTAGCATCTAATTAAAAAAACAATATGCTCACCCTAAAAATTAAATCATTTAAAATGGACGAAATTACAAATTATAGATTTAGATCACGAATTCCTTAATTTTATACCTTGTTCTGAATCAATCCTTCAAGGATAGTTGAACTATAGATATACGCAGCTTATAAAGGTATATCCATATACTGATAACGGATAACGTTGTCACAAGCGGGCGGTGGCTTGCTCGTAAATATTCTCCGCATGGATCTAATACAAAGCAGAAATAAAATTGTAAAATACATACCTTTTTTATCGGCTGTTTCGAAAACATATAATTACATTTCGATAATAGGCATTAGAAATGAATCTTTTGAAACTATTTAAAAAACCGTGTCGCTTGACCTTTAGACAGTATCAACAATATGGTAACTATACTATGTTATCGAATCCAAACTAACATAAGTTCATAACACAAGTAGCGTTTTATTTTAAATTCTTTTTTTATGATTGCTTAGTTGGGTGGACGAGCTCACGTCCCACCCGGTGTTTAAGTGATTACCGGAGCCCATAGAAATCTACAACGTAAATGTCACCACCTGCCTTGAGATATGAAGTCGTCGTGGCCTAAAGGATAAGACGTCCGGTGCATTCGTGTTGAAGCGATGCATCGGTGTTCGAATCCCGCAGGCGGGTACCAATTTTTCTAATGAAATACGTACTCAACAAATGTTCACGATTGACTTCCACGGTGAAGGAATAACATCGTGTAATTAAAATCAAACCCGCAAAATTATAATTTGCGTAATTACTGGTGGTAGGACCTCTTGTGAGTCCGCACGGGTGGGTACCACCGCCCCGCCTATTTCTGCCGTGAAGCAGTAATGCGTTTCGGTTTGAAGGGTGGGGCAGCCGTTGTAACTACACTGAGACCTTAGAACTTATATCTCAAGGTGTGTGGCGCATTTACGTTGTAGATGTCTATGGGTTCCAGTAACCACTTAACACCAGGTGGACTGCGAGCTCGTCCACACATCTAGGCAATAAAAAAAAAAAAAAAAAAAATATGAGTTCTAAGATCTCAATTTTTACAGTACAACGACTTTTTGTTTTTCTTACCTATGCTGATAGTCTTGAGAGGCTATTTCAGCTTCGCCCTAGCATGTAGGTGAGCTCACGGGGCTCAAACCGGAGTGATGCTAACACTGGCCCTAGCAAGAGCAGTGCTTCGCAAATTCTACCACCGAATCGGAAACGCGACCCACTGAGAAGATCCAGCGAGAAACTCAGTGGGCAAACAACGGCTGCCCCACCCTTCAAACCGAAACGCATTACTGCTTCACGGCTCAAATAGGCAGGGCGGTGGTACCTACCCGTGCAGTCACAAGACGTCTTACCACCAGTTAGTTCGGTAAGTTTTATTTAATTTAATTTTTATTGCTTAGATGGGTGGACGAGCTCACAGCCCACCTGGTGTTAAACGGTTACTGGAGCCCATAGACATCTACAACGTAAATGCGCCACCCACCTTGAGACATAAGTTCTAAGATCTCAGGTATAGTTACAACGACTGCCCCACCCTTTAAACCGAAACGCATTACTGCTTCACGACAGAAATAGGCGGGGCGGTGGTACCTACCCGCGCGGACTCTCAACAGGTCCTACCACCAGTAAATCAGTTCCAGATTCTATACCTTAATGCATCGTCAATAATCCACAATGATATATAGCGCTGGAAGCGATGTCTACGGGCTTGCGAAATTAGAGCGGCCAAGAGCACGCGCTACCCGCCCCGCTCGTGCTGCTTGCGTGCGGAGCCTTAAATCCGAGTTATATTTAGAAACATTTTGCCTCTGAACGGGCTTATTAAAAATTTATAGTCAGGCTCGTAACAAAGTAATTCTGATGGTGAGATAATAATTTAGAATGTTAATAACCAACCGACTTAGGCATATTTATATTTATATAACACTAGTGGTACCGCAGTAGTCGAAATTCGACTATAAAATTAATTGAAATTATAAATTTGATCATTATTAGGGCTCTGTTCTCAATGACTATTTATTATACTTCTATAATAACAGCTTTCGCCAAGACTACACTTTAGACAAATAATATTAAAAACAAACAATATTAATCGATTCTCAAGCTTACCACAGCCTATAAGCAATAAGAAAAGTTTGACAACATGCATTTGTGTGTGTGTCAAATACATGGTAGTATGTGTAGTGTTTTTTTAATTGATTTAATGTATTATAAATCATAATTTAAAAAAAAAATATTAGCATCCTGCACTCCTTCTCTATATTCTCTACAAGTGCGGGAAATTTTATACTCCTCCGTCCGCGCAATTTTCGTAAAAAGGGGTACAAAGCTTTTGCTTTACATATTAATATATAGATACACATATATACAGTATTTGGAAACTTAAAGCGCTATTATCAAGATTGCTGAAAGTCTTCCGCAGGATTTTTTCAATGCCACTGGCGGACAAAATATTTCATGATATATCTGTTAAGTGATTACAACATAGATACCGACGCCTATTTTGAGAGTGGACATCGAAGTGTCAATTGCTTCTTTTTGTACTTTTCTTTATCCCGCATCATATGAGGTCGGCACAGCATTTCCTCTTATCATGGTACATACGGATTTGGCATGAGGCTTACAACTAGCTACCTATCTGACGTCCACCCTCCTTAGGTTTTTTTTTTTATTTTCATATACTGCAATGTACCACAGTGTATGACTTTTATTGTTTCTTTTTTTGGTATTCCTTTTAATGTACTTGTTTTTGGTTCTATGATTTGCTATTTATTGTTTTTATAAAAATTTACGCTATAATCTAGATTTTCAAATACCAAAAGTTAATCAGTTGAATACGAATAATACTTATCCGAGAAAATGATGTACTCGTAGTAAGAATGAATATTTCGTGAAAACCATTATAAATCGTGCAGTAATGCAGTAGTTTTTTTGCAATATGAAACACACGTCCTTACGGATCCATCAGACCCAATAACCTTTGCATTAGACGCCTTCAGCTCTAACACTAGGAGCAGGCTTAGGGACTCCGGTACCCGTACTGGTTGAACTCGACAAAGAGGTCGACGTGCAACCTAACCCATGAACCAGCTCGCTGAGTTTCTCGCCGGATCTTCTCAGCGGGTCGCGTTTCCGATCCGGTAGTAGATTCATTCGCGAAGCAGCTGCTATTGAATTGTTAGGTCTCCTTCAGAGGCGCTCGGGCAGCTGTTAGCAAATCTCACACCCTCCTGACTGAGCCTTTGCTCGCCCACCTGGCCTGGTGAAACTGGAAAGGCCTCCGGGCCACCAGTAATCCTTCAATCATAAAAAAAAATACGAAACATTTCTCAAACTACCTACAGCATCTTAAGCTTAGTACCGTTCATAACAAACCATACAGGTAGTTAACCGAATATCTTTACCCGTATCATTACCGTTGTACTAAACGATAAAGATAAATGACTTTGTGCACAAATTAAACACCCACATTGATCGATCGGTTCTCTTTATTTTTGTTCATACCCGGCTTATTAATCATGCCGTCGGTAATCTTGTGAAATTTATTGCCTCTAAGCGAATCTGCTCCGATATTTATCAACGGAATGTGTGGGCCAAAATAGACCCGGAATTAATTTACTAGATCGGCTCGGGCATATTTGCATAAGTAAAAAGCGCTATTTAATGTTAAATTAATATATAATATTTAATTAATTTAACGGCCGTCTGGTGTAGTGATAAGTGACATGGTCACTACAGAAGGGGGTCGCGGGTTCGAATCCCGCCAAGGGAAGATATTTGTATGATAAATATAAAATGTATTTTCCAGGGTTATGGATTTATATTAAATATATGTATGTATATAATAAAAATCTTACTTTTATTTCCGTTATCTGGTACCTGTAACACAAGTTCTTTACGAACTTAGCACGGGACCAGTTAACGTGGCGTGATTGTTAGTAAATATTTATTTATTTATTATTAAATGTTTTCTCTAACATTTTAGTTGAAAAAAACTAGAGAAGTCTATTTGCGTCTTAGCCGTTAAATTAAATAATGCAAAACAACAATGTGAAACGATTTTGATACATGTACAAAGAAAGGTGTGGTTATACTATGGTTTATACAAGAGGTCGGCAACCTTTTGAGTCGCAAGGTCCAAAAATTACAATTTACAATTTTTTTTAATTTTAAAGAACCACAAAAGAAATCTTACCAACAAAATAATAATCAGTACTTGCATAAATATATTTTTTTTATAAAAAAAGGTATTCATCTTATTATTCACAAGAAAAATATCTATTTATTCTTATATAATATAAGTAGTGGTTTTTTACAATAATTTAGATAATATATATGGTATTATTAGATAATCACTTATTATTTAAGTAAAAAATGAAAACAATTAATTTACTTACAACAATGGCCTGAGAGATAGAAATGGTGCCCAATCCTCGTTAGTCGATTCAAATCAATTTTAATTTTATAAAATAAATAATATTTGCATATCCAAAGACCCGCAGGTTGCTGAAGCCTGGAGTAGTGTAAGATGAGTACGCAAATCTGGAATGGATACGCTTGATAATAAAACAATAATTTTCTTAAACCCTTTTGCGATATGCCACATCCTGTTATTAAGCATTCGCGTCTAACATAATAGAGATGATCGGCCGTCGACAATTATCCTACGCAAATTAATAACGCGCTTACGAACGCAAATTTGATACGTCCGGCTTTCTAATGTAATTTAGAACGTTTTAAAAACGACAACTAGAAGATGGATAGTTTTAAATAAACTATGAATGTCATTATTAGGGTCTTAGATTTGTATTAAAAGATGTATACCTAAGAAATTGGCCGATTGCGTAAGATTAATATTTGATTCTTTTGTGAAAATTTCGTATAGATAAAAAAGGACGACGGTTTGTCTAACAATAGAAAAAACTTGACCTAAATTATTCAAATTCTCTACTGTATGCACATAATATTTAAATATTTGTTTTTTTACGCACATTCGTACGTACAGTTTATAAAATGTTTGATAAGGTTGGTACTGATGGTCGGGAAATTTCTACCAGTGGTAGTGCATCCCTATTAGAGGTAGGGTGCCTTGTGAGCCGGCTCGGGCTTCCCCAAGTTAGAGCCCCGAGAGCTCACCTACTCGCTCGATTACGCTGACGTAGCCTCTCAAGGCTACCGGCTTAGGTAAGAAAAAAAGCGTGGCTTACGTAGGTCCACCACCCTACTTGTTTCGGCCGTAAAGCAGAAGCACCTTTCGGTTTGAAGAATAAGGTTACTGCTGCTGTTGTACTATTATATAAAACCCAGAACTCATTCTCGGGTTGAATGGCAGAATTTACGTTGTTGATGTCTGTAGGCTTCGGCAACCACTTAAGACCAGGTGGGCCGTGAACTGATCCTCCCATCTAACAAAAAAAAAAAGAAAAGCCTTACCATGGTTTCGATTGATTCCATAATCGACTGACGACTTCCACGACGAAGGAATAACATTGTATATTCTAATAAATCCACCACCATCCTGCCTGCTTTTCCAGCGAGATACTCTTGCGTTTTGGATTAAAGAGTTGACTAGTCGTTAATTAATACAATTGAAATTTCGAAATGTGTCTCAAGGTACGTGGAGTACTTCCTTTTATAATAGGTATAGAATCCGGTAGCAAGTTAAAACCAAATAGCTCATCTAGATCTAAACAAATTGACAGAAACAACGCTATACCTAACCGAGAAAATTATAAAATCCTTATCTACGTAGCGATGAAGTCATGATCCCGAGACCTTTATTATAAAACAATAGGATAATGCAACTATCTGTATGGATATTACGTACTATAAAGAAGCATCGTGATAAAGATAATGGTGCAGTTAGTGTTGTAGGTTGCGATCTGAAGCGGGCTATCCGATGGTAGCTCCATATCGGATGCCACCGTTGAAACATCATGGCTATATCTGGTCTTATGGCTATGAAAACAATAATATTATTAAAGTTTATCTCGACACGAATGGTCCAGTAATGAGATTGAATTGGAAACTAGCTAAGCACGGCCTAGCTTAGCTGCGGCTTTTTCGAATATGAATGAAGCTTTCATATTTCAAAAGTATTTTCTTCTTGGCATTTAAATGGGTTTGTATTTTTTTTTCGTGGAAACCTTTTTTTTAATTAAATTTATTTTTTATAATGTCAGCTATCTTCTAGTTAAAGTTCCCTCCTTAAAAGCGATCCAGCCGCTTAAGAAAAACAGACGACAATCACACAGCGGTAGGCAGCGGCTTGGCTCTGCCCCTGGCATTGCTGAAGTCCATGGGCGACGGAACCACTCACCATCAGGTGGGCCGTACGCTCATCTGCCTACAAGAGCAATAAAAAAAAATAAAAAAACACAACCAATACCAAACATTTTTTTTTTTATATTTTAAGCATATGTATATTTTCATATGCATTTAGTACAGAGATATATATTTTATATCACAAACAAACACTTCAATTTGTATAATACAGACGTAAGAATTAGACGCTTTGAGTTCAGTGTTTGCCTGAAACTAATAGTTAAGTTTCTGAGAAATAACTCACAATATGTTCCAGCATTATCTTCAAATTTCGCGAGTATAATTGACTAGACACAATTGCAACTGCTTTTATAGTTTAATATTATGTTTATTATTTGCTTTTTACTATTTCTGACTTTTGGATACTTCGCAGTTTTCGTGAACAGAGAAGACTGAAGTGTTATTTATTCGTAGATATTTAAATGCACTGTAAAAATACCAAGTTTTATTTTAATTTTTATCTGAAATAAAATAAAAAAACAAAATGTGTGCAATTCACACGTGGTAGAAGTGAAACCTTCCAAAATTAAAATACAATTATCCTAAACGTCTTAAGTATATGTAAAATTTTGTCATTAGTAAATAATTGTAAGATAGCGCCCTCTGTGAATTGATATTTTAATTTCACGTATAATCCTAAATTAAAATTCACTACAAGAGCTTTCATACACACGTTAGTATTAAAAAATCTCACAGATGGCGCTGTATTTAAATAGTATGTATATTTCTGTCTCATACTTTGCTGGCTTCATCCTACACATTTTTGTATTTGTGTCTCTTACCTGTCGTTTTTTCCGTTGCATCCGGTTTGAAATCACAACGATTCTAAAGAAGTTTTCACTTCAATAATGTGTTTGAATCGTCTTATCATGAAGATTAAAACCTAAGTCAAACAAACTTTCAGTCCTCAAGATACTGTTACTTATTTCTGTGTCAAAAGAAATATAAAACTTAATCTATTTTTACAAAAAATACCAGGATTGACGAATAACAAATCATAGATAATATGTATACAAACTTAATTTATTACAGCTCACTCGTCCGGGGTGACGAAAAAAGTTAAATTATTCGACACGTCTAAAATAGTCAAGTGAAATTGATAAACGTAAAAGTAACTTTAATTATGTTTACCATATAATAAAAATAAAAAGTTATAATAATAAAATATCATGATTAACAAAATAAACACTACCTTTACATTTAAAATGATCACCGCAAATTAAAATGGAGTTTATATTCAAAGCAGAAGTTTGCGACGTTCGTGAGTTTTCTTGACATCTTAATATAATACCGCACAACGAACTCTCTGAGCACAATGAACAAAACATCTAAGTTAAAATTAACGGACGCCTTGTACCACAATATGTTTACCGTCATCACCGACAGTGAGACTCCCATAGAACACAATATTTATAGACACGACATTTTGTTTTTTCATGTACTTTATGGAAATTGCTAAAATTGAGACTTCAAGCTCAGATCCCAAGGAAGAAAACGGCATTCACGTTACAGTTCAATGGCTATGATATCTGTTAATCATTCAACATCACCTAATCTAACGGGAATGGTCAGCACTACAGTGGAAAACTTTCCAAGCTGATTAAAAAATACGACACAAAAGTTTTTGAAATTCACACATTAAATCTATTTTGGTCAAGTATTTACCGATTTGCTTTATTTATTATTAATTTACTCGTACGGCCGTAGCTGGAGTGGTCCTTTAGGCTACAGGCGATTAAGTAGGTAAAATAATACAAATTAAATCTAGAAGTTACATAAAGGACGTGACAAAAATAGACGTAACCTGATTGAATACATATGCCACATATTTGACGGTTGTGATCGAAATTAGATTCAATAAACTGAAGTACGAAAAAAAAGATGTGTGGTATCGTGGGACACCGGATAGGAACGAAGTTCCTAAAAAAATATAAATTTTAAGTTCTATTCGAGGTATAAAGAAAATAAAACTGGAGGTTTCGCGACAACCCACGGTCATTCGGTAACGTGCGAACTTATTATGGTACACTTCATTGACGCTTGCTTGCATAAGATTTAGTGTAGGTATTGCGCAAACGAATGCTCTAAGATCGTGGTCAAGGAATGATAAAAAAAATGTTATTTTTTGTACGTTATTACAAAGTTGTACACTGTGTGCATTACTAATAAAAATCCTACGTTACGGACGTTTTTTCTCGGTTAGGGTACCCCTCCGCATCGTCACATAAGGAACTTCGTTCCAATACGGTACTTAATTTGGAAAAAACCTTATAATCATTTAACATAAAGCGCTTATCTTGATCCTTAGTCTATGGTAAGTACACACGATTTATCAAGACCGGGAGCTCTAAGGAATCTCGGCTTTATTTATATGTACGTGTACATCCAAACAGATGGGCACTGCAGGACGCCGCGATGCCCACGCGTCCACAATGGTCTTCAAATAAAACAAACAGTTAAATTCTCAGTCTCCTCTTTGTTATATAAGGTTAATAGTGGTAATATCTGTTATGCCATTTGTGAATCTAAAATACTGTACTGTTATTTTTCTAACAAACGGGTTCAAGAGATATGAGGTAATATATTACTTTTACTTATGTTCTTTGGACACATCGCCAGAAAGAGAGGTGACAATTTGGAAAAGCTGCTGGTAATAGGCAAGGTATGCGGAAGTCTAATGCACTGGTCGGACCAGATACGCTCCACTCTCAACACTTCAGTCCACGTTGCTATCCACATAGCCGAGGGTAGGCAGGAATGGTGCAGGTGGTGGTAGGACCTCTTGTGAGCACGGGTAGGTACAACCACCCTGCCTATTTCTGCCGTGAAACATTAATGCGTTTCGGTTTGAAGTGTGGGGCAGCCGTTGTAACTATACTTGAGACCTTAGAACTTATATCTCAAGGTGGGTGGCACATTTACGTTGTAGATGTCTATGGGCTCCAGTAACCGCTAAACACCAGGTGGGCTGTGAACTCGTCCAACCATCATAGCAATAAAAAAAATAAAAAACGGATAATACAGGAGAAAATTGTTAGAACGGGCCACGACCCTTAACACTGGGGATTATCGACGCAAGGACTATAATCGTCTATACCTAAATTTTAAGCTCGGGCGAATGAACACTCACGCGTCAGAGTAAGAAATATGCCGAATGGTGCACTCATACATGCAATAATACACAAATGCGAATTTGGGCATTTACAAGCACCGTTTTTACTAACTGAAAATTTCCTTAACGTCGTCCAATTCAAGTCTGACCAAGCACTTGGAGAATCGCAAATTAAACAACATTGTATTATTAAAGTCGACTAGAAACTCGGAGGTATTTAAAATGTGTGGAAAACGTTACTTGAACACAGGGCATTCTAGAGCTCGGATAAGGCGTTTCCCGGCTATTCGCCTGTATAGAGATGTTACCCTCGAAGCCATCTGACATACGTATGGTCTGTGCTGTTACTTGGTATTTCAATAGAGCGCTTCTACAAACGTTTTCCAAGACCGCCGGCTGTTCGAAGTCAGCGAACATATTTACAATTAAATTCTATGTGCTTCCGTTAATATATTATTATTGAGCAAGCAAACAGTATTGAGTTAAATTATATATAATTAAATATATATAATTAACTATGTAATTTTTACTGGTGGTAGGACTTCTTGTGAGTCCGCGCGGGTAGGTACCACTACCCTGCCTATTTCTGTCGTGAAGCAGTAATGCGTTTCGGTTTGAAGGGTAGGGCAGCCGTTGTAACTATACTTCAGACTTTAGAACTTATATCTCAAGATGTGTGGTGCATTTACGTTGTAGATGTCTATGGGCTCCCGTAACCACTTAACACCAGGTGGGCTGTGAGCTCGTCCAGCCGACTAAGCAACACAAAAAAAATTAAAACAAAATCTGTAAACATTCACATGAATTTCTTTCCGAAAAGGAAGGAAGCTTTTGACATTATCGAATGAGCTGCTACTCATTCAGACGATGCGGAAGTTCTCTGACTCAAGACACGATTCTATTGAAATAAAAGACGTTTAATATATTTATTGAACACAAGATTAGATGCTATTAGTAATCGATAGCGACAATTAATTGTATTCTACTGTAATTGCTCGGTGTCCATAAAAAGCATCATAAACGCTAGTATAGCAATCTATACTGGGCACAAAAGTGTAACCAAAACTACTTTTATACTCACGATAAGATACAAAGGGAATTCAAACAAACTGCCAGATTTCAAAATACTTTTTGTTCTTTCTGCGTAAAAAGAAAAGTCCGTAATTTTCCGTATTTTTTTTTTTCGTTTTTTAGCGTTAGCTCATTATTCAGATGTCGATCAATAAATAACACCTTAGTCGTCGGTGATCACGAAAACGGTAAAGCATTTAAAGACGACAATTTTTTTTTTTTACGAAAATAGTAAATGAGAATTCAAACCGTAAATATTGTTTTAACCGTAAATAACCGTAAATATTGTCTACGATGTGCGAAAATCGAAGAAATTTATTGAATATTGAATATTTATAAGCGTAATTTAAAATAAAAATCAATACAAAAATCAATCATTACCATTCACTACTGTTAATTATGATGTTTGAAATGTTCGCACCTTTGTAAATAAGTTATTAATCTGTATAATCGGTACAAAAACTTGCGTAACATAAAGCGTTTGCTGTAAACAGAATGACTCGAACGTGACTCGTTGAAAAATACGAACAATAGCCTTAATGCTTACAAGGAATCTAACGGTATCAAACAAATAGTTATTTTGACATGTCTACGACTACGGCCTTGACATACGAATCAATCGATGAAATATGCGGTGGGCAAACGTGATCAGAATCTACATACAGTCACCTTTCACACCTAGACGAGTGAAATACATCACAGATCCTGGCGGTTACATCACAATATAATATCATCAATCAAAAACTACAAGGGTCGTATGCAGATTTTATTTAAATCCAACTGTTATTGTGAACGCACCCACGTGTCGATTTTTGTATTCGATTTTCGCCTTTGGGTGTTTCGAGTCGGTATTACCAGCGCATCGACACCGCATAGCTTCTAAGGTCGACAATCGTGTTCTTACTTCGGGACTGTTAGAATGACACTATCGGTTCTCGTACTGAAATGCATTAGGTTATTTTGCATACAAAGAGTTATAAATATTTCTTATGGCTAAGCTCGTCCTAGCTCAGCGTTTTGAGAACTCGACCGGATGACACGCGTCGATACGTCCGAGCTTATTTTGTGCCGTTGCGTTAGATGTAAATGAATAATAAGCAATAATTTCGTTAGAAAATTTTGTGTAAGCTCTTAAAATAATGTACAAATCATAGATCGAGACGTGGCATTTGATTGTTTACGTGATCGCGCCGTAAAACTCGTGAATAGCGTCCTTCGAATTCGTATTTATTGGTAACAGAATCGATTTCCTAACCGCACAAAACCGATTTGAAGTGGCAACAACACCCCAATTAGCATGAGATCACGTCCGAAATCGCAATAAAAGATAAACACTAGTAGTATTTGCGTCTGAAACGGTTGATATTTAAATAGGTTCGCGCAGGGCGGAACACTTGTTCGATTTGACAGGTGATAGCAATGGCACCGTGAAATATGGCCGTTCGGGAAAGATAGCGCGCAGCTGGCGAATACGATTGTATTGAGGCGGGCCACCGGGACTCCTAACACGAATTTTTCAGCAATACGTTTTACTATCTTGACATATCTTTGTAACTCTTTTTTTATTATTGCTTAGTTGGGTGGACGAGCTCACAGCCCACCTCTTGGCCATCTCTCCGTACGGGTGAGTACCACCACCCTGCCTATTTCTGCCGTGAAGCAATAATGCGTTTCGGTTTGAAGGGTGGGGCAGCCGTTGTAACTATACTTGAGACCTTAGAACTGATATCTCAAGGTGGTAACTACTTAACACCAGGTGGGCTGTGAGCTCGTCCACCGATCTAAGCAATAAAAAAAAATAAACTCATCATATCTTTTAATAGAATATCAATAATCAATAGAATTTCTCTTGGACTTCAATTAATGAACAATTCCTAAAAAAATAGCATGCGGTTGTGTGGAACAAATAATTTATCAAAAGACATTATTACATTACAAATTAGATGCTTAGTGAAGCTTATACGTAGTTCGTCTGATATTATGTGGCTCCTGGAGCTTACTCACAATGTAAATGCCGCCACATTACCTCCACAAATGAAAATTTTAAGTGTTAGTAACAACTTGCTTATCGGCAGATGTGCGGAAAGCCGTAGCGACCAATTTTATTTTTTTAATTTCTTCCATATTAACTTTTTTTCCATTAGTGAGCAGAATCCACAACAGAGTTAACATTCACAAATCACGTAGTTAGTATTAAACTTTTAGAAATGTGTATGTTGAAGGCCCCTCTATAGAAGGAAACAAACTGATCGATCGATCACGCATACGCTTTGGACCTATTTGAATATAAGATTTGAGCTTTAATACTAAATAAAGTTATTATACCCTAATCGGTAGTCTAGTACTACCTAATTTTAGATAAAATTAAAAATTTAAATTTATTTAAGAGGAACCGAGCTGTTAGAATATACTTAAAATAAATTAAAGTAAAACAAATTTTATTGTGAGCAGGCCTGATATTTGTAAAATTTGTATTTACTTAAAATGAACTTGGTTTTAAAACTGATTTCTTTATAGCTCCGGTAATTTGAATAACAAATCTCCAGCTCCTGCCTTGAAAAAAAAAAAAAAAAAAAACAATTTTATGTCAACAAGAAACAAGAAATAATCGCTAATTACGGTTTTACCACAATACAGATTACATTACAATACGTATGCATTCTCCGTCTCATATTTAGTACACTTATAGGGGAAACTGTGAAAGTTATAATAACTAGTGGATACATAATTTCACGTCGTTATATCGCGGTTATAATTATGTAGTTGCAAACAATAAAACTGTTTGATTATTAAGAAATATTATTTCATGCATTTCCGTATTACGAAAACGTAAGGCTGACGCAATCCTCTCCGGGTTCATTATTGTTGGAAGAGTTTGTAACAAAACAGTTGTACAGCCTTTTTAGAGTGAAGCATGCTTTTGTAAGGAACTGGTCGAACCGGCAGCGACGTCCACTTTAAATTAGAAGCGCTGTCTCTGATTTTCCCCCTTTCTTATACGCACAATTGATTTATGACGAACACAAGCGAACACTCGTGAAAATTTCGCGTGCGTACTTTTATATATTCGTTTTCGTTTATATATTCGGACGATGCGGAGGGGTACCCTAACTGGGAAAAAACGTCCGTAACGTAAGATTTTTCTATTTAGTTTGTTACCAACAGATGTCCCTGCACGTAAATTCAACAAATCCTGAATCGCGGTGACGAAATGTTATACAGTTGATAGACCTTCTCGTATTTCTCGTATTTTATAAATCATAGTGATTAAAAAAAAGTTGATAACTTTGTAAAGTAGTTTTATTTTTATTTTTATCAATAAAAAAATCATAATAAAAAATGTATACCCGAATAATTATTTTCTTTATAAGTTTATACCTCGAATAGAACTTAAAATTAATATTTTTATAATAAGGGACTTCGTTCCTATCCGGTGTCCCACGACACCACACATCTTTTTTATCTATGTAACCAGTAACATCCGTGCGAACACTGTGTAACATAAGTTGATTGGTTTCAAAATTGAGTATATAAGTATTGACTACAAATAAAAAAGCGGATTAACACAATTAATTAAATGTCTGATAATTTTGCAGAAAAAATAAATTTCTGATGTAATAAATAATTTCTTGTTCATGTATTAATGATAATATCACACTGAATATTACAAACTAATATTGCAATAAATTAATATATCTCCTGTATTTTTCTCGTAAAGAAATGAATCCCAGTGTCGTCAATCAGTCTGTAACATTATGTAGGTATCGTTGTCTAACACAATTTGTATCGCAACAAGAACTATTTTCGCAATGTTTCAATTGAATAGACCACTTAGATAAATCCCGATTTATTATTTACAAAGAAACTCTCCACTTCAATAGACTACTTTCGCTTCTAATTAGAACTCATCGTGTGCAATCTATGCCCATTTTAGAACGCCACTGAATCAACACCCGCGCGGCGCGATTAATCACGAAAATTCTGAACTAAAGTTTGCATACGATAGTATTGTAAACAGAACCTTAGAAATGTTCAAAGAAGTAAGAGACATATTAGTTAATTACAATAGTACAATTATTTTAAAAATCTACTTGAAAGCAAAATTGATCTCAACAAAAAAAAAAATCGTTATGAAACTAACGTTTTCCATTTTCTAATGCAAAAATAGTTTAAATGATTTACACAATAACAATATAAGGAAAATGAAGTCATTTAGATGATAATATATAAGAATTTTATAGCATTTCAGTGAATCATGGGCTTATTGGCTTCTTGAATACGGGCGGCCATACCTAACTCATTAGTTGACAGAAATGAGTGTAACTACAAACCAGAAAAGACTTATTCTACAAAATTCCAACATAAAAGAAAACACACAAAAAAGAGGATAAAGAGGCCAGCAGTCGGCGCCGGTGTGAGACTGTCTTCGGACAAGCCCTACAATTTTTTTTAAGTATATGTCGATTTTTCTGTAGCCCAGGGACCTGAAACTGCCATACTTTTAAACAAACATTTTTTTTGTCTGGAAACTAACGACATCTTGTAGCAGATGCCCCTAAACTTGTATGTTGTTAAAATTAACGCATTTAATTATTGTATAACACAGAAACAACACAGGAAATTAAAAATTAATAAATAACACAAATCTTTATTTGTTATAGACAAATTGATTAAATTTTATCAATTTGTGGTTCTTGAAAATTTACAAAATCCTTCATTAAAAATAAAATATAGGATAGGTAATATGTTACTGCCATCTACAGGAGCAATGAGAAACCAATCGAAGCGAAACCATCTAGTGGTCGATGCCCATAAACATTATTGTTGAGTACTTGAATTGCTTATCTATAATTAATTTATCTGTATTATATATGCTGTGGCCGGTGTAGCCACCTCATGGCAGACTTCCCCACCAAATTTACCCCTTATATCTCCTTAACCTTAAAGCATCATTTCACCTCTGCTCTGTGTGCCAGGGAGTTTTCATACCCGGACAGAGAGCCTCCCCCCAAGGCCCGTTCCATGCCCTCGTCAAGGAATATAGCGATCCCTGAATAAATACAAAATTGTATGTAGATGGCCTAAGCTTTTATAACTCAGATTGCTTATCGAACTAATTTTCTGTTATAAAAAAATAGCAGTGTTCGTCCGAAGTTTTTCTCGAGTCATTCTAATATTATCTTACAATGTGCGTTATACACAAATTTGGCTTGTACATCTTTGTTTTTATTTATTTTCAAAAGTGTTACTGCTTCATTTCTTATTTCTTATTTGTTGATCAGAATAAGGCTCTTTAGTCACACAACGCAACTGCAGCTCTGATTGTAAACGTCAATTCTAGTCGTTTATCGTGTATTTCAATTTGACACATCGCAGCTATCATAGGCGTAAAGGTTTAACGCATGTTTTTAATGAAATATTAATGCATGACTGTATAAGGGAGTCCAGTTTTGCACGAGAACTTGCCTTATCGGATTATGACCCACAAGCACGAGAATTTTTCTTGTTTGGTAGTAATGGCATCTTTGGTGTTCTTGCGATCTGAGAGAGCTTTTTTTTTTCAAGCAATCGTTATCGTGTGAAAATTGTGCTTTAGAAACACAAAGTAACTTAGTGTATTTATTAGATAGTTGATACCGATGTTGGCAAAAACAAAGGTACCGAAGGTAATTGCATCTAAACAGATATATGTGTGTAACAAAACTATACGATAACTTCTTAATTCTATAGTGAAAGCAAAGCTAATTGTAGTAGATTAGTTTAATAACCATGTTTCTTTTAACAGTACTTAACTTGCATTAATAGATTTTTATGTATTTTTTTTTTATTGTTGCTTAAATGGGTAGACGAGCTCACAGCCCACCTGGTGTTAAGTGGTTACTGGAGCCCATAGACATCCACAACGTAAATGCGCCACCCACCTTGAGATACAAGTTCTAAGGTCTCAAGTATAGTTACAACGTCTGCCCCACCCTTCAAACCGAAACGCATTACTGCTTCACGGCAGAAATAGTCAGGGTGGTGGTACCCACCCGCGCGGACTGACAAGCGGTCCTACCACCAGTAATTAACAATAAAACATTGGGAATGTTGCTCTAAATTTCACCAATGATAATTTCCCTCGTTTGCCGCACAAATCTAAACATGGGCAGATACGTAAAACGACTTATTAGCTACATTTAACGGGCCAATTTAAGTACGATTTTCTAAATTAAACGAACCGGTCAATCCGTCAATCAGCCTATCTTGCGTTTAACAAGAACTCGTAAACATCGAGTGAGTAACGCATGTAGGGGATCGATTTACCCAATTAGAATCGATTACATCGGCCCTTGTTTGCGTTTCTGGTACCGTTTCTGGTGCGTCGGGGCACTTGTTACATCTTCCAAGTATATTCATTGAAAATAATAGAAGTACTATTATAGTTCTTCTTTTTTATTGTTGTTTTTTTCCTACCTATGTTGATGGCCTTGAGAGGCTATTTCAGCTTCTTCTTGACGTATGGGTGAGCTCACGGTGCTCAAACCAGAGTGTTGCTAACACTGGCCCTAGCAAGAGCAGTTCTTCGCAGAATCTACAACCGGATCGGAAACGCGACCCACTGATAAGATTCGGTGAGAAACTCAGTGGGCTGTGTAAAAGGACCGTTAATGGATCGGGAGGATCCGTAATGACGTGCTTAGGACGACGTCGTTTGGAAGTCGTCGTGGCCTAAGGGATAAGACGTCCGGTGCATTCGTGTTGAGCGATGCACCGATGTTCGAATCTCAGGCGGGTACCAATTTTTCTAATGAAATACGTACTCAACAAATGTTCACGATTGACTTCCACGGTGAAGGAATAACATCGTGTAATAAAAATGAAACCCGCAAAATTATAATTTGCGTAATTACTGGTGGTAGGACCTCTTGTGAGTCCGCGCGGATAGGTACCACCGCCCTGCCTATTTCTGCCGTGAAGCAGTAATGCGTTTCGGTTTGAAGGGTGGGGCAGCCGTTGTAACTATATTGAGACAATCTTTTTATATTTTTTTATATCTCTAAATTATATCTCAAGGTGGGTGGCGCATTTACGTTGTGGATGTCTATGGGCTCCAGTAACCACTTAACACCAGGTGGGCTGTGAGCTCGTCTACCCATCTAAGTAATAAAAAAATAAAAAAAAGACGTCGACTGTTTACCATTCGGCCCACAGGATCGGGTATGAGTACTGGTGCTGTGGTTTTAGATAACTGGATATTTTATTTCGGTCTTTCGTATTTTATAATAGTGACTTTATGTTATGTACGGGCAGGCGCGCTAATTATATTGTGTACGGATGCATTTTGCATCGGAGTCATTCATTTTCGACTCAGTTCGTGCACCGGCAAGGCGTCGCGTGCTCGCATAAGATCATTTGTACCATAACTTATAAGCTTCTCAATAAATAATATCTCAAAGCATTGGAGTTGTTATCACTATCACAGACAGATTCCGTACAGGTTAATTGCGACAAACCGTACAGGTTAATTGCGACAAAAAGCTATTACTTACTCATACTTTTTCGTAGATATTATTAAACTCACTTCTATTGTTTTATCTCCATTTTATTATTGCCTTTCATTGTATTTGTTTAATTTTCTAATATGTAAATTTTTCTATTCTCTTGAACGACTGTTGTTGTTAGCCTGTCAATGTACAGAGGCTGTAAGAATTTTGATTGTCTCTGTCAATTGCAAATATCGCTACGACTATGTTCAAAACAATTCTTATTTTACTTATCGAGTGCTGATTTCCTAATCTCATTAGGATATGCATAGTGCTCGTCTTTAAACATACTTTTAAGTAATGTGATGTGTTAACTTTTAAATGCCAGAGTGAGTACACTATTTACATTGCGCGATGGCAAGCAGGTATTCTGCGAGAATCTCCGCTATGTGGCATCACTGGAATCTGTCGCGAAACACACACAGATTAGTAGCAAAGCGCTTTAGACTAATTAATGGTTTCTGAGCAGTTGCTTTTTTTTTTAAACCTTAATTCGTTTTTCTTAAGTTTCTGTTTCGAAATGTATAATTAGCTAAATATTTTAATATATATACATATTAGTACAAACGTACAAAGTAATATATACATATTAAAAAATTATTGCCCTTGTATGCAGACGAGCATGCGGCCCACCTTTTTTTTTTTTATTGCTTAGATAGGTGGACGAGCTCACAGCCCACCTGGTGTTAAGTGGTTACTGGAGCCGATAGACATCTACAACGTAAATGCGCCACCCCCCTTGAGATATAATTTCTAAGGTCTCAAGTATAGTTACACCTGATAGTGAGTGGTCACCGTCGCCCATAGAGTTCAGCAATGCCAGGGGCAGAGCCAAGCCTATGCCTACCGAAATCAAACGTAGAACCTTTTTTTTTTTAAAACAGTCCCCAAACGCTATTGTTATAAATAAGATATTAGGAATCAATAAATAAGATTAAAATAATATAACAGATTAGAAGAAATAATTTAATTTAATTATAATTATATTCATTTGAAGGTCATTTTCTGATAAAACAAAAACGTCATCGAAAAACTAAATTATGGATAATTTTCGTCTATATTTTCTGAGAATAATATGCAATTATCGTATAAAATTGTTCGTTCTTAAGAACCATTAAAATTTGGATGACATGACTTATAGCGTTGAAACCAGTTTCAATGTTCTCATCTTACTTCACTTAATTAAGTTGATTGATTCAGATTCCTGTACGGACGTTGTGTGTTTATTAACCAACAATGTTATCTTGTCAACATCCGAACGAAATATTGCCAGTAATTTATAAATATTAACTAGCTGACCCGGCAGACTTCGTAGTGCCTCAATCGATAAACTAAACTTTTGTATAAAATAAACTTAAAACAAACAAAAGGAATCCGTCCGACGGGGGATACATCAAAGGGAAAAGAAAATTGTTATTTTTATTTAATTCCATGCATTTTCATATTTATCTACCTTTTA
Organism: Bombyx mandarina; assembly: GCF_003987935.1. Next base: position 817,198 of record NW_021011590.1, on the reverse strand, counting down.
AACCTTCTCTGGACTTCCACAAATAATTCAAGACGAAAATTAGCCAGCCGCTCTCGAGTTTTAGCGAGACTAACGAACAGCGATGCATTTTTATATACATAGATAATATCGCCGAATCAATGCTAAAGACATTCGTTGAACAGTAATGTATAATCTACACATGGGAGGACATGTGTGTCCTTATGTTTATTATACACGTCTCCTGGAGCGAAAAACTATGATGAAAGCAACTACATGGAATGAATTCCACAACCGAGTGAGAATCTCAACGCAAAAACATACCTAGTACTCTTTATAGGATTAGTTTTTCGAATATCTAATTGGAACAAGTCACTGCCTTATAAAGCGCTTTGCTGATTGGCCTAGCGAATTTAAACTCTAATTACAATGCAATTAAACAGTCAAGTGAACTAATTGGTATGATAACATCTTTAGTAGAGTCAACGGGGTTTGGCGTAGTTTTTTCTGTGCTTGCGTTATTAGTAAAAATACACGTTAAGTTAAAGCTGAACTTTGCTAGTTGGGTTCAGTGAATAAAACATATCATACGGAAACTCCCTTTATAGAAACCATAAAAAATGAGCCTTATGGAATGGTTTATGGCCTTAAATTCATTATCATCATCATCATCATCGGCCTACTGTTATCCACTACTGACTTGTCCCAATCTAAGCCTTAAATTAAAGTTTATTATTTAGGGAATAATTGTCTTTGTAACACTGCAAAATTCCTTTTTTTTTGTACTTTCAAATTGTGTGACATGATTTGGATTCCGTTCATTGACTATCCAAATCATAGAACTAGAATTTATTTATGTTTATTTTTCTTTGGAAACCCAGACGAGCTTTTAAGACTGCAACTCGATGGGTACTGGACATCCAAAAATATCACGATGTAAATTCCGCCACCTAGCTCAATACATTAGATAAAATTCTCAATTGCTTAACGATCTTAATATTGTCTCACCATAATAATAGGACACAGATACTTAGTAAAGCTAAAGTAAATAGCCTTATTTTAAATTTCGTAAACACATTCGTGGTGGGTTTTCCAATCCTAAATATGCACAACCCCAACAAATCGTCACCGATTTCCGTTATGGATATGTTAGATTTTTTTTTCCTTCCCACGATTAATTAAAATCTTCGTTCAAAGCTGGTATTTTGTAACTTATCCTTTACCATAAACAGTTTATGAGACGGAATCCGGCGAGTCGTTCTCTTGATGAAGTATTTCGTAACAACTACACGCGAAGCATTCAAAACGAATAAAAAAATTAAATCAAATATATATATAGGCGAATTATTAGTAGGTACAATTACATTTAGTATAATTGTTGATGAAATCATTTGAAACACACAATTCGTTTGTTTTATAATCAGAGACAGGAGAATCAAAACTCGTTCAACGTTCAAAATTTCCGATCTAGAACTTGTCCGGTCTTAAAGGAGCCGGGAACATTCGAGACGATAAGACGAAGAACCCTAATACCGAATATCTTTCGCAAAAGTACCTACTCACTCGGATCGAAAATCGAACTTAAATCGATTGTAAAATTGTCACTAAGCACTTGATCAAAAGTATTATAGGTTTAATGCACTCCGATTATGATTAAAAGATATCGATCTTATATCTAAACGTAGTCAGCGATATTCACGTTGAAATACGGTAACCTCTTAACATTCGGCGGACCATGAGCTATACAAGGCAGCAAAAAATTGAAATTCGAAAACAAACCGGAACTCTAGTCCTTCTCTCTATCTTGTCACTAAACAAGCGTAACGGATAGTTCCAAGTTTAAAACTATGTTTACGATGACTCATAATGATTTCTCATTCTACTAGAATGACAACTATGACTTTGGTTTTCGTTTTGATTTTTAAAGAACAATATTTTTAAAGATCGGATTTAAAAAAAATGAACACAATGACATGATTATACCGTAAATCTAGTTTCAAAAACAAACAAAAACGGAAAAAAGTGCTACCCTGTTGTATTAATCATTTAGGTTAATTTGTTAGGTCTTTTTACATTTATTCTGTTACAATATTCTATATGCTTAAATCAATAACACAAAATTTTACAAAAAAAAAAATCCATGTTCAACAAAATAAAAAGAAATATAATCAATGTAATGTAATGTAATAGTCTGTTATGTAAATAGAATATAAGAAAAATGGGAGGACAGTTTTATTCAAACGTAATCTTAAAAAAAAAAACAATCGTCAAAATCGGTTCGCCTAAAAAAACACACACATACCAATACAGTGGGATTGATAAGCTCCTCTTATTTGAAGTCGGCTGAAAATAAATGTAACGCGGTGTAATGAATGCAAAATTTAGAGAACATTACCAAGCTTAATCTTTAGTGTAGTGCATGCAATGATATAGTGACCCCGTGCTGTAAATAAGATCGCGACCAGACACGTCATGCGGATAGCGAAGCTTAGGTCAATCCACCCTATTCGTGTTTCGCAATATGCATTTGATACACAAAATATATGTCAACAATACATTAACTAACTACACTAATATGATAACTATATTTAAAACATATTGTTTATAATATTATGTAATAATAATTATATTATAATGTAATTTTAAAAACTAAACGAAAAATTTATCAAATAGACCTACAAGAAGATTGTTGTTTATTTTTATGAATAGTATCAAATTTAATTTCTTATTTTTGATTGAAATGCAGACAATATCAGATACACTCGTTGCTTACCTGGTCGTAAATGGTTGTTGGAGCTTACAGAAATCGAAAAGTGATTGCCGCTCACATTGACAATGAAGTTACAATTAGTATATTGTATTTTTCAGTATCTCGATTGCCAAGCTATTAAACTAGTTTCCTGTGATAACAAATAGAATATTAATAGATAAAACAAGATCGGTTTTTATTAAAGAATTAAATATATTTTTTAAATCGGTCGCTTGCATTGAAACTGTATTTCATAATACCTTTTAAAGATTTATTCGTGAATGCATCGACCGTAAATCGAGTACAATCGAGTTGGCATGCTTAGTTCGCGTGCCCGGCTTGCGACACCGCCGCCGCGCCCAGTCACTGATGTGCGTGCTATCGAACAATATCGATTTTATATCGATTACGAGTGTCGCGCTTCCGCGTCTCTATTCGCTTTGAAATACTCTCGATACTCTACGAAAGCGATGATAATTTCGATTATTTTTATGTAGTGAATCCAAATGATAAGTTTTTTTATAATATTTAAATTAATATTAAAGTTTACGTCAGTTTCATTTTAAGTTGTACACATAGCCGCCTACAATATAATAGGACGTTAACTCAACTCTCAACGTAGGTAGCTACGAATTTTGTATTCGCCAACAAGCTCTGACCTCTATATTCTCTTTACACAGACAATCAATAACCAAAGTTATTCTAAATATGTACATAATATCAAAACATCCGTAATTGTTTTTAATATTTATAATTCATTATAATATCCTTGATAAATCCCAGATTTTCGTATCCGCGTCTTATAATTCTATTCGAACACGTCATAACATGTCCACAACATGATCATTGGTCAACTGATAATTAAAACGGATGTAGCTTGTAAAATTATCATTTCTGATTTATCTCGGAACGGTGGGTGTAACAGTAACGGACCAATTAAATACCTACCGTTTCGCCTTGATTCTCATTGAGAGTTTCTGAGAAAGACCACAACAATCTTTAGGAAAGATTAGACCTATTCATTAACGGTTCGATACGTCGCTACTGAATTAAGTTTGGTTTATTTTTAATTGTTCACGTTTTTAATGTTCATTATAATAAACTAGCGACCCGCCCTCGCTTTGCTTCGGAAACATTAAAATACACATGAAACCAAAAATAAAAAAAATAAAAAAAAAGGGACAATGTCGGCTTCTAATGGAAAAAGAATTTTTCAAATCAGTCCAATAGTTTCGGAGCCTATTCGAAACAAACAAACAAACAAATATTTCCTCTTTATAATATTATATTAGTATAGATTATTATTTTTATTGCTATCACACAATGTTTGTTGTAAATTTAAATAAATCTAATCAAACATTTGTACTTATGATAACGACGCAATACTTCTTCGTATATTTTTAAGTAACAATAAAAAAAAATAAAAATAAAAAAAAAACATTGAGTATTTGGTTAGTCTATGAAATTTAATAATGACACCGTAATAAATACGATTTGTATTGTACACACTCTATTTTTAAAATTAACAAAGACAGAGTCAGGATGCGATAAATTAATGACCAAAAACTTGTCATCATATTTATAACTCTTCCGAACCGAAATCAATGGACTCTAATTAAAGTTATTGATGACATTTACTGCCGCTCTCGGAATCAATACGTTTGCATACAAAGAAATGCGCGTTCAATCATTTATCCACATTACAATCATTATTAAAATATTTAAACTTTTTTTTTTCACCTTCCGAAGTATGTCTGAAAAAAAAATGCAAAGGGAATATAATACAGTTTTCGACGAGATAAACCGGGATATTTGTTACATCGTTAATGACCCACGGCGTAAAAATACAGAGCGCTCACTAATTGCATTAATTGTCAGTTGCGATGACAATTTAATACTTAATGTTCGTTTTTACTAAGTTCAGTTATCATGTTGTTAGAGGTCAAAAACAACAATAGACGATTACTTCGCTGAGTCATCTTCTATATGATTAAAAAACGAATGTTCGTCTGTTTGTGCTATACGCATATATATTCCATAACAATAAATCCGATTGTTGTGTAACTTGTCGATGTCTTTCATAATATGATTATCAACAGTCGCAATAGAGCAGGATTAAAATATGTATTTTACAAAAATATCAAAAGTATATGCTGTCAATAAAACTGAAATGTTTTCTCGATTATTTCATTTTATTTCGAATCAACTACTTCTAACGTATGTAATATACTGCGTACATTTTTAGGATAACGTCTCTTTAAATACTAGATGTAATATTAAAGTGATCGAGAAGTCAATACAAACGATAAGAAAACCTCGCAAACCCATATGCGATCATGCGATTTTTATGAAAAGTTTTTCGATGTTATATGCCTATTGCGTGATGCAGCGGATTCGACCGTAGTGTCAAAATTGTGATACTTTATTAACTAGTGTTCGCCCAGAGTTTCACTTCAATTGAGTCTAGTTAGAAATTCGACCATAATTCTATTGTCTTAAGACTTACTTACTTTAATGTATTAAATAAATAAATAATAATAATTAAATATTTACTAACAATCACGCCACGTTAACTGGTCCCGTGCTAAGTTCGTAAAGAACTTGTGTTACAGGTACCAGATAACAGAAATAAAAGTAATTTTTTTACTATACACATACATATATTTAATATACATCCATAACCCTGGAAAAGACATTTTATATTTACCATACAAACATTCTTCCCTTGGCGGGATTCGAACCCGCTACACCCTTGTGTAGTGACCATGTCACTTACCACTACACCAGACTGCCGTTAAATTATACTTATTAGATTTCCTCAACAAAAAAAAAACGAATATTTCTAAGCATATAATTAATAACAAGAACAAAAGAATCGGCTGACAAGCAGAGGAGAAAACGGTACTTAAATATTTTTTCCATGCTTATTTATCTCATCCAGATTCAGGTTGATTTTAAACAATTATCATTGATAAAGATCTTAGATATATACAATATATTTATTGCTAAGCTAAAAATGTAAAACATGCTCAAACTATTGCAATAAATCACTGGTCCTATTTAAAGCGGGGCGACCATATTGTGGCATTTCTAAAGGACGGTTAATAAGACACATTTCTCGTGTAGGGTGTATCCGCTATGGCGCTTACGAAGGACTCCACAATGGACCCGGTGTCAGGATGTATTAGTTAAGCATTACACGCTTACGTGTGGGCGTATCAGCAAAGGATATGCGTTTCTAAAATTGTAATGTTTTCTATGATTTTAGAATATTGAGCAGAACGTGAACACTAATAATGTAGGTAATTTAAGGTAGTAATTACTCTGGTCATGGCTGCCGGTAATTACATACTCGATCTTGTGGACCGAATGGTAAACAGTCGACGTCGTCCTAAGCACGTCATTACGGATCCTTCCGATCCATTAACGGTGCTTTTAGGTACCTCAAGCACCGGTCGCTGTCCTCGCCCGTAAATTTACCCATAGACCCCCCCCCACTGAGTTTCTCGCCGGATCTTCTCAGTGGGTCGCATTTCCGATCCGGTGGTAGATTCTGCGAAACACTGCTTTTGCTAGAGCCAGTGTTAGCAACACTCCGGCTTGAGCCCCGTGAGCTCATCTACACGTCAAGGAGAAGCTGAAATAGCTTCTCAAGGCTGTCAGCATAAGTATGAAAGTAGAGTAGTATTAAAATATGTTCTTTTTTTGTACACTTCATTGTTATAAATAGATTCTGTCACTAAACTAAAAATTGGTTTCACCGACGTTGAATAGTTTCTCTAGATGGACGCAAATCTACACAGACTATGAGCGTTCACTCACCACTAAACAGGCCGTATGCTCATCGAAGGCTTAAAATATTACCATATAAAAAATTGTTATGGTAGTGCAAAGGCTGAGAACAGATTTGGTGAAGAACAGATATTTTCGTGTATTTTGAAAAGAACCATCAGTGGATTATACGTTGGTTAATCTATCATTTTATAAAATTTGTTAATACTTCGTTGCATATACCTAATATATTATCATAATGTAAATGTAACTAACATTTAAAGTAATCGGATTACGGAATGCTGCCAAGCAGTGCCCCTGGCATTGTCAGTGTCCATGAGCGTCGGTAGCCACTCACCACCTGCTCGCCTGTCCGCGATAGCAATAAAACAATAAAATAGCTCTGGTTTAACGATTATTTTTAATTGCTTAGATGGATGGACGAGCTCACAGCCCACCTGATGTTAAGTGGTTACTGGAGCCCATAGACATCTACAACGTAAATGCGCCACCCACCTCGAGATATAAGTTCTAAGGTCTCAGTATAGTTACAACGGCTGCCCCACCCTTCGAACCGAAACGCATTACTGCTTCATGGCGGAAATAGGCGGGGTGGTGGTACATACCCGTGCGGACTCCCAAGAGGTCCTACCACCAGTGATTACGCAAATTATAATTTTGCCGGTTCGATTTTTCTGGTAAATATCTAATCAAGATTCAGTAACCGTCAAAAAGGCAGCAAACGCATAAACGATAATAACATTTTGCTTTAATTTAAATTTTATCAGCAACATAAATAGTTATCGTTGTATCAATCGGCACGAGCGACTCAATGATGAACGTAAATCTTTACGATGGGTGCGGCGGCAGTTCTTTATCCTAGACAATGAGGCGTGCCGAGGGCCGAATCCAATCGCCTACTTAATCTGCCACTTTGGTTCGTAGGGCTGCCCAAATCGCATTTAAAATTTCATGCTTCATTTAAAAAAGTATGATGCATTTTTACTATCCTAGTTTAAGTAGTATTTTACTATGTATACTATATTTTAGTTTCAATGCATTTTAAATGTGAAATGAAGGAGCAGTAAACGAAAAAGGAATTACTGTTCTCATATCGCTTTTATTCTCTTCAACTCGCATATAAAATAGCTTTTGTTTTACAAAAACCGATTAATGAAACGACAATTAATTCAATGAAATTGAATTAAAATATAAAATTATAATTGTTAACTTATCTAACGACCGCCTTCGTTTAATTTTCCGTCTAATTACTTGATAATTTCTTGGAGAACAGAGGTAATAAACGACAACCCTAATTATAGGATATAGACCCGACGGCGGCCACAGGCAACACGGGCGAGCGGCCGCTCTATAATGAGTGTAATTACCTTATCGCGTCCTTGTTGTGTCCTTGCTTTCACTGATAACGCATATCGAGGTCACAACTTATATAATAATTGATTAAAATTAAGAAAGGTCAATTTTTCTGACCCTTGATCCACTGATCTGGATTGTGATATTTACAATTTACATATCTCACTCAAATTGATTGTATTGTGATTAAGCCTTCACAATAAATCTTAAGGACTGATTGTTTTTTTTTATTTTTCAATACTTTTAATCTCGTTAAGACTACGTAATACAATGGAAAGTATGTCGAATAAGGCCATTTTTTTTTAAGTAAAAATAAATAATTTATACCATACATGTTTGGAATGAGCATACATACCTACAAACAGATTTAATTTGATAAATATTTCGTTAATAATAATTCGTTTAATATATCCTATTTACATGACATCACATCATTACCACTAAACTTACAGTTAAACCTAACGTTTTTTTTAATTGTAATTATATTCAAAGTATTTTTTTATATTTTTAAAGTATTCTTCACATTACAGCTTTCATCATAGATTATACACATTAATTAATTATAGATAAGCAACTCAAGCACTCAACAAAAATGTTTACGGGCGTCGATCACTAGATGGCTTCGCTTCGATTAGTTTCTCATTGCTCCTGTGGATGGCAGTAACAAATTACCTATCCTATATTTTATTTTTAATGAAGGATTTTGTAAATATTCAGTAATCGCTAATTGATAAAATTTAATCAATTTATCTATAACAAATAAATACTATATTATGGAATAAATTTAAAATGTCACTTGAACATAAAAAGTCATCAGTACAAAAATATTTAGTCTAAAATAAATACTTGTATTATTTATTAAGTTTTTATTTTCTGTGCCCAGTTACACAATAATTAAATGACTTATCAACATATAAGTTTAGGGGCATCCGCTACAAGATGTCGATAGTTTCAATACAAAAAAAATATTTGTCTTAAAATATCGCAGTTTAAGGGCCCTGGTTTTCATGGTCACGGACGACCGTGAAATTACCTTTAATTATTTTTACGACTCGTTAAAAATATTAAACCGTAGAAAATATTAAATGAAACATGCATTTTTGTAAAAAAAAAAATACTACCGCTTTACTTTTCTGTTCCTGTAAAAACGAAATACCAACCCAATGTATTCAAGATTAACTTACACCATGAAAAAGAAACTTCGCATAGTATTCATCAAACATCGAAAATATAATTTCTGTACTTACTTATGCTAGATCGTTCTAGTACCAATGAGCTCATGTGAGTATTTCCTGTCTTTTTAATACGATTTTTTTTGCTTGGTCTGCATTTATGTAGAGGAATCTTTAAATGTTATTTTCACCCCCTTCAAAAGGTCGGATTGATTTGACACACTTATCACGAACCGACGAAAGTACAATCTATACTAATATATAAATCTACAGTGGTTTTTACGGATGTTCCGTTATGACTACTGAACCATGCATTCGATTGACTTGATCCATGTAGAAAATACATACTTAATGGATATACTAATATTTATATGAGTGTTGAACTCCCTAATAATAATGATAATAAGATCTCAAATTATTTGCTTCCAAAAAACCAGACTTAATGAGTTTACTTAAAATAACCGACAGTTTTAGTAAAGCCATTGGGATGGAATTTGGTGTTGATAAATGTGCGTTCATAGATGTACAGAGAGGTAAAGTTGTAAGCTCAGATTGCTTACTACTTAACCATAGTGTGGTCCTCAAGTCTCTTTGTGAATCGGAAACTTACAAGTACCTTGGTATGTTTGAAGTGCTGAATATTGTTGACGCAGATATGAAACAATCGTTTAGAGATCGGTTTTTTGGTCGTCTTATAAAGGTCTTAAAAAGCCATTTATCAGGCGGAAACAAAATCCGAGCATTTAATGGTTGGGTCATGCCTATGTTAACATATTCCTTTGGCATACTAAGGTGGACGCAATCAGAGCTGGACGTACTGGACAGAAAAGTCAGGCGATTGTTAACGGCATACAGAATGCATCATCCACGTTCGTCTGTAATGAGGTTGTATATTCCTCGGAAATGTGGGGGTCGTGGTATTTTGAATGCCAAGGATCTACATAACCGAGAGATATACAACCTTAGGGAATATTTCCTTAAGATGAACGTGAATATGTATCGGGATGTCGTTGCAGTCGATAAGGGGCTAACTCCGCTATCCTTAGCTAACGGGAATTGGAAGAGGCTGAAGGTAGAGAGTATTTCAGATCGCATAACCGTATGGAGGAGCAAGGAGTTACACGGTAGGTTCTACCGGGCTCTCACAGGGCCTGATGTAGACCAATTAGCTTCCGTGGCCTGGTTACGATTCAGTAACCTCTTTGGGGAAACTGAAGGTTTTATCTTTGCAATTATGGACGAAGTTATCATGACGAACAACTACCGGAAATATATACTAAAGGATGGGACGGTCGACATTTGTCGGGCATGCCACCGTCCGGGAGAGTCTATTAGACATATTGTTTCTGGCTGTTCTCGGTTTGCTAACGGCGAGTACTTGCATAGACATAACCAAGTGGCTAGGATTATCCATCAACAACTTGCTCTGAAATATGGTTTTCTTGATTCTGCTGTACCTTATTACCAATACCAACCTCAACCAGTTCTTGATAATGGTCATGTTACGCTCTACTGGGACCGATCTATTATCACGGATAGGTATATTGTTGCCAATAAACCTGATATTGTGATAATAGATCGATCTGCGCGTCGAGCAGTGTTGGTTGATGTCACCATTCCTCATGACGAGAACCTCGTGAAGGCAGAAAAGGACAAATTAATAAAATATTTAGACCTGGCCCACGAGACTACCGCCATGTGGCATGTTGATTCAACCATCATTGTTCCAATAGTTGTATCGGTACACGGCTTGATAGCGAAAAGTTTCGATCAACATCTTAAGAAACTTTCGTTATCCAGCTGGGTTAAGGGCCTAATACAGAAAGCAGTTATCCTCGATACTGCACGCATTGTGAGGAGGTTTCTCACTCTGGAGTCCTAACCACTGGTGGCTTGTGTCGTAGACACCGCCATCAGCGGCAATCTATTTTTATATAGTGTTTTTTAAAAATTGTATTTTTAATATCTTTTTTAAAAAATATTATGTAATTAATAAGATTTTAAATAAATATAAATAAATGATAATAAATAATAATGTTAATTTTAAATACCCAGCGAAGCGGCCCAGTATTGCTAGTAATTTAATAAAACTTACCGATTATCCTTCTGTATACCACGTATTAAGGCGTACACGCCATATGCACAACGGTAAATTAAAAATACAGAGCGAATAAAAAACATGTGTGCAACTCACACGTGGTAGAAGTGAAACCTTCCAAAATTAAAATACAATTATCCTAAACGTCTTAAGTATATGTAAAATTTTGTCATTAGTAAATAATTGTAAGGTAGCGCCCTCTGTGAATTGATATTTTAATTTCACGTATAATCCTAAATTAAAATTCACTACAAGAGCTTTCATACACACGTTAGTATTAAAAAATCTCACAGATGGCGCTGTATTAAATAGTATGTATATTTCTGTCTCATTCTTTGCTGGCTTCATCCTACACATTTTTGTATTTGTGTCTCTTACCTGTCGTTTTTTCCGTTGCATCCGGTTTGAAATCACAACGATTCTAAAGAAGTTTTCACTTCAAAATGCCCCGACACCACTAATTTCGAGCAGGTAGAAGCAGCAAACCATTTGGGTGATTAGCAATATATTCGCTGTGGCTCTAGCATACTGGTTCTGGTTCTGACTTGACAGAATACTGGCCTGCCTTCGTAGAAAAAAAGACATTCATTCCATTAAAGGTATATTTCATTGGATTAAATTAATTAAATAATATACTATATTCGGTTGTACTGTTTTATTTCTCAATGTGTTTACAATAATTGGAAATTGAAATAAAATTAAGAATTATCGAGTGACGAACGCATACATTGTTTCCGTGACACTAATTAATATCTTAAATCATAGTGCGACTATATGTGATATATTAAAAGTTAAGAACTTTATAAGCATTTGATTGATTTAATAAAATACACGAATAAGATTTAGAAAAACTACTTAAAAAATAATTTGATTTAGTTAAATCGTTGGAGATTTATAATATTTGTTTTCATGAAATTAAATTTCAATGTAAACTCGCGGAAAATTTATAAGTGATCAATTTAACCTATTTTTTCAATTGTTTTTATTTACATGAAAGTACCGTAAATTACAGAATAAAAGGTGGAATAGGAAGTGTTAAATTTTATATATTATTCAAAATCTAAATTATATTAACATTCTAATACTCCTACATTTTTAATACAATTTCTAAAGTGAGCTTTGATTTTTATCAAAAAACATATGATATGCTTTTAATTTTAATTTAATGAAACTTCATACATGTACAACAACCGTGTAAATAACAACAAAAAAATATTACTTTTAATTTCCTTAAAGACACAACTAAGCAATAACAATTTACATATAATATAGTTACAAAATTCATTTTAATTATCATATAAAAATCGATATTACACAAATTAATTTGCAATCAATTACAAACGAAAACTTTGGTAAAAATTTAGACTAAATAAGATTTCTTTTCGATTTTCAAATCAAGACTAATTAATTTATGAAATATTTTTTTATTACAAATAAAATCACTTTATTCTATCGAATTGCTGTATCAATAATCATTAAGTAAAACGTCGCACGCATCACTGGGACATATTTAAATTTAAAATTCTAATAGTATTTTTATTTATTTACAATCTAACATTAATATGTACACAAAGAGTTTAGCTTATTTCACGAGAAGTGAACTAGGAACAAATATTTAAGTCACATTAAACATTTTTGAAACAATTACTGATTTTACGACAGAATCGATAATGTAGCTAAGATAACGTGATTAATAAATCTATTGACCTCAAATCGACGTATTTACAACGTTTATCTTTATGACTACAGCATTTAATTTTTACATTAACTTTACAATTAACATTCAATGTCATGTATTATGCCCTTACAACACTGAACTGAATTCAGAAGGGTCTTTAGTCTTTATTATATAGGTACACTTCAACAAGTACTAGTAGAAGTTAATATCTAATACGTTAAAGAACTGTTGGATTTGGAAGGTAGTGAAGGATTCTGGGAGCGCTATGTAGAGATGGCGAGCGGCGGAGGTGAGCACGTCACCTTTCCCATGAAGGAACGGATATCATCAAAGTACGCGTCGTCGCGCTCCGTATCTGCAGAACTCGGTGAATCGCCGCCTTCAGCCTCGTGCTTCTTCAAATGTCGATCGAGGTTTGTCTGCTGCCCGAAGCACCTATCACAGAGCGGACACCGGAAAGGCCGCTCCTTGTTATGAATGTTCCTCACGTGTCGCTGCAGATTCGACGAGATTGAAAATGAGCGCTCGCAGTATTTACATTTGTAGGGCTGCTCACCGGTGTGAGTGCGCAGATGTCGGGTCAGGTTGGCGCTGCGCGGGAACACCTTCCCGCAGAATTTGCAGGCGTACTGATCTCGACCCTTCCTCGAGCCGGAGTTCAGTTCTCTGAACTTGGCGTACGCGCTCTGTTGCCGGTCCGGTCCGTCGGTGCCCAGAAGGGGGGATAAAAAATTGAAAGGACTCGGTACGTAAGGAGAGTGTGATGCATTCAAGATAGACTCGGATGCGTGGAATGACGGAAATCTGGGACGATACATCGCGTCAATGATGCTGTTGTGTTGAGGATGTACGGGCATGGGAAACGCAATTGACGGGGAGACCATCTGTGTGGGAGAGTCTCTCTTTGGCTCTACGCCCTCGACGTCCACATCAGTGGTGTCATTCTCGGGTGTCTTGCTTCTGGCGAGAGGACTCTCTGGTGGTGAATATGACTTGACAGAGTTACGAAAGGAACGGTCATCGTTTTCCGCTTCTGATTCTTTGTCGCTCTGTTTCTTTGTAACGGACAAATCGAGAGGCTGGTCTGCTTCATCTTTTTTGGCATCTTCTTCCGCCTCAGAATACTCGGAAGCTTTATCGTCATCCATTACATTCTTTGATAAATCTTTCGGTAAAGATGGAGAAGATGGTTTCACCCCCATAACTTCATTGTTGTTTAGTTTTAGTGAGAAGTTAAATGGAGACTTTCGTTTCATTTCGTCTCTTGTGAAATTGAATGGTACAATAGGAGTCTGCATTGCCATTATTGATGGATTATGCTGCGTGGAAACTTCTTCAATTGATGGTGAAGACATTTTTGTGGATGTGCCCGGGTATTTACTAGGCGTGTTTCTATCAGAACTAGCACTGTCTTTCTTGTTCAATTCTGATTCAAAATCCTTCATTTTTTTCGCATCATCGAGGGACGTGCAGCTGTCCATGCTTTTAACAGACATTCTACCTTCTTGTTGCTTGGAAACTAAGTTAGCATTTGACATAGCAAGATCGTGTTCCATGGCCAATCTAGCGGCTCCTTGTACATTAAGGAATGGATTCAAAAAGTCAGGTGAATAAGCAGCAGCGGCTGCAGCCGATAGCAGTGCTGGGTAGTGGGCAAACGTGTTATAATGCAACGGCAAAGTATGGCCTCTGTACATTGGGAATGGATTGGCGTTATTTGCAGGATTCATCGCAACGTTTGGTAAAGGTGGAATCGGTGGCAGTCCTTGCGGCATTTGTCCTCTTAAATTTACGGATGCCGTGGCAGTATCGCAAAATCTCTTGTGCTTGGTCAGGGATGCGTACGATGCGAAGGACTGACCACACTTTCCGCATTCAACCACTGCTCGACAGGCGACGTGCATGCGTTTATGGCGGCACAGATTTGAAAACTGTGTATAGGCCTGTAATGATACAACATATATGTTTTACATAGATGCTCAAACTCAACTTTCATTCTGATTGCATTATACTTTCTTGCTCAAATGTTTTTTTTTTTACAAAATATTAGAACGCTTTCACTATAGAGGTACTTGATATATAATATATATGATAGTTATTTAAGTGTTTTGTTAGATGAAGTTGAGGAACATAAAGCGTTTAAAGATTTTGAGAACGAGTCTTTTAAGCTCGGTAACATAATTTTACCCAGTTGTCACGAAGCAGTTATATGGTTGAAACCATCCATGAAAGATCCAATTGAGACTTCGATCCCGACTTCTACGAATCACAACGGCATTTATCTTAAGTTATCTACAGCCACATAAAACTGGGCAGGCCACATTACCATCTGCTTGTGGACGCAACTAATAAATTTATATATAAAAAACTATAACCATACTTCTTGGGCTGCCAGGTAAAAATTAACAAAGCTGACCTTAAAGCAAACTTTGCACTGGAAGGGCTTGACGCTGGAGTGTATGTGCGTGTGCTGCTTGAGGCCGGAGGAGGTGGCGAAGGTCTTGCCGCACTCGGGACAGGCGTGGCTGCGCGCGCCGACGTGCTGCACGCGGATGTGGCGCTGCAGGTTGGAAGGATCGGTAAACGCCTGAAATAACATCAGGTTTCGCGACACGTGAAATATTTACCGTTGCATTTACATTCTGTGCTTTCTTCATGTATGCCCAATTTTACGAGAAAAGACTTATTCAGTTTTTGTATTGAAACAAAAGGCTATTGGCAACTCAATGTAAGCATGATCGCCCGATCGAAACAGTTTAAGATTATCATCAAGAAAAGGATAATATGGCCTCTGTGATAGTTAACGCTTACCGCCGCTTATAGACTAGTAATATTTGGACCATAGCAAAACTTTGAATGAATCCATTTTAAATCCAAAGTATTTGGCAAAAACAATTTTTGATTGCATGAGCTAGTCTTTGACCTTCAAAATAACCCCGTTGAGGAACAGCACCCGAAATTACAAACTCGAAATCCCAATACATTCAGTAGCATGGTACCTCTGTGATGGGATCCCCAGAAAATTTGTAAATCCGACTTCTAACTTCAGAGACAAAATTCGAGGGCCCTTTTTGAACAATGCCTCTAAAAAACTCTGCTGACCGAATGATTGCGCATCTCCGGTACTTTCGACATATACCATTAACGGACTTTTCGTTCGGAACAGAAGTAAAGTGTACAGAAGTAAAGCATGAGAGACAGCAACAGATTACTTCACGTTAGGAATAAATGAAACACAGGCAACTGTAACTGGATTTAAACGGCGAAGTCGAGAACTACATCACACCTTGGGGCAGTTTTCGCAAGGATATTTCCTGATGTCGGTATGTGCGAGAGCGCGGTGTCTGAGTAGCAGCGCCCGTGAACTGTACGAGCGGTTGCAGAGCTCGCAGTGGAAGGCACCGGCCGGCTGACCGTGACGCTGGATCAGATGCTGGTCGAGCCTGGAACAAACATTATTCATATCACTAAATCAGAGCAGCTTTTTATTATTTTTTTGGAACGAAGTTTCTTATGGGACGATGCGGAGGGGTACCTGGAAAAAACGTCCGTAACGTAAGATTTTTATTAGTAATGCACACAGTGTACGACTTAACTTTGTAATAACGTACAAAAAATAACATATGTTTTTATCATTCATTGACCACGATCTCAGAGCGTTCGTATGCGCAATACACTAACTCTTATGCAAACAACCGTGAATGAAGTGTACCACAATAAGTTCGCACAATACCGAATGACCGGGGGTTGTTGCGAAACCTCCAGTTTTATTTTCTTTATATCTCGAATAGAACTTAAAATTTAATTTTTATAATAAGGAACTTCGTTCCTATCCGGTGTCCCACGACACCATACATCTTATTTTTTTATTGCTTAGACTGATGATCAAGCTCACGACCAAGGACGTTAGGAGGTTTAGTCATTACCAGAGCCCATGGATATCACACGTGAATGCCGCCACCTACCTTGAGACTTGAGGTGTGTCTCAATTGCACAGGAATTACGCAAATTCTCATAATTTTTTTAGCAAGTTTAGTTTTTGTAATAGAGTTGTAGGGACACAGTTTGTTATGTAAACAAAATTGTTCGTAGTCATAACATGCGACTGCGCCCGCAAGCTCCGTTGCTTTTTACTTTTTAAGTTCAATCGCGAATAAACGCTACGATTAACCAGTTATGTTATTTAATTATCTCACTTCCGATAACCCCCTAATTCCTGAACCATTATTGACCACTGCCAATATAACTCCTAAAGAGTATTTGGTATGCCTGCATAGTGGAAGTCATTCGTGAACATGAGCTGAATACGTATTTTAGTAGAAACTTTTGGTACGTATCTACGAGATTTGAACGCCGACAAAGTAGCATCTTATGATAAAAGTATATCAACTGTCTTATCATTTAGGCCACGACGACTTCTAACTGTCTAATTATTTATATTTTGTTCATTTTGACCATACTATCAAATAACTTTCAATTTGAGTGCTGTAAAATTCAAATTGATATAATTTACATTTTCAGGTGAAAAAGCTCATTAGTGTGTAATGAAATTAAGCAAAAACGTATGAATGTACTTGTTTCATAAGTTCGCCTGGGTTCATTGTGAAACATGAAATATGGTTATGTGTGAAAACAATATGACATTGACAACTGTATTTGTTAAGATTCAATGCATTCGGAAACCAGAACGCATTGAACACCAAAAAATAACCGACGCCATTAATAGACCTTATTATATCTTTAAACGAGCAATTCTTGTATATATATAACCTAAATATCGGAAACGGCTCCAAACGATGTTCATAAAATTTAGTATACAGAGGATTTCGGGAGCGATAAATCGATTTAGCTACGATTTATTTTCAGAAAATGTTGTTTTATTCGTGTTTTCAATAATTAGCTTTATCGATAATTAACTTAAACATAAACTTTTTTTTATTGAAAGAAAATAAAAAATAATATAATAAAATATCAATATGTAATTTGTATTTAAATATAATTTCTAAAAAAAAAAACAATTTATAAAAAAAAAAACGAGCAAAGCTCCTCTAGTTTAAATTTAAATGAAGTAAAGATTGGCTCACGAATCGAAAATTGGTTGGAAAGCTTGAAAGTCGTTAACTTTCATTGTGTTTAGTTAATTATTTATACTTTAGTGTTGGCTTAGTCATAAAATTTATAAAATATTGTCTAAATTGAACATAAAATCTAGGTAATACTAAAACAGTAAAACATAATTATCTCGACTAAACCACATTTTCAATATCATAAGCCGATGTAATGTTTAATTAGGACGTTATAAACGAAATGCGTTCTATAAACTAGTTATTGGTGCTCCATCAGCAGCTCATACACTTATTATCACTAAGTATAGACTTCATTTACTTTGCCTAGTTGATTATATTTTACGTACGCTTAAAGAACCAGCCCTACTGTTAGAACTAGGAAAAAATAATCAAAATAAGTATTCGTTAATATTAATCATTTTAATAATAATTACCAAACTATAGCATAATTACAACGGACTTAACTATGACCCCAAATCTCGTTCATATTTTATATGTTCAACCAATTAATTTAATAAAAATTACTATTGTAGTTATCTTTTTTGTCTCTTTGATACAAGAATGATTAATAGCTCAATTTATAATTTGCGTAATTACTGGTGGTAGGACCTCTCGTGAGTCCACACGGTTAGGTACCACCACCCCGCCTATTTCTGCCGTGAAGCAGTAATGCGTTTCGGTTTGAAGGGTCGGGAAGCCGTTGTAACTATACTGAGACCTTAGAACTTATATCTCAAGGTGGGTGGCGCATTTACGTTGTAGATGTCTATGGCCTCCAGTAACCACTTAACACCAGGTGGGCTGTGAGCTTGTCCACCCACCTAAGCAATAAAAAAATATAATAAAATAACAACAAATATAAACAGAAAACTAATTAAAAGTCCTCACCGATAAACACAAGTTAAATCACTAGGGAAACAAGAAATTAAGTAAGCAGCAATATATGCATATAATTATATGTAAATAATATATAATAACTATGCCCCTTATTTTCTAAATAGGGACAATCTAAGTCAATATCTAAGCCCTGACGACATCTGATGGAAAACGTGTATCATTTTGCTAAGCGGCCTCAGTGAGTCTCCTTGACGTAACTGGTCCGCCACATGCAACCCTTACAGCCTCCGGCGATTTTCTAATGCTACACCTGCTACAACACGTTTATTGAGAATAAAACAAAAGTTCTTATTCCATTGCCACTTTTGTCTGATAATTACTCCGATGATTGATACATAAAGATCAGTCGACATCGAAAAAGTCATTAGCGTTCCTACAACGGACACGATGAGACACGTTTTCATTCTTACGGACGGTTCGCCTTTCGTCGTATCTTTTAATTAATCTGAGAAATAAAATCGGCCGTCCGTAATGTAAGAGTCGTTTACGTGCTGGCTGTCTGGTCGTCTATTGCGTATTCGTGCCGTCCTACACCTGACTGGTATTGCTAAGAAAGCTATTGCGTACGGTTCCGGATAGATGGTGGTCACTTTGGATTTCGATTACCTAACAGTTACCTTTCAACGATTAAATTCCAAATAAAATATTTTGTTTTTTTTTTTGTTCCCATACAACCCACACGGAACCATTGAAACTGGAGTAAACATTTCTAATTTTAAATATTACCAATTAATGATTTATTAATCATAAATACTGTTCCATCGAACAAGGAGATATGGAGAAGCATAGTACATCAACACTTTAAGCTAGACACGATCTTCGGCAATGAAGAGACCGACTAAGAAGAAGAAGAAGAATGACAAAGAAAACTGCACTGCTTCAATTGCGTTACGGCTGTTTCACAACGAGCACAATTAGTTGAATCAATTCGAGATTTGGCAATATTTCTAACAATCGAGACAGTACACTCATTTATAGTAGTTATTTAGTAGATTGGTAATCAAAGCACGCGCACCGGTACAACAGACCGCCCCGGGGCTCGCTTACAACAGCTCCCATCTGTCAGAACAATCTGCGGCGGCAACCTCTGTTTTTTTTCTTTCTTATTACAAACGCACACAACGTCTAAGTAAATGTTCCTAACAGAGATCGATTGTGTACGGTTTAATAGGCTGTTGCATAATTTACGTTTACAATTGAAAGTACGTTGCGAATTTGTTTTGTAGCTCATAATAAGCGTTTTGATTGGGACGTTATTGAGTGGCGTTATCATGATCGTCGCTCAGATTTAAAAAGGTTTTAATTTATTTATTTTTTATATTAAGCGACCTGTTTTCGTTTGAAGGGCAAGGAGATATTTGAAATCTGGAGCTGGGCGGCCCATCGGTGGCCCAAATGCTTGGAAGCCAAAAATGCAAGGCTCGTTTTGCAAAAAATTACAAATCACTTTTGATTAATTTAGAATTTTTTTTTATTTTTATTGCTTAGATGGGTGGACGAGCACACAGCCCACCACGTGGTAAGTGGTTACCGGGGCCCATAGACATCTACAACGTAAATGCGCCACCCACCTTGAGATATAAGTTCTAAAGTCTCAGTATAGTTACAACGGCTGCCCCACCCTTCGAACCGAAACGCATTACTGCTTCACGGCAGAAATAGGCAGGGTGGTGGTACCTACCCGTGCGGACTCCCAAGAGGTCCTACCACCAGTGAATAAATAAGAAAATGAATAATTAACTCTTGATCGAAACAAAAATGGCCTCGATCTCTCTTAGCTTCACCGATAGCCTGATCATTGCAATAATCTACATGTTCTCGAATTGATAACATCCAATGAACAACTTTCGTTAGAAGTCGATCCATTAAGCTCCACCCACACGAGCCACCAGATGTGCATTAAAATGACGCATTTTAATTATTTATATGAAATACAAAAACACACTAGATAGAGACACTAATATTATTCGATGCAATTCAATAATAATAAAATCTAAGTAATATAATTTTAATACATATTTTTATATAGATAATATAAAAGTCGATGTGTATGTTTGTTTCCTATAGATTCCGAAACGACTGGGTCGATTTCGATGAAATTTTGAGGAAATCTTCAAATTGCCCTGTGAAATAGCGATCGGTTCAAAGTCGTCTCAAAGACTGGGCAGCAAAGCGGGTCGGATTCGACTAGTTCAATAAACAGAAAACTTACTTATGGTTTTTTTTTGTTTTAGTAAAAAAAAAAAAAGAAAAAAATAGATGATAGACGAACATACATTCTACCTGAAGTAGTGATTACAAGAGGCAATGACGAGAAGTAACACAACTAAAATACCTATATTTAGTCCTGCGATCGAAGACCCTAAGACCTTGGAAAAATAATCATTCTTATCTTTGATGTGCCTACAGCCTACCCTTGCGGACTAACAACCTCCCCTACTAAACGTTTAGTTGATTGATAAAATAGCAAAAATTTAAAATAGATTGACAAAAAAAGCGCGATTTTATTGCTTCGCCACGAATAATGAACTACCGACGAGTACGCTTACATTTTAATAATCGATTGTATATCCCGGTACAGCTAACAACCGTTTGGATTCCGTAGCTCAGTCGATGTTGCGATAAAATCGATATTGCTAACTCATGTACGATTTGTATCTGTCTTCGAGTTCTTCAGAAAACAATAGGATGTCTATATTAATTATTTTTAAAATGATTATTGTGTTTTGAATGTCTATGAGGATTTTTTTTCAGAATGTTTTCTTTATTCAATTGAAACTCAGATAAAGCAAGTAATTAATATTAAGCATTATTTAACATCTCGTAATCATTTAGTTATAAATTCAATTAAATAAGCGTAAATTACATATAAAATCAAAGTTCTTTGTTGTCAGTTGTATTGTGTAAAAAAAGCATAGTTACCATTTTGATTTAGTAACAACGAAATATATCTGATATTTCTTCAAGGTGTTTGTTTAAGTATTTGTGGCTTAAAGGATAAGACGCCCAGTGGATGGCGGCACTAACGTGATCGATGTCTATGAGCTCCCGACGATCACTTAACATCAAATGGGCCGTGAACTGGTCCACTCGTCTTAACAATAAAGTCGTCACAATAGTGATGATCAAGCGAATCGTACCGAACACAATGCAGAAAGTAAGAGTGATAAAAGATAAAGACAAGACCCAGAATGAGAATGAGAGAGGGAGAGAATAAAAAATTGCAATAAAAGAAAAAAAAGTTTTACAGTTTTTAGATATCAATGATACTGTTTAGGTAGCGTAGCGTAGATAGATATATCGTAGCGTAGATATGTGAAAAAACATAGTAAAATTGCTCGTGTTGTTGCGGGTATAGGACCAGAGGAGAGGAGATCATACAAATAAGGGAAAAATATAAAAGAATCATGATTATAATATAATAGAATATAAATATAATAGAAGACAGAAAAAGAGGTTGTGGATGTCGGTTAATTGTCTAGATACGAACAATAAAAAATTAAATGTTAAATAAATATTATCTGACAACCGTATGGTGCACAGAAGTACTATTACAAGGGCGTAGTAGTTCTAAGAAAGCTAAATCCAAATATAAAAGGATAATACTTAGGGGCAAGAGCACGAGGACTGAAACGGGTAACTATCTATCTAATCATATTTTAATTGTATGTGTCTCTATATCTCTTTGTATGTTTTTAGGAATAGAACGTATAACATGCTACCATCTAAATTGTTTTTTTTTTTTTGTAGACACCAAGAAAACTTATAAACTGGCCAAAATTTAGCAATTCTGTTCATTAATCCAAATAACATAATATTGTAATGGTTTTTTTATTTTTATGAATAAAATAAATAATAATAAAAATTCGTTGTGGGTTTATACATAGTTCTTGTAAAAATATTGTTATTAGATACCGACGAAATACGAATAATTTAGTGACGTTTAGGATAGATACAACACAGACCACAGATCGAAAGTCATGTTTGAATCGTTAAGCACTAGTGATGGCGCGATACGACTATGTGTGCATGTCGATAATCTCGATATCGTGCATTATTGACAACCCAACGCTGTTCTAATAAATATGATGACACACCACGAATGGCCGATGATAATCGTCACAAATAATGAATTCACGATAATTGTTTTTTCGTGACGACCCAGTAAGGTATGTTTATAAACCGATGCTCCATAAACTATTTAAGATTCACATATTTTGTATATAAATAATAATAATATCATACAGTAAACACAGTCGAAGGGTTAATAGTGATAATGAATGTTTTTGAAGCTTATTATATTATCTTGCAGTCTTAATGAAATTAATCTTTCAGACAATAAGAAATCTAACATTTCATTGTATTCTGAAATCAATTAATGTACGCCAAAAATGTCAAAGGTGTTGTAGGTCCCGGCTAACAAAAAAAATCATCAGTGTTTCTCTTGACATTATATCAAATGGGGGTCAATTAGAATATTGGAATATATGTAGCTTATAAAATTATTATGTAACTTGATTAGGCTGCGCTTCTCTACGTAGAAAAATGTACTCTAAATCTTACGTCATTAAAGTTACTTACAGTTCTATATTAGCGCAAGGAGCGTCGCAGAAGGAGCACCTTGGCTCTGTGTCTTCTCTGTCTTCTTCTTCGGTTATCGACTGGGAGCTGAACTTTTCGCTGGTTGCTTGACGCTCTGAAAATTGCAATAGTAAAGTTCGGATCAGTTTATTTTCTAACTTAGATACTTTGAAACGTGTTGCATAACAACAAAAATCCTTAAAACCAAGAAATATTAAAATATTATTACTGGTGTTAGGACCTCTTGTGAGTCCGCGCGGGTAGGTACCGCCACCCTGCCTATTTCTGCCGTGAAGCAGTAATGCGTTTCGGTTTGAAGAGTGGGGCAGCCGTTGGAACTATACTGAGACCTTAGAACTTATCTCAAGGTGGGTGGCACATTTACGTTGTAGATTTCTGTGGGCTCCAGTAAGCACTTAACATCAGGTGGGCTGTGAGCTCGTCCACCCATCAGAGCAATAAAAAAAATGGAGTGAGACCCGTAAAATTTCTAAATGCCCGCAATTAGTCAATATACGGACACTTCAAGACTTCACCTGAAAGTGGGCGGCGATATTCACGTTATGATGCCTATGAGCTCTTCTCACTTAACACCATTAACTCGTCCATCGATCCAATATATAAATTAAATTTCATTAATCTGGCTAGTTCAAAGCCATCAATCATTACTATCTTGAATTCATGACGTGTATCATAAGTTAAAACAAAATAACATTGAGGAAGAAAATTTAATTACAACAAAACGGTGTAAAGATTTTAAGTCGCCTCTTCAGGCATAAAGAAAGTTTAGTCATAAGCTATCCTATTCTCTGTGCTATTATCTGGATATGCTAAATAAACGGATTAATGCAACAAACCGCCAGTTATTATACTGAAGACTTGTAACAGGACACATAACTCATTGTAGATAGTCTAACGTATTGACACGTGTTAATTCGTTATTTATCGAGTCCCCAGACAAGAGTGCAGTTCGTTAGCGACTATGTAAATACGCGGCTACCAACACTATGTCTTGCTATCGGCGAAAATTGACGTGAAATAATGCTCCGATGCTGTATGCTGATGTGTTTGAATATTCAAGCGATCGGCGGCGTTAGCTGTCAAAGCTCTAACATCGCCTTTTTGAAGTTTCAAAGAGAACATAAATATGAAATTTCCGAAATCAGATTTAATTATGCTAAATTTAATCGTCACTAGAGGTCCCGCAGTAGTCGAAATTCGACTATAATTAATTGGAATTTTATAATAAGTTTGTACACTATTATGATTGTAATGTATACTTCTATAATCACAAATTTCGCCAAGGCTACACTATAAAAAAATATTAACAAAGACAAACAATATTTAATCTATTCTCAATTTGACCACAGACGTCAGGAATAAAAGTTTGACAATAAATAGTATGAATGCGTGCGTGCGTCAAATACATGGTATGTAGTGTGTGTAATGTTTTCTTTATTGATTTAATGTATCTTATATGCATTATTTTAAAAAAAGATTAGCATTGTGCACTTTTTCTCTATATTCTCTATAAGTGTGGAAAATTTCATACTCCTCCGTCCGCGCAATTTTCGTAAAAAGGGAGACAAAGTTTTTGCTTCACGTATTAATATATAGATTGTTAACTTGCTGTACTTATTTTCTTAATAACAGTTTTCGTTTTTATTACAGCACGTGTTTCAACTATGAAACACATTTAACTAGATAATTACGGATGTTTCTTTAAACGGTACATAACAACGCCCTCATACACACAAATACGTGTGTGAGTGTGTGTGTGTGTGTGTACATGCAGAGCCGCTTATCTCGCGCTGACAACGATCTAGCATCGAAGACGATATTTATGACTGCATGATCACGACCCAAACGTCGGAAGTACGAAATGGTTCGCATTGACACATGCAGAATTAATACAGTCACGACGACAGAGGCCACGCCTCGAGCATTGTCTGACGAAAGCCGCGTCCGTGATAAGGCAAGGCTGATAACGTGATATCATCAGGGAAATATGAATGGGCGATGTCAGCATCGTGATCCCTGATATGTGAAGGAATTTGTCGTCGCTCGGGAATATCATTTTCTCAGACACGTCGCTCTAATTATACTCTAGATTTGAATTATATCTCAAGGTGGCTGGCGTGTTTACGTTGTATATGTCTATGGGCTCCAGTAACCACTTAACATCAGGTGGACTGTGAGCTCGTACACGCATCTAAGCAACAAAATAAAATATAAAAAAATCAACTTGTCATCAACAATAATCAATTATGTTTTTTTTATATATTTCTATACCTATCTATCTGTCTATATTTGATAAGCAAGTTCTATGAAAAATCTTATCCGTTCTATCATCAATTTAGTTTATAGATAAATAAATCCTACCTAAGCTTCCGAAGATTCGATCGGTATTTTAAATGGTCACGTCACAGGAGCACTTCAAAGGTCAACCAAACTGTATATGATGGCACAAAACACTGAAGTGTTGGTTACAAATTATCAGGGGCACGCCACCCCCACCCCACCTGCGAGGTGAGGGTTAATATGCTCACTTGACCCGGCATTTGCATCGGGGAAAATAGTAAAAATCACTTGTGCGTGACTAATTCAGCGTATGTAGGTTTAAAAATTTAAGTATGCACCTAAATCTGTTTGTAGATCACGATAATGCTGACGAGGCAGTAATGAATTGGCACATAAGCAATTTTTTTTGATTATTCTTAAATACCTACCAGACATGATTTTAAATGTTCGAGGTAAAAGATAAAAAATAAATGTATGTAACTACCTAAACTTAACTAAGATAGGACTTCTTATTAGTCTGCACTGGTAGGTACCATCATCATGCCTATTTCTACCGTGAAGCAGTAGTTTCTGTTTCAATCGTGGGGCAGCCGTCGTCTGTGAAAGCCTTAGAACTCATGTCTCTTGAGACACCTTGGTGGGTAGCCGCATTTACATTGATGATGTCTATAGGTTCGGGCAACCACTTAACATCAGGTGGGGCGTGAGCTCGTTCACCTATCTAAGAAAGAATACATAAAAAAAGCATTTCGAAATCGAGTTAGAATATATGGGTATACAACGCGAGAACAATAGGAATCCCAATTCCAATGGGAATTATTTAAAAAATATATGTGTATATACATATATTTTTTAACAGCAGAGTTAGTTGCCTTAGAGAGAGAGACATGAAAATCGTTGAACACTTTTGCTAAAAGCACAGCGAGAACGCTCTTTGTTGAATGTAGTTTTTTAATTGTTTCTTGTTTCAAAATTTGTAATAAAGGTAATAAATAAGTTTTTAGAAATAAACTTAAGTAAATAAGGTTTTCAGATTTTCACATGTAGGCATTACTAAAATTTGAGGGTAGTTAGCAAAATATTCAAATATCGTCGAATAACGTCTTTTCATGACCACGAAAACATTAAGGGATTCAAAGCGTCAGAGATAACAATGAAAATAATAAACAAGAGATTAAACCGTTTTATGCCTTTTTGTTAAGGCCATAATAATACAATTAGAGCTTTGAGCAGCTTTTAAAACACTAGAAGAATAACAAATAATTGACCTAACTCAATCGTTGCGCGGAATCATTATTATCATTATTACCATATTCTGTAGATATTTTCCCATACAGGCCAAAAGACATAGACCACAAGGGGTGGGCGTAAAACGGGTGTTACATACGTTAAGTTTTCCCACGACGCCACCAGATGGCGTGGCCCGCACACCGTGACCGGTGACTTACCGATCTTTATAATGAATTTAACCCCTAAAACTAAACAGTGGCACCTGTTGTCTCGCATTGCCGTTTTTAATTTAGCTCTAATCAAATTGTATCGTTCTTGTTAAAATGTCGCAATATTTTAGGTGAAAGAAAAAAAAAAAGTGAAATTGCTGAAAATCTAATTGTAAAATGGGGTTTCAGTTCCTAATTAACATTCTTTAGTAGTTCCATAGATAATTTTCATGCGGTTGAGGAAACAAGAAAATATATAATTCTGTTTACTTTCCTTTAAAATCGTAATAGAATAAAATATATTTTTAAATAAAAACTTTAATGTTAAAACAGGTATTCATTGTGCACATCGCATACAATCAGAGCACAGGACATGTGTCCGCAGGCGCTGTACTGGACACGTCAGGTGCGTTCGCACGCGTAAGTTACCGTTACGCCCTGCGGTGTGAACGGACTTCGACCGGTATGTGTTGTACTTCGTCACGTTCGCCTCCTGTGTGCTTAGTTCGAGTTTTTTAGCGTTCTCGACATCGTAAAACTTAACTCAAATTTGTATGCAGTTGGAACAGCGCCCCGAGCGGCAAACGTAGGCGAACGTTCCAACTCAATAGAAATTTGAGTTAACTTTTACGCTATCGAGAACGTTAAAAAACTCGCACTAAGAACAATGATCGCGATTTTAACAGCGGAATTCTCGACGCTTCCATTTCCAAAATCAATTTTTTTGATTTTTAGCCAATGATAGAATATTAGAAATTAACAAAAAATAACGCTGCCAACAGTTTATATGTCAACAATACATTAATTATTAATGAACAAATAAAAGTAGACGTAACATTTGAACGCATTAAGATACTTATTGCAAAAGCACGATAAAAACTGATCGTCAATATCTTCCTGCAAAACTGTCAAATCAGATGGGTTAATGAACGTTTTTAAGACATCTCCAAAGGCTAATATCCGCATTGTTGAAAAACGTCACCTTGATGCCAGTAAAAAAACATTGAACAATACAGGACGAAGATGAAAGCTTTGCGACACACCAGAGAGTAACAGATAACGGTCAGAGAGGGATATACATAAATTATTTATTTTATTACATAATAAAAATTAGACACGCTACGAAAAAATATACACAAAGCTAGATACTATCTTAGCCCGGGGTACTTGATATATAATCCTATTACGTGGAACAAAATAAACCATGTACCAGATTAATTTAGCAGAAAAGCGTTCACCAGAGGATTTCGAAAAAAATATATTATCAAAATGAAATTTAGAAGTCACGATTGTAGTCTATTGTGGTAAAAATTATTCAATTTCGCATGACATCAAGATAGTGTACAAATCTCTACACAAAAAAATTTTAGGACGCTATCAACCCTTTACTGAGGGCGGCGTTATTAAATTGAAATATTCCCATTTTATTGTGCGTAATATTTATTTGATTGTTAAATAAATACGGTACGCGGGCTGTGTGTCAGCTTAATGGAGGGTAGGGACTATTATTATCGGTTAATTTTTTGATTAATAATCTCGCGTACGTTGCGATTCCACGATGGCTTTTATTATGTCTCTTGCATTGTTGTGAACAATAGTTATGGCCACTGTTTGATCTAAATCAGCTTCGTATTAGTTTTGCAGTAAAAATAATTTATTTCGCTACTTTTTTTTTCTGTATATTTCGTTATTTTATACTATATTGAGTTCACGATTATGTCGACACTTGCAATAAAATGGCCATAAAAATACTATTCGTTCTCGAAAGTTGAAGCGTTTTTTTTTTAATTATTGCTAAAAAAATCCAAAATCAGTCTAGGGGTCAAATGTACCCACCTTTGTCTCTTTCACTCGGTAATTAATATACTTATCGAAATTCGAAAAAAAAAAAAACATAATGGCATAGCGAGATAAGACGGCTTTTACACGTAACAATGGTGCGTGCGTCGCGTCCGACAAAGCTACGTCATCAATTTTAATCTGTACGACAATTGCGCGATGACAAATGTCAGAACGGGCGACACTCATTCATTACGCGCACGAATGCACGCGGCCCATACGTTAACACAACGGCTAATAAAGGGTTAACTTTATATTATTGTTGTTGCAGACGACAGGAGACGAATTGATATGATGTGTTTTCTTTTTTTTTTTTTTCTTAATAATATTCGATATTTTGAAAACATATTCGCACAGAGAATGGCACAACACTTTTAGTGTTTTTACATTTATTAAAAATTGTGTCCAGAAATCAAAAACCTTTATCTTGTATCGGGTTATGAATTTTATGAATTGATATTTTTTCAATGTTATTTCTAAATGTGTAAATGTATTGATTCGTAATAATATACCTAATTTGTCTGAAGCGATTATTTACTCTGATTTAGGGAATAGAATGGCTGTAATTCTAATGAAAGTTTGCGACTTTGACCCTTTAAGTTAAGTTGGCGACCGCACTCAAAATAAACCATAAAAACTCCTTTTTTTTAAAACAACAACCTAATATTTAAACATTGATTATTATAGCTTTATCACGAAGAGACGGAACAAAGTGATTTCTAAATCCAAATCTACCTATTCACTTTCAATTATTGTTATTGGCCTACGTTTCTACTTTCCTTCATTTAAATTCAAAAAAAACATAATCGGACTGAATATTAACCGAATATTTATGCAATACAAATGTCACATACTTCGAATACCTAACGACCGGTCTAGACCGCTTCACTGTTATGATTTAGCTTTTTGACGTTACAAAAACTCACTGAATACATTTTTGAAATCATTGCGCATTTGTTGCGTAACGCAATAAAAATAATGTAACTGATTTAGATCCTTGTGCCCCTAATGCTGGCTTCATTACAAAAAAAAAACTTAGTTATGAGTACCTACTACAGTTTATAGATATCACAAAATAAATTACGTTCTCTACTTTGAGACATGAGGTTAAAGTCTCAACCTGATTATACAAAGCTACGCCACACTCCGAACCGGAATGCGCAAACGCCTTCCGGCGCAAATTGATGTAGTGGTGGAACCCTTATATGCATAGTAAGTACTACAAAATTAGAAAGAGCATATGAAGAATTTGGGAAGGCAAAGGCAATTGAAGATGGGATACTGCAAGTGCTTCTAAGGATGCACGTGTAAAGTTTTAGCAACAATTATAATTTATTTGAAAATCGAGATCATTATTTCTTCGAATACAATGTTAAGATTGATATGTATAATCAAATTAATCTCAACATATCCATCATGTTCATTATAAAATAGGCTTTCGGGCCTCCCTGTGATATCTATAAATCTAGTATTGAATTAATCATTTGGATTATAAAAAAATAAAATTAATTTGTAGTTATTTTTTTCCTGAAAATATTCCCTAAATGGACCTTATTGCGAAAGATACGTATTGTATTACGAACTATTCCAAAAATACACTATAATAATGATGATGAGATAATGTTTTTGCGTCTAGATTCGGAATTTATTATTCTCAGTTACACATTTCTGAGCAATTTTTTTTTTTTTGGCGCGTGGCAGGAGAAGAACTGGTCGCGCTGTGCAAACTTGGCGACCA
This sequence comes from Bombyx mandarina, assembly GCF_003987935.1. Next base: position 786,537 of record NW_021011590.1, on the reverse strand, counting down.
CCGTGGAGAGGGAGATGGGGACTGCCGGCCTGACCTGGAGTGAGGTTCAGGAGCAAACGCAAGACACGATGAAGTGGAGACAGCTTATGAGGGTCCTATGTACCAGCGGGGTACCTATGTACCAGCGGGGTACCTAGGACTACAACAATAACAACTGTTCTACAGATTACCTGCAGAGGTATAAATAAAAATCAATCGACATATTTATGACGGAGCATCACTTGAAAACGGCTCGACTGATTTGGATGATTTCTTGTTCGTTGTATTTGTATTTTTTTTAGTTTTAGTAAATAGCACAGCGGAGTACTGTCGAATTTTACTAAGATTTTATAATTATTCTTGTGTGTTTTTTTTTTTTTTTTTTTTTTTTTATTGCCTTTGCTTAGTCAAGAAAATATCAATATGTTGAATTTTCATTTTACCTTTTACACTTGAAACATCTATGTAAGATTTCAGATAAACGAGAATCGAATCGACTCCTTGTTATATTTTAAATTCGATGCTCATGCGTGCCATACTTAAATTAAATTAGATCATTTTAATAAGTGAATATTTGGAATTGTAAGTTCAATAAAATTATTTACAGCGATTTTGCCTCAATTTAGTTATTACTTTAAAATATTTTAAAGTTTTCGCGAGAGAAAAAAAAGAACAGAAAACAGTATGTTTGAAAAACGTTTCTAATATTGAATTCGTAAATATTTTCAGAATATGTATTAATAAATCATTATCCGTTTTAATATTTAAAATATCAGGATTTATATACAGTTGAATAACTGTTCAATACATGAACCTTATCACCAAATCGTGGACACAACATATGAATAGTTCAATTTCTTTTCGCTTTCACCCAATCAGTTTATCGTGCGCGATACGTCAGCTGCTTTAGAGAATCATCAATCATGTCTTGTGCAATGAAACCGGGAGCATTTATGACAAATGTATGTGGAGGCTGCAAATCGATCCTAATTATGGACATTTAAGAGTCATTGTGGATATCGGTCTGTCATGCAACGTATGTGGTTGGAGGTCTACGATGAGGGTCCAGAATAATCAACTTATTGTTTCATTGTTATTGCACGTATACAGTTGATTGTTTAATGCAGTTGTGTTCGATTAAAATTCTAGTGTTTGAATAAATGACTTTTATTTAGTAACTAGTCGAAATCGGCACGCTATGCCTACTTCTACTTATCTCGACTATATACAATCACTTTGATCAACTAAGCCAATCTGAAAATATCCCGAAAAATTTCATCAAATTTTATCGGGTCTTTTCGAAGTCTATAGGGACAATACAAATATATAAATAACTTTTATATGCAATATAGATAATAATATTCAACGAATAGCTCTTTTGAAATATTAACGTTTTTGGTTTTATCCCGTTGACTATTGACAGAGCACGCTAGTCATTTACCACAAATGACGATATCCCATACATTTGGTAATCAAATGAATTACTTGTTAAATTCATAAAAGGTTGTTCGTTCTCACAAAAAAAAAAAACTGTTGCAATTAAAAACGAAAACTGTATTGAAGTCAACGAGTGATAAAAGTGAACAACGTTCCAATTATGTACAATTCAAAAAACATAAATCACGAACGCCGGCTGCGGCGACGGCCCACCGGAAGGCGGTGCAGGAAGTCTGAAGACCTCACGCTAACGTAATTATACTAGAACAGACAGGGACGCGGTAATGTGTATCACTGCTCACATAAAATAGAAATTTCTAGAAGTCTAATCCTTTTTATTTTGTTCATAAACGATTCAGCATACAAAGAAAGCATTTTATTTTTATTTATTTTTTGCTTAGATGGTTGGACAAGCTCACAGCCCACCTTGTGTTAAGTGGTTACTGGAGCCCATAGACATCTACGACGTAAACACGTCACCTACCTTGAGATATAAGTTGTAAGGTCTCAAGTATAGTTACAACGGCTGCCCCACCCTTCAAACCGAAACGCATTACTGCTTCACGGCAGAAATAGGCAGAGTGGTGGTACCTACCCGCGCGGACTCACAAGAGGTCCTACCACCAGTTGTTTCAAAGTTTTTTTCCATTAAAATCGTGTACTCGTGGCTATAGTTATGAATTTATCTCCAAAACATTCATTGCACTCGCCCACAATTTTTATCATGTTTCACATCACAGTTTTAGTATGTCTGCTACAAGAGACTTTACACCAAAATTGCACTAAAAGCAGTAGCTGCTTATTACTTATTATTTATTGTATTAATTTTCGTATTACACAATATTAACTTAAAAACCTCTGAGACTATATTGAACAAGTCCAAATGGCAGCCAATCTGATAGATAAATAGATACAGCCAAATTCATTTTTTTAAACCGTTGTTAAACTTTATTAGATTTTCCAGTAAAGCTATTTCAGAGCCGTGTCATTATTACATGCATATGCGTGATTTTTCACACAGGACAGCGCGGGGTGGCGCGTACGTCCCGATTTATCTAAATTAAATATCGTAGGCGCGCGTGGCACTGGTGTGTCCCCCGACCTGCGATTTTACAAAATACAGACTGTAGATTTTTTTTAAATACAATAAAAAAACAATAAAAAAACGTGGAAAAAAAACAAGAGTTGATCCTACTTATTATTAAGAGATTATGTGTCGATATTGTAATTTAAAAAGTGAACCTCTTTCGATTCACATAGAAGGTGGCTTTTTTATCATAATTATTCCAATAGGAAGTTTAAGGTTTTCAACCGAACACTGATATGTTTTATCTTCTCAGAAAATATTTTCGTTAAGTGGTAGAGTATGTATAGGAGCTTATTGTTTGTGGTTAAGAACGCATTGACAATGTTAATAACGTAAATAAAAATAAGTGGTATAGTTAAAATATGAACGATTAATTTTAAAAGTAATGAGTTGTTTAGAATTCGGAGTAAAGGGAGTTTATATTTATAATAGCTGAATAGAAAATATTCATTCAATAAATATAAACCAATTCAATTTTATTGTTATTTAAAACTACTGATATTATCTACCGCAAAAAACGATGAATCAAACAATTGTCGTAGGCCTTATTTATGTATTTTCTTGATTAATGTCTGCAACATCCAACAAAAAATTAAGATAAGATTTTTTGATCTAGATAACACATATTAAATAGCACGACTAATATTTTAATTTAAACTTGAATACGTTTTATGATTTTTTGACGCAGTAAGTAAGCATTTGCTTTTATGAATATTCAAATGAACAAAAATGACGTTTGAAAATCACTTTAGTTTTCATAAATAGGAAAACCAAAGCTCTTTTTTTCCTACCTCTTCTGATAGCCTTAAGAGGGTGTTTCAGCTTCTCCTTGACGTTTAGAAGAGCTCACGGGGCTCAAGCCGGAGTGTTGCTAGCACTGGCCCTAACAAGAGCAGTGCTTCGCAAAATCTACCACCGGATCGGAAACGCGACCCACGGAGAAGATCCGGCAAGAAACTCAGTGGGCTGTATCTGTGGGTTAATTCGCTCATCGAGCCCTTCGTCGGGTTCAACGAGGACGGTGACCGGTGCTAGTGGTATCTAAAAGCACCGTTAGTGGATCGGGAGGATCTGTAAGGACGTGAAAAGCTCTTCATATTCAACAGCATAACTGTTAGATTATAAAAAAAAATCACTATCTTGGTTTAGAACAATGAACCCGAATAACATTATTTTTTTGCTAAGATTTGTTCATGTCGATATTAATAGCTCGCAATTTATTTATTATCTAAATTACACAGTTCCTTTAAATTTAGAATTAAAGTAAAATATTTGTTTTTATCTGCTACATTAACTTGGTGAATTGTAGAAGATAGTAGATGTAGTCTGTGTAGGTATATTCACGAAGTATATAAGTTACTTTCCTACCTAATCGTCGGTAGCGTAAGGGACTCTTACAAGATCGCACAGACCGGGTAATAGGTATATTCACGATGACCATAAGACGAACGATTTTAATATATATGTATTATGTGCGGCTTTCGCGAGTCCTAGATCTAATTAAAACTAATTTTACGGTTCAGTTTCTTTTTTTTTTTATAAAATTTTCGTTACATTATTTCCTACGGATGACCAATCATAGACGTCAATGACCACGAAACCGTAAAGTACACGAAACGTCATAAAAATTATTTATAAAAAAAACGCGAATTTAAATCTTAAAAATAGCTTTAATTACACATGTGTTTAGTTAACACGTAAACCACATCAACCTGTAGATGAAAAAGTAATATAAGCAATGCGAGTGGGCGAGGGTCGCGCAGTCCGCGGGGACAGGTGACTCCAATTAACCGCCCTGGACGGTGGATGGTCAGCGATGCGTGAACCACGTGCCTCCGTGATTCAATTCAGGTCTTTACATATTCCGCATGTATACATACATATATATGTACATATATATAGTGTTTATTATTAATTAGAGGTGACATATCACGTTTTAAAAATATATACTGGAACGGCTGTTTTTTTTTTAATAATTATATTTGGATCATTTAACTGTTGTTACAATTAAAAGAAAATGAGTATCCAATAATTTGGAATTCGTAGAGAGTCGTAATGAAGTACTTTAATGTCAATTTAGGAATCAATAATGCAAATATTTAGCTAATACGTCGAAAATATTGGAAGAATTAAAAAATATATTAAATGTACCCGTTTGTTGTTTTTCGACACAACAGCAATGGTAACGACATCACTGCATAGTATAAAACAAAGTCGCTTTCTCTGTCCCTATATCTGTCCTTATGTATGCTTAAATCTTTAAAACTACGCAACGGATTTTGATGCGATTTTTTTTAATAGATAGAGTGATTGAAGAGGAAGGTTCATATCTATAATGACATCCATTAAATAGTGGAGAAATCAATAATAAATTACAGCGAAGCGAATTTAAAATAATCTTACCGTCAGCATTGGGTACAAATACTTCGAACGTCAGCGGGGTCCTAGGTCCAAGCAGCAGCTCCTGTCCTGAAGGAATATCTCGGGTCGCCTTATACCATATCTGAAATTCGTTTTGAAAAATTAAATGTAAATCATTTCTGTTCTCATGTTTAAATTACAAATTTTATTGTAGCGTTCCTGGAAAACGTATTCTGTTATTAAACCAAATAAAGTTTATTTTTCATCAAACTTTAAATTGTCTACGCACAAAATTTTATGATAATTTCAATGAATCATTAACTCTACGTCAGCACGTAGTTTGAAACAAATCAAGAATTCATGAAGCTTTAGACCTCGTTGATCTCATAGCTAATTATTGAACCATAGGTTCGGGTTTAAATTCTTGGTCGTAGTCAGAGATTTTTGATAAAAGTATTCGGTGTACCTATTTCTTATCTCGGTAGGGAGGTTTCTTGTTTTGTATATGTTTTCGTCACTCAAACTCTTACTTAGGGTTGTCGATTAGTGTTATTACAATTCTAATAAACCTGATGAGCTATAAGAAAATCACCGTATCTACTGTAAAAACTGAGACTTTAGAACTCTTATCTCAAAGTGAGTGGCGGCATTTACGTTATAGATGTCTATGGGCTACGGTAACCACTTAACACCAGGTGAACCGTGAGCACCAATAAATATATATATCGTTTTTACTATATTATACTAATTATAATAAACTTATTAATATAACTCTTTATTATATTCAATTTAAGTTTTCGTTCCGCTAAATTTATTAATAATGTCAAACAGCATTTAACCCCGTAGGCACGAGGGTAGTAATAAGTGAATCTAATCATTGCATCTGTTCTCTCCCCTCCGATTGACCGGATGCATGTCACAGTTGTTCAATCGTACGCCGATTTTCTGCCACCGGAAGTACCAACGTTCCAGATTCAAATTTTACAATGCGTTTTTCGAGGGTTCCCGCATCGAACGGACGTCGATGTACACTATTATTACTAAGTTTTTATTTTTTTATCTACCTTCTTTATTGTCTATACTAATATCATAAAGTGGAAAGATTTGTTTGTTTGTTTGTATTCAATAGGCTCCGAAACTACTGAACCGATTTAAAAAATTCTTTCACTGTTTGGAAGCTACACTATTCCCGAGTGACATAAGCTATAATATTTTTGAAAAAAATTTGAGATCCTTACTAAAACTCCAATAATGTAACCCAAGGTGTAAAAAAATAATCTAAAATATTCTTTACATCGCGTGCTCTGCGAAAACTATTGATGATAGAATAAAATAATGTACTATGACTTTTTTTTTTTTTTTGTGGAGCACATTATTATTTACAAGAATTGTCGCAACAGCATATGTCTAACTATTATAGTTATGCCGCAATAAGTGTTCTTTTATTTAAAAAAAATAAAACAACGTCAAATATCGCTGAAATTTTTGTTAAAGACCCGAGCGGAGCCGGAGCGGGCCGCTAGTACTAAATAAATTGATGAGCTCACGACCTTTTTTTTAATGATTGAAAGATTACTGGTTGCCCGGAGGCCTTTCCAGTTTCACCAGGACATGTGGGCGAGCAAAGGCTCAGCCAGGAGGGGTGTGGGATTTGCTAACAACTGCCCGAGCGCCTCCAAAGGAGACCTAACAACTCAAGAGCAATTGCTTCGCGAATGAATCTACTACCGGATCGGAATCGTGCTCACGGCCCTTAGCCAATGGACAATGTAATATGATTGCCGCCAGCTATCTTCAAACATGGATCGAAGTTCTTGATTGCATCGTATAACGATTAAGCAGACAACAAAATGGAACGCATTAGTACTTAGCCGCAAAAATGAGCTGAACAGTGATGCCTACCGTCTAGTAAGACTAATAGCATAAATTATCACGAATTTACAAATTTTGTGTTTGACTAAAAATACTCTTACAGTTTCTATTTAAGGACTTATTTGTGATTGTGAATAATACATTCCATAGACAAATGAGTTCATGGCTTATCTGGTGTTAAGTGGTTAACGGAGTCCATAGCGATTAAACGGTACCAATTTCAAACATGACACGTCAACTCTATAGTATGATGTCCCACCCTTCGAACCAAAACGCATTGGTGCCCACACGAGATCCTGCCACAGGACCCATGAGATTCCAACTCCCATCTATATGTCTTTTATCTCGTTGAGACTTTGCGCTGCAATTGTGTCTTTATTGCTGCAATTGCTAGTGGACCACCAGTAGTCGAAATTCGACTTTATTGAAATTATAATTTTGAGCATTATTATGGTTCGATTGTCAAAGACTTCTATATTCACAGATTTCGCCAAGACTACGTACACTATAGACAAATAATATTAACGACAAACAATATTAATCTATTCTCAATTTGACCACAGATTTTAAGCATTAACAAAAGTTTGACAATAAACACAGAGTTTAAATGTGTGTGTATTTTTTTTATTGATTTAATGTATTTTTTGTGCATGATTGAAGAAAATATTAACATTTTGCACTCCCTTCTCTATATTCTCTATAAGTGTGGGAAATTTTATACTCCTCCGTCCGCGCAAATTTCGGAAAAAGATTACAAAATTTTTGCTTCACATATCAATATATTATAGATAACCATCTGTACTATACTAACGAAAATACAAAAATAACAATACAGTCACGCGCGTTTTGATTTCTGAGCACTCTTTCCGAACTGTACTTGGCAATACAGTAGTTTCTTAATGCCTAATCACAATCACACTGACATTGTATTAAGAACAAAAGACAGCAAATAAAAATTATGAGCTCGTTCACACATCTAAGGAATGAATTTTAATAAATTAATTTTAATAAATTTTAATTAAAAATAGTGTAAGAAAAAATTATTTTATTGTAAAAAAAACGTGGGGTGCTTTTCAGGATATTATCAAAATAAACCTTCTACCCATATCTGTTCATTAAATATTTATAACTACTGATACCATGCATTAAAATTTGTTTTCTATTTTTTAGTTGGATTTTCTATAAAAGCGTATTTTCTTAGTTTTTTTAACTAGGTATTATTAATTTTTCATTTTTTAGTTGAACTCTAATTTTTTCAATTTACATTTTAAATATTGAGTTGTCATCGGTCCTTAATAAGTATGCCAAATTTCGAGTCAATCCGACGTTTTGCAGGGGGTCAAAATCATGTTCAAAGATTCCGTTACATACTAACATACATACGTCTGAAGCTAATAAAAGCGTAGGTATTAAAAAAAACAACATACTTCGCCTGATAATAAAACATGCTGCATGTTGACGTCCCGAGTGTAGCTGCTAGAACGAACCAGTTTAAGCCAGTTCGTCTTGTTCGTGGTCCCGTCCATCCAGCATCGTATGCTGTTCTTGCCGATAATCTGAAAAGATACGTTCGATTATTAGAATTTTATATCTTACTAGCCATACTCGCCCGCTTCGCTGGGCATTTAAAATTATCATTATTATTTACTGTCATTATTTTTAGGGGGTCCAATGTTCATATAAATATTAGCCTGTCCATTAAGTACCTACATGTATTTTCTACATGGATACCAAGTTTCAAGTCAATCGGATGCATGGTTCAGTAGTTATAATGGAACATCCGTAAAAACCACTATAGATTTAGATATTAGTATAGATTTTTATTCGAAGATACTGACTCTCTGAGGATTGTACGGCACATTTCTACTTTGCTATGCTCAAAATACAAAGTACAATCAATACAATAAATCCTTGGTTATCTTTTTTATACCTCTAAATCTATATCTATACATATAAAAATTAATTTCTGTTCGTTAGTCTCGCTAAAACTCGAGAACGGCTGGACCGATTTGGCTAATCATAATCTTGAATTATTTGTGGAAGTCCAGAGAAGGTTTAAAAGGTAGATAAATATGAAAATGCTCGGAATAAAATAAAAATAACAATAGTGTTTTCCCTTTGATATGTCCCGCGTCGGACGGATTCATTTTGTTTGTTTTTTGTTTATTTTATATAAAAGTTTAGGTTTTTTATTTATCGATTGAGGCACTACGAAATCTGCCGGGTCAGCTAGTAGTGAATAATTCTCGGTAAATCTCGTGTAAGTTAATAAGACTACCACATGAATGCCACCATCTATCTTGACACGTCAAGTAATGTGAGTCGTATGCACTCCAACTTTTGCATATAAAAAACTGACTTCTATGTATTTGTTTTTAATTTCAGTTTACAGATTTCTGAAGTTTCAAACTGTTGACGGTAAAATAATTGTTTATCATTATTTTTATAGCAACAAATTTGAGAAAGGATACTTTCTTTAAACGCCATCTATGAATGCAGGTTAGAACTAAAATACCCTCACGAACAATGAAACAAAACTGTAAAAGACATCTTTTGGTTTTCGAACTTGATTAAATTATTATGAACACATTTCTATTTATTTTTTATTTTTATTCTACTTATTTAATACCATTCTTACTGAGCGCTTGTTTTATGTACTCTATAGTAACTTAATAACATAATAGTTGTTGCTGATATATATTTAATACCTACTTTCTTATATTACAAACTTTCTTCTAAATTTAACGACTTGGCACTTAACAGTTTTTTTAATATTGTTATCATTATAATAATATCGCGTAATTCAAAAGAATTTCTAAGCCTAAAACAAATTGTAAGCTGATTACTAGCGCCATCTAAGAAAAAATACAAACACTTTTACAAATGGACATAATATCGGAACGCTAGATGGCGCTTTTAAGATGTGTCATAAAACAGCATGAGTTTCACTATTCAATAATAATATGTATTCATAAGACTCGTCCAATACTAATATCTAATACAGCTTTAATCCTACATGAATTGATAATGTAATTAAAGCCAATGATTGCAAATATTATACTAAGTATGTAGCTACTAATTCAGTTTTCCATTTGATTCCTTCAACAAAATTAAATAGGTATGTACTTTTTTAGGTTTTCTTTCGTTTCACTAGCGTCTAATGTCTTTCATTATAAGCCTCTATTCTATTTCAGCGTGCATTTTCTCAACTACGAATTACCTATACCGTAATAACCAAAACACAGGAGGGCTAGTAACCCACAATTTGCTTGTAGACACCGCAATAGCCACGGAGTTCGATTGAGTCATAATACCTTTACAAAATGATAGGTGTCAGAAGATGTGTACTCAACTGATAGAGGGTTCGGAGTTTGTTTTACCGTTAAATTGAGGCTTTTAACTTGATAAATGACTACAGTAAACAACGGCGTCTGCACAAGGGTATTGAGGGGAAATTATTTCTTGTTGTTTATGAAGGGCTGCCTTGAAGATGATAAGTATAAAGTAGGACCTAATTTCACGATACGTTATTAAACTTTTTTTTATATTTAGATGTGTGGACGAGCTCACAGCCCACCTGGTGTTAAGTGGTTACTGGAGCCCATAGACATCTACAACGTAATTACGCCACCCACCTTGAGATATAAGTTCTAATGTCTCAGTATAGTTACAACGGCTGCCCAACCCTTCAAACCGAAACGCATAACTGCTTCACGGCAGAAATAGTCAGGGTGATGGTACCTACCCGTGCTGACTCACAAGAGGTCCTACCACCAGCAATTACGCAAATTATAATTTTGCGGGTTTGATTTTTATTACACGATGTTATTCCTTCACCGTGGAAAGTCAATCGTCAACATTGTTAAGTATGTATTTCATCACAAAAATTGGTACCCGCCTGCGGGATTCGAACACCGTTGCATGCTAGATACGAATACACCGGACGTCTTATCTTTTAAGCCAACGACTGGTCAACTTAGCCAACTGCCATACATTTGACGCTCTAACTTCGTGGTTCAAGATTGCTTCGTTCTTGTTGTGCTGTGTGCTCTTCGCTATAAAGCAAATTAAAGAGACTAATGAAGACAATGTTTGCTGGGGCTTTCACTAGTTTTTTTTCTTTTTCAGATAATAATGAAGACAATGTTTGCAGACAGTTTTTTTTTCAGATAAGTTTCTTTAAAATGGTCCTATACTACGGTAGACGTGGATACTGTGAGGACTGTAGTCGGAAAACGTAAAATCAAACCAAAATTAAACCGTAAAATGTTTTAATATTGTTTTTTTATTAATCCTAAAACAAAACCGAGATTATCACCTAAATAATAATAACAAATCAGTTGAAACCAGTTAAAAAAATACATCGCTTTTATTGGTTCAACGAAAAGAAATGTCTACGCGTTATCCATTAGTAAGACATTAGTCAAACTCGCAAACTCAAGGAAACAAGTGCGTAATTTGGCGCGAAATTAAAAAACGATACCCACTTCATCATCCCCTGACAAGAAAAGAGATTCAAAGAATTTAAGCGCAAAAATAAAATGCATCTGTTGCTCAATAAAAATAACGTAACAAGTAATGTATTAATCAAATACTAGATGTTAGACAAACAGGGACGTAATAAGGATTGATTGAACTTTAATATTTAACTTCGAATACTTTTATTATTAACCTATTGCTTCAATAAAAAAAAAAGAAGGAGAAAGAGACAGTCGTATACTCGCTCGTGTATACGACTGTCGCGCCTGCGCACGTCTCATTTAACGGTTTTGTTCCACGGACTTTTTCTTACGGTTTTACTATCACATTTTTTTCAGTTCGGTCGCGCAGCAAAATCCCTATCTCCTTCAAGCCTGCCGTAAGGAACTTCGTTCCAACAAGGACAAATCTTAAAGTATTTTTTTCGAAAAATGCAAGTACAGTCTAAACTATAACCAAAAAAAGTAATTAAATAAATAATGTATAGTAACTATACATTGATAAACAATTTACTAGTATAATAAATATTTACCAGATATATTGTGATCTGAGTAGGGCAAATCAATGTATCAAGTAATAGTAGGCATACAGTATCTTAGTACACAAGTGTAATACTGTGAAGGATAAGTCTGCAAAGATCCCATTAATTCTTGATTTAGTGATGTAAACGTTATAGTTTTATTGAACATATTATCAATTATCTACTTCTACAAATTTAGAGTAATATCTACTGTTAAATTTCTAAATATCATGTAAACAGATAGCACCATCTATGATATTCATAATCAAAATTTTAATTCAATATCTTTGGAATCCGGCCCTGCATCAAACCCTCCTTACGCGTCACCGACAAGCCTTTCCGCAGCATTTATCACGTTATTAAAACTGCTTCGGGATCGTTCAGTAAAAAAGATAATTATCTTAGAGTAACAACCCTCGTCTTGTTTAGGGTTGCCTACGAATATAGAGCTCAGAAATAAAGCATGTTCATTTTACCTTTTTTTTTTTCCTACCTAAGCTGGTAGCCTAGAGAGGCTATTCCAGCGTAACCGTAACTAGTAGGTGAGCTCACGGGGCTCAAACCTGACGACGATGCTAACACGAACCCTAGCAAGTGTCGTGCTTCGCAGAATCTACCATCGGATTGGAATCGCGACCCACTGAGAAGATCCGGCGAGAAACTCAGTGGGCTGTGTCTGAGAGTTTCATTTTACCAGTTCTACTAACAATCTAAGAAACTTTGCTATCCATATAAACAGACTATGGTAGTATTATCGGAAACTGATTGATATTCCAGAACTGATAATTATTCACACAATAGATTTGAAATCGCAATATGCTTATTTCTATATCTCGCTATCTACTCGTAGAAAAAAAAAATCGTTACTATTTACAACTCACGTTACTGAATCAATACACATTCATTCCAATAAATTACATTTAATAAGTTGGCATGTGACGGCACAAACATATTTATTAATATCTTAAACAATTTTATTAAATGCTAAAAATAAATAAAGTATATTATTATGTAAAATATTTATATTTCCCTTGAACAATATAGCGTGGTAACCCTAAATAAGTTCGGGGTGGATGAGTTAGCGAGTGCCGTCGGCATGTGTTCGCAATCAGTCATCGATGAATGACCAAGGATGCGTATTGCGTGGACACTTGTTACCGATCTAATGGGGCTCCTGCCCTGTGAATTATCGTTATAATCACTCATAAATTAAACTTTGTACGCACCAAATCTAAAATGTCAATATTAATAATTATTTGTCTTGCGAATTTGCAATAATGCAATAATCATTTTTTTTATGGCTTAGATGGGTGGACGAGCTCACAGCCCACCTGGTGTTAAGTGGTTACTGGAGCCCATAGACATCTACGACGTAAATGCGCCACCCACCTTGCGATATAAGTTCTAAGGTCTCAAGTATAGTTACATAGTATAGTTATCTTGAAACTGACAAATAAAATACGTTTAAAATGCAATTTCCTCAACCATAAAACCGTAACCTACATACGACTTTTAAGCTGCAGCAAGCCGTTGCCGCTGCGGCATGAAATAATAATAATAAAAAAAAACTCTGCAATTTAAACGGAGTGCGGGTTGATCTCATATTTTGCACACCGCTCAGAGATCGCAATTTCCCAGAATACTCGGGAAAGCTACAAACGTTCGTGAGTCGCAGTCGTCAGAAAATTACATTTCATGAAATTTAGTGATGTACTACTATTACGTTTCTTATATCGATATTATAGGGCTCTATGGCCGTGCACGATTAAAACTCAAAGAAATTTATTAAATTATTACATTTTCTTTCAACAAATATATGGCTTGTAATTAAGCTTGCATTAATCGTGGATGCTTTATTCAGAAATTTAGTTAAATTAAAAAAGCTTTGATATGGTTTTACGAAGAAATAACAGTAGTAAACATTTACTTACTCAATTAATGTCATACAATGTAGTGTGTCCGTATAAAACAAAAAATTTAGATATACCTACAAATATTTCTGCAAACGAAATCACTTGGTTTATAAATACCATTTAGAGTTCATCGAAGCTAGTCAACACTGTTAAGTATTGCAAAAACTTCATTGTAAAATCGGAAATCGTCTTTTCGCATTAAAAGTGTAAAATTTCCAAAAATATTCGAAATTGACTTAACATGCGGAATCATTTGGTATCACCAGTATTTTTCTCATAAAGACTGTCAAAAGAGCGTAGTTTAGTTTTAGATATTATTTTTTTAGTTTACCTATATTTTGACTACTATTAACAAAATTAATACATAATTTTATCTTACTTTAAAAGACAGATAATGAAATATGGTAAAAACTAAAAAATAAATGTTGCAAAGATGATTAATATTAAAAACTAGCTGACCCGGCAGATTTCGTAGTGCCTCATTCGATAATTAAAAGACCTAAACTTTTGTATAAAATAAACTTAAAACAAACAAAAGGAATCCGTCCGACGGGGGACACATCAAACGAAAAACAAAATTGTTATTTTTATTTAAGTTCGAACATTTTCATTCATTTATCTACCTTTTAAACCTTCTCTGGACTTCCACAAATAAATCAAGACCAAAATTAGCCAAATCGGTCCAGCCGTTCTCGAGTTTTAACGAGACTAAGGAACAGCAATTCATTTTTATATATATATGTAGATATGTTAAACCTTTAAGGTACTCCTGTAAAATTTAGTAAGTTTTGAGATTATACAGTTTTAATGCGAGAAGACGCACATATCGATACATCGGTCCCATCCCTTGCTACATACAGTTGAAGAGCGCCGAGCGCAGTTGCGGTAACCACGCGTCGTTGCGCGAATCATACGACTCGTTTCACAAGATAACAATTTGTGTGAGCGCTTATTTACCCGGCCGCTGCACGCCTGCCTCAAATTGCACCGTATTACTATTTGCTAAGGTAATGTTTTAGATTATTTGTCAAAGTTTATCTTTCACCGGTACAGATATTCGAAAATTAAAAAAGCTAAGGTAATGTTTTAGATTATTTGTCAAAATTTATCTTTCGCCGGTACTGATATTCGAAAATTAAAAAAGCTAAAGTAATGTTTTAGATTATTTGTCAAACTTTATCTTTCACCGGTACTGATATTCGAAAATTAAAAAAGTTTTACTGGTGGTACAAAGGACGTCTTGTGAATCCGCACAGGTAGGTACCACCACCCTGCCTTTTTCTGTCGTGAAGCAGTAATGCGTTTCGGTTCGAAGGGTGAGGCAACCGTTGTACTGTAAGAACTGAGATATTAGAACTCATATCTCAAGGTGGGTGACGGAATTTACGTTGTAGATGTCTATGAGCTCCGGTAACCACTTAACACCAGGTGGACCGTGAGCTCATCCGCCCACCTAAGCAATAAATAAATAAAATAGTTTATTATGCCCGATTTTTGTCTTCGTTTATTGGAAATATTTGTAGCCCATTCAAAAAGCCCGTCTTCAAAAGTCATCGATTACACGCATTGAGACAATTATTAAAGACGACATTTGAGACTGATTTGTATAGAGCTTCTATAAGTAAATGTCTTAATTCACAAATTGGTCTTTGTTTCCCATAGTACCTACATGGTTTCTATTTTGATGAGCGTGTGTCATTTGTTTCTACTATTTATTAATTTGTTTAATTTAAGGTTTTTTTACGAATATTTTTCTTTTATCTATCAATGATAAATCGTTTTTTTTATAGAAAAAAGGCTATATTGACACTTTCGAGGAGGTAATAAGGCTTTTCTGGTAAAAACCTTTTTTTTAACATTGAAGTATAGTTTACCTAAACAATAGGCACTTTGTTTGAGCCGCTCCATTTTTCCAAAAATTTTAATGTTGTTTTCGGCAACAAAACAATTGGTATCAGCCTAAATTTTATATTCTTTGTTTTATTTTTGGTGTATTTACAAGTCTAGACAAACTGTACAGATTTTTCCATAAATCGTGCTAACATTTTGTCGGGCTTCCTTTCCTTGTCTGTTTTTCCGACCGAGGAAAAGAATTGTTTCCGGGACGTATGTCCGAATAAAAATGTGATTATATATCTTTTTTGCATTCTTGTTCGTTCCTTTTTTTATTTTGAACTAGCTGACCCGGCAGACTTTGTAGGTAGTGCCTCAATCGATAAATAAAAGACCTAAACTTTTGTATAAAATAAACTAAAAACAAAAAAAAGGAATCCGTCCAACGAGGGATACATCAAAGGAAAAACAAAATAGTTATTTTTATTTAATTCGGAGAATTTTCATATTTATCTATCTTTTTAAACCTTCTCTGGACTTCCACAAATAATTCAAGACTAAAATTAGTCAAATCGGTCCAGCCGTTCTCGAGATTTAGCGAGACTAACGAACAGTAATTCATTTTTGAAGAAAATCAACAAAAGGTCTAACACTGATTCTTTATCGCTTAAATGACAATTATTTTCTATATAAAACAATAGTGTCCCTAAAAAAAAGGCTATTTTTCCAGCAACTTTCTATATAGCCGTTCTATTTCAACAAACGAATGTGGAAATGGATATCATTATGCGTGAATATAAAATAAGTTTTTTATTTATAATTCAAATCCATGATAAATTATCAAGGATTAAAAATAGGTGTGTCGGCAATCGGCAAATATTCACGGCGATGTCGGCGCTCACACCGTCCATAAATTAACCGTGAACTTTCAATTGGAATTCACAATCTTTGTCACATAATCCCAAACAAATTATTGTGAAATTAGGGATGCCTTTTACGGTCACGTTTCGACCATTAAAACGGAGACAAAACGAACTAATTCCTGACAGGGTACGATATCCACGGACTGACGTTATCATTGCGCAAAAAAGTACAACCACATGCTTAATTAAATATATTATACCAATAGACTATTCACCACAAAAATCGACCCTATGACGTGCATTATAAAGTTTAAGTCCACATTACTTGGCAGCATCACGAAATGCTAGTGGGTGCAGTGTTCCATTGATCTAATGTCAAAGACACCCTATTGATCGGAACAAAGAATGGACATCGTTTATTCATTGATCTGTGAACAATAGGGTTGGTTGCATTTTGTAATAGATTGTATTAGTCTTCGTATTTTTAAGAATATCACTGATATACTGTTCATAAAATCTCTGATATTATTTTTATTATTAATTTAAAATTAGTATTCTAATAAAATACGGTTTGCACATTTGCCGGTGTCTTTGATGAAATTAAACTAGCAAAATGTGCATCTGGATTAGAATAATCTCTCCGTAATTGCAATGAAAATAGGGCAAATAAAATCGTTGTAAACGGGAGCGAAGCTAGACGATGTGCACATCCACATCTGGACGCGTTAAAACGGATTAAGTGGAAGATTACACTCGCAAAAAATGCCGATGCCGCCTGACAAAGACACCGACTGCCTCGTCACGGTGACAATTGGTGGGATCCGGAATTATTCGCCTATTTACAAACTTTTTCTTTTCTGTCACCGTTGAAGTTTTTTTTTGTTTTTTTTTTTTATATTTTATTTTGATTACACCACGTTTGTTTACAGCAGTGCCGTATCATTTTAAGGCACGTTTACACAGCACTCGTTGGTAGTTTTTTAGACTTATTTGCTTTACGAAGCCAATGGGTCGTTTTAAAATAACAACACGATGTCAAAGTTAGCAACTTGGCATCGGCGAAATCACCATTCGCCTTTGCCGCGAACACAGTGTAAACAACGCTTAACCTAACCCAATAAGCGGCGCTATATTGTATTGCTTTCGGGTTATTTCGTTATTTTGTCTACACGGATGCTGGCGATGGTATACAATCGACCAGTCCAAATGAGCTGTGCATACGCTTGACTGCCACCTGAAATCGGCTAATTGTTGTATCGTGGGCGGGACGGGGAAGGTCCTCCTAAATTGGTGGGTGGTAACATTGTGGCGCGAACGTGCCGTGGCTTCGATTCCGCAAACTATTATTGTTCTGGCCAGCTCAGATGAAATATTGCCCTACTGTGAACTCTGGCAACGTTTTAGCGAACATGAATTTGCCGAGAAAAATAAGCGAAAACAAGAAACGCTGAGTCGATTCGTGAGTAAGTTTTACAATGAATTTTGCTTAACATGTCAAAAAAAAAATTCAAATTAGTTTTGTGTTTAAAAACAGTCAGTCCCAAATAGTTAATTTATCAGAAAAAATTAAATTTACTGCTGCAATTGATGACTTTTAATGTAATGTCATCCACAACTCGAACCTCTTGGAACACATCTGATTATGACTATATAGCCGATTGCAGATAAATATAGAGAAAAAAAAAATTAGAAAAAATAATACGACCTACTAAATAAGATATAGTGTATAAAATTTCTGGTAAAATCTCTTAGTAAGTAATATATTTAAGTAATTTATCGTTAAGATTTTTTACTATGTGTATATAATTCGGTTACGCTCCTCTTTGATTATTGTTGCTGCTTGTATGAAGAACATGTATATCTTGTATTATGTATATCTTGTATGTAAGCGCGCCACCTATCGTCTTGGAGTGCAAACAACAAGTGTACAAAGTCTCATAACAATGTAATGAATGGCTTAAGAATGTACGGAGCACGGACATTGTTCATAGCTGTCGTCCGTGACTACGAAAACCGTCAGCAATCGAAATAATATAACGTTACACGAAATATATCGAAAGAACTATATCGATTTTTATTTTTTATATTTTTTATTGCTTAGATGGGTGGACGAGCTCATAGCTCACCGAGTGTTAAGTGGTTACTGGAGCCCATAGACATCTACAACGTAAATGCGCCACCCACCTTGAGATATAAGTTCTAAGGTATCAAGTATAGTTACAACGGCTGCCCCACCCTTCAAACCGAAACGCACTACTGCTTCACGGCAGAAATAGGTAGGATGGTGGTACCTAACCTAGCGGACTCAAGAGGTCCTACCACCAGTAAAAAGCTGTCATCCGTGACTACGAAAACCGTAAAGCAATCGAAACATCGGAAACGATATAACGTTATAATCGTAATCTCGAGATTAACCGTAAAAATTGTTTTAATTACAGACGTTGATTTTTATTTGTGTACATTTTAGTTTCAGAACATTTTTCGACCCCATCTTACAGAGGTTAAATTTGGAAAAAAAACAACGAGTGCCATTTATCTATTATATCTACGTCATAGAGGAGTTGACTGATATTGACAATGTCAGAATTAAATCGATCTTGCTAAGAGATCCTAAAGACATTTTCTGGTGGTAGGACCTCTTGTGAGTCCGCGCACGGGTAGGTACCACCACCCTGCCTATTTCTGCCGTGAAGCAGTAATGCGTTTCGGTTTGAAGGGTGGGGCAGCCGTCGTAACTATAGAGAGATCTTAGAACTTATATCTCAGGGTGGGTGGCGCATTTACGTCATAGATGTCTATGGGCTCCAGTAACCACTTAACACCAGGTGGGCTGTGAGCTCGTCCACCCATCTAAGCAATAAAAAAAAACGTTTCGTTTTCGTACGGAAATACTCTCTTTAAGAATTTTTTTTATAGCATTTGATTTGTTATGTACTTCGCCCTAGGGAATTTACTTTAAACAGTAAAAATAATGACATGTTAATTCACACATTGGATTTATCACAAGAGCGTACTCTAAAAATGTTCTAGTTCGATTTAAATAAAATTTACTACTAATTTTAGTGTCACTTAACACTAATCATACCAACACTTACTGGTACCTATTTCGACCATAACGGGTAAATAACAGTATAAGACAAGCATTACTTAAAAAAATAAGTACAATAACGGTAGTTTAATTGGTAAGAAAAAGTCATGAAGTCAAATGTGCAAAAACAATAAGACGAAACGTGCTTTTCAAATGCAAAAGTTCAAAATGGTTCATTTGACCCGTTATGGTATGTTTAGTGTTAACAGAATCAGCAAATGGATTAGAACATAAAACTTTACTTTACTGCCACACATAGGTATGTCTGATTAAAAAACAAAAAGCATAGATACTAAAAATAAACGCTTAACCTCCTTTGAATTCGTACAGAAATCTGCTTCTATATTCATTGCGTTCTCAAAATATCGACGTACATCGCTCAAACAATCAATAGGGATCGAGGGTTGAAGTGACAATGTAGTTGGTATAAGATAAATTTCTATCACGCCTTAGGATTAGCCGGTATTGTACAACGGTGTAAGATTAACTGATAAGTGTCTGTTAATAATAATGTTTACGGGAGCTTGGGGCGAGCTTCCCCATCTATGTATTTTTTGTGCCGACATATCCATAAGTGTTATATGTTTTAATATTAAATCGATAGCTATTTTGGGGTCGATACCTTTTTTATTTTAGTACCGAAAATTAACGAATTGCAGAAGACTTTTTTGTTTTTAAATTAAATGCCATTATTCACGAATGACAAATGAGAACTAAACAGATAGTGTCACCTAGACCAGGTGTTCGATTAACAACTCAAAAACTCATCTACGGAAAATATTTAATTGAGTTTTACCTCTAATACAAATAGATATAACATTGAAATTAGGATATACGTATTGTTATAATTTTTTCAATATTCGACGGAAATCGGAAATCCCGACACTAAGTAGGATATTGCCATCGATTACAGAATCTAAATATAGATACTAGAATGAATTATTAAAATATTTAAATGTGAACTAAAACGATAATAATTCACAAAATAACCGATAGATCCGCTCACATCAACTACCTTTCAACGAATATTATAACATCTGCGTTCTCTTTGTCAGCAGAGATCATACGCGAATCGTGTAAATATTATCAACGGTGGCAATAAACAAAATAACAATAACATTTTTTTGTGACAAAGCAGTAAGCGTGGGGTGACCAGACGCCTACCGAAATGAAGATGTAATACGGCACATCAGTAATCCTCAACCGAAGGGGGTGACCATAAATGAAAGGATGTCACGCGAATATGACGGATATTTTGACAGTAATGCAGCGGATTGTTCTGTGACGTATTAGCTGCAAATTAGCGTTTTCAAAATTATAATTCGATGATTTTTATTCAAATCCTCACGACGTGGCAGTGATGGATATGAATCAAAAAAAACAGTGTATTACGGGTATTTTAAAATTAATAGGTACAACAGCAGTATTTTTAAATTTTATTTTATTAAATATGCATATTTTGCCTTGATGTAGTCATAATAATGAACATCTTTGTCATTGTTGATACATAAAAATTTTAAATTAATTTGTTTCTTAATCAAACACTAGATGATATTGTTCGCCAATAGATGGTCGGGAAGAGTTGATTATTGAAAACACGAATAAAACAACATTTTCTGAAAATAAATCGTAGTTAGATCGATTTATCGCCCCCGAAATCCCCTGAATACTAAAATTTTATGAAAATCGTTGGAGCCGTTTCCGAGATTCAGATTATATATATATATTAATATACAAGAATTGCTCTTTTAAAGGTATAAGATAAGATATAATGCGACGGCTCTTAGTTACGATTTTTACTTTCGCACGATGTTTGAATCAATGAGACGATAACCAAAAAGACGTCGGTGATGGCACTCGTCTCTTCCAATAATGACACTTATTACGTTAACATTAAGTATGAACAAGTTGCACAAGTATTTTCGTTTTCAGAAATAATAACTTCACTCCTAGAACAATAGTCGGAGCAAATATACTAATAAAGACAATTCTACTTTGATCATAAATCTCAAAACTACGATATCATAAGCATTTTATATGGTTTTAATAAAATAGTTTGTATTTATTAGACCAAAAAATTTTAAAATTATAATACATCTTTGAAAACGAAAACACATTTTTATGTGAGCTTTTATACACGAAGAACATTTCAGCACAGTCGAAACACTTAAAAAAACATCCAAACGGATATTGCACTATGAAAATAGCATGTCCAAATTAATAATTCAATTATCAAACCGATGTAACCATTAAATAAACAATATTATTCATGCACGAACGCTTCTCATTGGAAAATCAACCGAATGAATATTTCATAGCCGGCTTCCCTTTGTAGATTCCCGGTCGAACTATCGATAATATGCAAATTTTTAGCCAACGCAATTAAAATTAGAGAATTATTTTTCACATTGGCAGGAGAATCAAAATAATGATAAAAATTCATAACATGATTGACGTTTTGTCATGAGACGATCCCTTCGCTATGCCAACATGAAACTAGTTATCTTAAGTTATATTCAAAATGGATTCTCTGTTATTAAAGCATCTACATCCGAAGAATTAATTACGGTTTATTTAAATCAATCAAACCGGCAATCTTTATTGCAGTAGCAACGGTATACTTTATCTGTGGATCTTAATATCTGTGAGAAAAATATTTGCCCATCAATTCGAGTGGCAATTGAACAAAAATAAGTTTTATTATCAAAAATAACAAAATTCAAAGGGAAGCGATTCCGGGAGATTTCGTGAATATAAAAAAAAACTAGCCTATCAACTTTTCATTTTAAAATGTGAGCACTGTGACATCTTTACCGTTACCTACGTTTATTTGGATGAAAAAAGTGTAAATTGTTAAAAAAAAAGACGTTGACGGGGGTCACGCCAAAACCAAAATTAGGGTTTAGTCATACGCAACCTTTTATTGCACTTTGACATTCGGGATGTGCACATAAAGAATTCTCTGATTACCCGGATCCTTGCAGTTTCTAAAGATTTTTATTGAGATATCGACATTTCGGGAAACGGTGGTTAGATAATGTTACGAAACACAATAGAACCCTTTGAGTTTACGTACACATGAGAACTTATCGAATTAAGTAAAACCCTTTCCATACTTCACCGAATACTTTTGTCATCATGAAGATATGTTCACTTATTAAAAGAATACCTCAAATTTTCAACCGAATATGTAACGAAAACGATTTAACAAATCACTATTAGTGTTTAATTTGCACGTAATCTGAAAACAGTCGTTATATCCGTCGCGTTTTACATCATTTAACAAAAGCTGCTCCAATGGGCACGGCGGCTTGAAAAGATCTTTTGTGGCCAACGAAACGGAAGCGTGGTCAGCATGCGATTGTTCGCATCTCCTAATGATGTTACCACAATTGCCACTGTTACTGTTATATCACGTACAAGTACGAGATCAAGAAAACTGCGTCAAATAATTTGATGTCCGAATAACTGAAATATCGAAATAAAGTATATACTTTTATATATGCCAAATGATTTAATAAAACCGATTTAATAATTGTTTTCGTTTTATACATAAAAATGGTTCCAACGGCAAAGGTAATCTACAAATAAAATGACAAACATTTAGGAGTGCTTAATCTTAATGTTTTTTTTTTTTCTTGAATTGCAATATGTATACTCAAGTACCTACTATATACTTAGTAAATAATACATGTCGATTTCTTGTTTCTCTGTGATTTATATCTCCGAAAAACATGATAAGGGTATCGAAGATACCTTTTTTAATAACATCGTTCAATTGTAACAATAACTGTCAATAAACTCACAGTTTGTGAATCGCCGGAACTAAATGTCCGCCCGACAGGCATAATGGTGTGGTTTGATTGTAACATAACACCTATAATGTGACCATATGAGATTTAATAGTTCAAATTCAATATTTTTTATTCATCTTGTATGCAATTTAATAATACTAATATTAAGCTATTTACGAAAGAAAATAGTTTCTGTGCATTCGCCTCAACTAAGCTGAATGAAAATTGTGTTAATAGACTCGATCATTTTTTTTTAGTTGTTAAAATATTTTGGCTCTTTATTATCATATGACCAAGGTAAACTTCGATGTTATGCCTCGAAGTAGTTGGTAGGACCTGCGTTTAGGGATCCACGCAAACCCTTAAACCCTTTAACACAATATGTATTGTGGGAATATTTGTTTATTTCCAAAAACACAGCCAAACTACGAATAAGGTTTGAAAGCCCTAGAGCACCAAATTTGTTAGAAAAGTCTCGAATAAATAATTTAAAATCATGTGGACTGTACACAAATCGCTGCAAATATCTTTCTCGTGAGACTGACATTTGATGAGCGTTTGCGCATCTCTGGATTACTATAGCTATAGCTATGTCCGACCTACGTCCGGTCTATTGTCGTGTTTATGTGAATTCAATACGTTTGAATTGTGTTGTTGTTAATTTGTGAATTGTGAATTGAGCGAACAATAAAGTTCTTAAATCATTAGGTTATGGACAAAATTTTATTTAATAATTTAAAAATTTAAGTCCCAAAACACATTGGTAACTAACTTTTTCTTGTTTTGTCTACCTGACAAAAGGGTTCTTTGGGTTTCTCAACTAATTCAAGAATTCAAGAATTATTTTTACGGGACGGACTATAAGATAACATACTCATTTTATTTACTTTAAAAAAATACATAATTCCAATACATAAAATTGTTGTGAACCAAATTTGTGCATGTTGAATTTTCTGTTTTAAATTTTGTTGAATATACCTTTAAAAAAATGTTTTATATCAAAAATTCGCAAGTAACTCGATACTTTCGATCGCAATATCCAAGAAGGCTCACAATTGATTTCCGTTTCCTTCAGAAAAAACAGATAACTGCGGTCACGCCCACTACCAGAATTGCGAAGTAGCTATAAGGCATCTTCGCTGTTTATGAACTCTACCTAATTGTAAACGTTTATGAGACAAAAAAAACGCATTGTCCGATCGTTAATTTATGAAAATTTTCCAGTTCTTAACTGTTTATCTAAATACTATTAATCCATAGGGTTACTATTTGATTACAGAAAATGTACCATACTAAAAAACTGTATAGCTACACAAAATGACTGATAGATTCATAGTTAGCTTACAAAGATATTTATCCGGATTTAAATTAACTTCAATTGAGTTGAGCATTACGTCAACATAGCTTTACAAAAAACTACACTTTAGTTTCAAACCAAACAAATGAATGAACGATAATGAGGTATAGTAATTCGAACCAAAAAGCAGGTACTTCACAAGATAAGAGTAGCACGTTGACTGGTAGAAAAACAATAAACTGTTAAGTTTATTGCATCAACTTGACGTTCACTTTGAGGGTGTAATTTATTAGACAAACATTTGTACACTTGAATATCTATCTTGCTCTCACTTAAGAAAGCAGCAACGCAAGTGAGGGTGACAAATGTATATATAATATTGGTGGCTATACATCCTGAACAAGTGGCCTTTTCATGAGTAGACAAACAGAAACAGCCTTTGTCATCAACTAATTATGGTGTTAATGAATTTAGTAAAAATCAACACTTTCTTTACCACACTTCAAACTATAGACGTGGTACTTTGTATCCGAAAACAACTTATTTTTATCTCAATATTTGTTTTTGTATTTATTACTCTATGAAACTTACAATGAATTGCTTTTATTATCACTTATACCTGTTATTGCAATTGATGCTTCTGCATTTATTTTATCGCAACATGATATGACAATAATAATGTTGATCAGTGAATGTTTTTGTCGTTTAATTTCTTAGAACGGACTCACCTCCCAGGCGTATCTCCGGTCCAACGGCTGAGTCTCCCATTTGCCTATAAAAGGTCCGTATTTTGTTCCGACAGCAATATTAGCGCGCGCGTACACTCCATCGTTTTTCAACACTAATTCTATGGGCAGGTTCAGTTCTGGATCGCCTACGTCATCATCTTTTGTGTCGTCATTTTCGTTTTTCACATCTACGAACTTTTGATCGGGTAAATCGAGAGGCCTCGGCAAGTAGGGCCTGGCGTAGTCGGGGAAATTGGACAAGTATGTTTCGGGTAGACCAAAGTCCAGAGTCGCGTAGTAATCTTTCATGTCGGCTCCTGGCGCCATGTTCTCTTGTTTAATGTGAACTAGGGTGGGCGCGGACTCCGATGTGACTGAGTCAGTCGGGCTCGGCGGTGGGCTGCCAGACTCCTGGCTATCTCCTGCTGTGAACAAAAAAGAAATCCATTACGCTTTCGGACATTAAAGCAACATATATTAGTCGTGTATAATAATATGTTCATATTAATGATTATACTGGCTTTAATATTAATAGGGATATTATCATTTATCTTTATTTTTATTTCTTCAATAACACACTGCAATTAATTTATTGATTCAATTCATATTTGAGTTTACGAACTTACAACGCATCTGTTAAGTGGATGCAGCCACCCGCCTTCAGTTATAAGGTCTAAAACGTATATCGGGTATCT
This sequence comes from Bombyx mandarina, assembly GCF_003987935.1. The sequence goes on along the minus strand of NW_021011590.1, from coordinate 760,591 downwards.
CAACTTTTAAAAACCGGAACGCAGTAATGCTTCGCAGCAGAAACAGGGTAGAGTGGTGATGGTGGTACCCACCCGTGTGGGCTTACAATAAGACTTCTATCGGTCTTTGATTCCCATGGATCCTAGTTTGGGGCCAGGTGACCGTGTATGACTTATCCCTGGTAATTATTATGAGTAGATTATAATGAAAATACAGCCATTAATTTAAAATTTGAGAAGCCAAAAACTTTTTAATTCATCCAAATGCTTTATCAGTGCGTCAAAGACAGGTGACATGACGGACGATTCATTTGCAAAAATCTGCATAAATCCTCGTTCGTATAGTGATTCGGATAACTCGAGGATGCATTCAGAGATGTTCCAAGACAAGAGACAAACGGAAGCTCTTTGTAAAGAGCGGAAACAGACATAAAGCACGCGTCTTCATTTTTATGAACGGTTTTCCTTTATTTGCTCGAAGATTTTTGTATTTGAAGACTTCAATTCTTGTGTCTTCAATTTATTTGAATTATTCAATCACGCTTTAAAGTTGTATAGAGCGGTACGTTGGACGTAGGTATCTGTTCGTTTCGAATGTTATAATAGTTGTTTATGATTATAAATTACATTTTTACATATATTTTTTTTATGTCGTCATAGGCAACATACTCTCTGGCTATGGAACATTCATAGATATAATCTATACTAATATATAAATCTACAGCGGTTTTTACGGATGTTCCGTTATAACTACTGAACAATGCATCCGATTGAATTGAAACTTAGTACCCATGTAGAACATACAGGCACTTAATGGACAGGCTAATATTAATATGATTATTGGACTCCCTAATAATAATGACAATAAATTATGTTAATTTTAAATGCCCAGCGAAGCGGGTGAGTACGCTAGTACTACTTAGAAACAGATGAAGAATTCAGTTGTTCCAATAAAAAAATCCACAATACACAACGCATGAATGTTATAGTTTTTAAAAAGTTTATGTAAACTGTTCCAACAAATGTTCCTTTTGTAACGAAACGTGTGTCATCAATAAAACGCAACCCCCAAGCAAATAGCTGAATGAGACACTCCATAAATCATATTACCCGCCCCATTACTACTAATATAGTTGTTAAAACAACCCCTATCTTGTCCATAAGTCTTCCTAGCACGTGTCGGCAAAAAAACACGATAAAATTAGACGCTTGATCGTTCACAATGCGATTAAAGATGATAACTGTTTTACATAACAAAAGTGCAGTTGAAAACCGACAATGGCCAGGATGTGTCTGTCTGAATTACTATACAAACTCTTTGAATTCGACGATGTGTTCCTTTACACGCTGTTGCTATGCTAATCCACCTGTCACTAAAAAGAATAAAACAAAATATTGTTTTATTCTAAGAAATAAAAAGAATAAAACAAAATATTGTTTTATTCTTTTTTTTTATTCAAAATAATACAACCATAACTTTAATTATTAAATGAGATTTTTCATACTTTGTCCTATGATTACTATAATATATCAATTTATCAATAAAAATACAAATAAATATAAAAAAAAAAAAAACAAAAAAGTGTGTGTGTCCGCTCCGACGCACGACTGGAGTTTACTGGATATAAAAAATTAAACGAAACAATACGAGAAATAGTTCTATATTACGACAACACGATACACTACAGATTATTAACAAATTAACGAGACACAAAACAAACGACTAACAAATATATGAAAATACAATAATGAGAGAAACGCGCGATCAGTACGAGGCTTTGTGGCGGACTGCCGGCGCAGCAGCCCGGCGTCACCTGCGATAACGCATTTCGTGTGACATGCGCAATCAGGCGCATAACGCATTTCGTGTGACATGCTAGTACGATTTTGGTCCCCATAATTTTCATACCCCGGGCCTATATATGTAAATCGATTCTAAAGGAGTAAACTCCAAAAAAAAAATTACAAAAACATATCCCACCGTGTAAGTAATCTTGTGCGCTTTTAGTTTAAAAATATTTAAATATTTGTCACGAGTCACTACATACGTTCGATTTTCAAATTCAAATTAGCCATACATTTCATTTGTCCCGTTTAGTGACGAGCGCTGCGTGAGCGGACAATGCGGACGAGCCGTCGTAAAATCATCGGTTTCCGTAGAAATTCGCGCCACATTTAAAATAAGAACATTCATATTCTCTACAGGAACTGTTGTGGAGTTATATCGTGTTTTTTTATTGTTAAATAAATATTATTGTCGTGTGTAAAATTATCGAAGTCTCAAATTTATCTCCCAAATCTAATCCTAATATTAAAATCGGAACGCAGGACTGTTTCGCGGCAAAAATAGGCAAGACAGTCATACAAGCCCGTGTGGGCCCACATCAAATAGTTCTTCCTTAAACTAGTACCTACCCGAAGATCGACCCAGGGCATAGTAATTTGATAAGCTATTTATATAGGGCGTTTAATTTTAAGGAAGCTTCAAACGTAATATGTTCTTAACAAATTCGATAATTGATGATTTAAAAATTTTGTAGACGCGTTGTCGCTTCGTGCGTTTCCTGTAGTCTGCGGACCCCACTGCAAGCCGATTTCACGAGTTAGCCACGGAGACTGACAATAAGCGCGTTTTAGTCCGTCCGTCCGTCTGTGACAGAGGGCTCGCGGCCCGACTTATGCCAACTCATAAAACACTTCTCAACGTGACAATAGCAAATTAGGATGAAGTTTTAGTGACGGCGACGCTTCAGAAATACGCTAAAAGGATTTAAATAGGTATATTGATACCGAATGTCGAAATATTATTAAAATCGTGTGTATCAAATGTAAAATTGGGTCACTTGAAATACAATTCGTTTAAAGAAGTTTTGTTCTAAATAGGTCTAATAAAAATAGATTTTATTCATGGAAGAGAGCATTCGAAATTGCAAAGAAGTAAATAGCTATTTAAGCGATTATAAATCATTAACTAATCTGAGAGTGTACATAAATTTATATCTATGCCATAAGAGCTCACACCTACGGGAATTTTTATTTATACCTTTTTTGCCTTTCGGTTTTTTTTCTTTAACTGTGACGAATGATAATTTATTCAGACGTTAAGGACATATAAAATGAACTTGATGATTCGTCTGATTCATTTATTGAATAGATGTGTCAACGAGCTCACGGCCCGTCTGGTATTAGCGATTACCGGAGCCCACGGATATCATAACGCGAACGCCGCCGTCTTGAGACATGAGGCCTTATAATTATAGCTGGTTTGTCTTTTTATTACACAATATTATTTATTCGTCGTGGATACGATCCCTTATACTGTGCATCGCATTAAATTACTGTAAACATACCGATAGCCTTAATCAAATATTGAAAACTAATAGTTCTTTGGTACAAAAACCGCCCGGCCAAAGATGGCACCCTCTCGATAGATCGAGATTAGCATTTTACAATTTCGGGTTCATTCGCACGTTCTTAACGGACCACAGAGAGATAATACGAGTGTTTAGAAAAAAAAAAACATCGGTTGCTTTTGAAGTGGTTGTGTGAATTTAGGTTATTTGATCTGTTAGTTATATAGTTTATAACAGAGGGCCGTATATTTGTGTATTATTCTTTTTTTTTATTGCTTTGATGCGTGGACGAGCTCACAGCCCACCTGGTGTTAAGCGGTTACCGGTAACCGAAAATCGGTAAGCCGAACCGCATTACTGCTTCACGGCAGAAATAGGCAGGGTGGTGGTACCTACCCGTGTGGACTCACAAGACGTCCTACCACCAGTATTACGAGAATGCACTTTATGTATCTGTTTTTAATGATCTAAGTTGTTAGAATCGAAGATAGATCTTCACGCAGCCCACTATTCTGCTCTTTTTATTAGTGAGCGGTCACCAATGCTTATGAGGAACAGAAACGCCTGAGACACGAATAAAGCGCTGCCCACCGGTTGAGGTTCATTTCTAGTCTCAGTGAAAACAGTGGAGTGGAATTCATTTCACAGTCGGACTTTCGGTTCGGACTTGTGGTGCCGTGGTGTTCATTGTAGAATAAAAGTCATGTAAGTAATCATCTGATAATTGCTTTCAGCACATCTCATAGAACAGGGAGTAGTAGGTACAAACTCCTGAGAGTATCGCAGTCTAAGCTTTAATGTTCCAAACCTCCTCTATGGTCTAGCAAACACTCTGCCCCTAACCTAGGTCTGACCTAGGCGCCCCCTCTGACCTAGGCCGTGAGCTAGCGTAAGGTAGCAATGACTTGAATGTCACCACTCACCTTGGGACACGAGTGCGGTATCTCAAGTATGTTATGCTGACCGTTTCTTGCACTCTCAGTACTATTTTATGATTGAAGGATTATTGGTGATGGTCTCAGTATAGTTACAACGGCTGCCCCACCCTTCAAACCGAAACGCATTACTGCTTCGCGGCAGAAATATTTATTTGTACAGTAATTATTGAAATTAATTTAAATAGTACAATACACCTTCAGTATCTTAATGAAATTAATATTATTGTTCTGACTGATATTTTTGAGCGGAATTCTAAATAAATATAATTACAATCACATTCCAAAAAATTTCAGTTTTTTGTAGTGCATTTTTGTATGCGATTATTCCACATAAAGTATAACAATTCGCAAACTAAAAACACAGATTACTTTTACACTAGATTACATCACACTAGATCTTCGTATCATCGTGACTAGATTAATAAATTATATCTCGACACTAGAGGTGTCAATTCGAATGTTAAAATATTTTGAAAATTTTAAATTTATTTTACATATTTTGAAATTATATAAGTAATGGCATAATTTCTAATGCATTTAATGTAAGATATTTTAGAAAGAGATATATTCTATTCGCGAATCGGCTGTAAAAGTGTTTTTTTTTAATATGATTACTATGATGATGATTACTACATGTAGGTACTTCATTGTTTTTTCTATTATCACAAATCCTATTTAATGATTATTACACGTCATTGCGAATCCTCCCGATCCATTAACGGTGCTTTTAGGTACCTCAAGCACCGGTCACCGTCTTCGCCGAACCCGTCGCTTGCGACGAAGGGCTCGATGAGTAAATTAACCCATAGACACAGCCCACTGAATTTCTCGCCGTATCTTCTCAGTGGGTCGCGTTTCCGATCCGGTGGTAGATTCTGCGAAGCACTGCTCTTGCTAGAGCCAGTGTTAGCAACACTCCCGGTTTGAGCCCCGTGAGCTCACCTACTCGCCCGGCTACGCTGACATAGCCTCACAAAGCTATCAGCTTAGGTACGAAAAAAAAAGATTATTAAGACTACTTTTATGGTTTCATCTTTTATGTTAATTATTTCCGATATTTCAAATACTTCACAGTTTTCGTGGTCGACCATTGAATATTTTGCTAAATACCGTAAATTTTTTTTAAACTATTTTTTGTTTTGTTTATTAACACGATTATTAAGCTGTAAAAGTAATTTTAATTATAGACGTACATGTATACATATATAACGATCTATGTTATATTGAAGATCCGTATTCCGAAATTAAATTGAAATTAATTGATAATTAAAAATCACACAGATGACAACGATAATGAACAGACGGGATAATTGCGAACTGTGCTATTTCAATGAAATGGCACTTTTAAAAACATAATATACGACGTGGTGTATAAATTACGAAATTGATCCCTATTTAATTATATTTATGCTTCAAATTTAAATGTAGATACCATTAAATTATTTTCACAATCAAATCTCATTCTATATCTTGTTTTGCATCCTGATAAATATAAAGAGTTTCTACCCCAACCTCATTGACCTTCTGTAATAATAGCTATATCCTACCACACTACCTCCTAATTTCTACCTTGAATTTTAGCGTTGGTTTACCCTACCAGCATGGGTCCTACCTACCAATGCTATAACTGCCTACAACATTCCGCGACCGTTTCATTTCTGTCGCGCAAACGCTCAGCCGTTACTAAATACATTTGAGGCCTTGACCTCACGCCTCAAGATAAGTAACAACAGTTACGTTGTAATGTCGCTAAATCCGATAAGCATTCAACACCAGATGCTTAACTCATTTAGTCTTCTCAGTGCAAAAGGCAATGCAATTCGGACTTTGATATTCATTGCGTGTTTTATTGATAGTATTTTGAAGCAATGATCAACGCTAACAAATCGGAAATATATAACAAAGTAATTTTAATTAATTCGACGTCAATAAAACTCCAAATTTATTCCTAGCACGGACCTAACATTTCTCATTATATTTAAGAATAAATCTGTAATTCGTTCGTGCCTTATATTATGAAGATTTTATGGTGTGGATAAAACTCAAGCGAATTCCGCAAGGCATTCCTTTAGATGTTAAATGATAATATGTACTTTGAGTTTCGTCTCTTTAGCTAATATTCACTTTTACTTTGTAAGCTGATAGCGAATTTAATAATGAAACAAACAGTTGAATTTAGCAAGAACATTAAAATGCTCATTTTCGTAGGATCCTTATCAAGATTTCTAGCAACATTTAGTTTAGTACCGGTAATGATTTGTGCCAATTCCTTTTGCCTTTGTGATTGATTACCCATTTTTTTCGAATCTGACTATAGATACATAAATTGAAACAGAATATTCTATTAAGGGATCATGTTTTTAACATTTTTTTTTCTATTTCAACGCACTAACCATTAACACTTACCGGACATCTTCATTTTCAAAGTCGTTTCGAAATTCAACATTCGTATAAATCAATAGTCATATTTCACAATCGAATAGTTGATAATTAATTAAAAAATAAAATTTAAAAAAAACTTTCTCTTTGATTCCAAATTTGAAATACACACTGGATTACTGTAGCGATTTTCAAATCACCGATTCGAATCACTACGGTTTTTTTAGTGATGAGAGCGCGTTCGGGCATTCGCGTAAGATCCGAACGTGATAGTGCGGGGCCGACGGACGATCGGGCGCGAGATGTGTGCCGGCCGACGTGCGGTGCCACAGTAACGGGAGGAAGCGAGAGCTCAATGCTCATCCCTTGAATCCCGATTCCCCCTCACCCTCCACACCCCGTGTCTTTGTGTAACACCCCTCTCTGTCGCACGTTTATACAAGGCTGTCGCCTGAAAACACTACATCACAATCCATATGTTACGTAATCAGTTCATTATTATATATAAAACGGGAAGACTTTCAATCGCCTTCTGTCGCTTAGAGAACTTGCATAACTCTATGTTATGTCTAATTAAATAATTACATTGGTTAACGTCAACTTATGATACCCATGATTCTAAATTTATTTAAAACTTCTATGTTACGTTCTATCTAAAGTTAATGTTTTTTTTCAATTGCCTTTCTAAACAAACAGAATTAGAATGATTTGTTTTGAAGCACAACACTGCTTCGTTTTACCCACAGTACCTGTACCTATATCTTTAATGCTCACATTTCAAAACATTGACAAACATAACCTACCAGAGTACTATACACGAACCTCTTAAATAATTAACATAATACCTAAAGCAGGAACACCTAAAACAATAGCCCTTCAGTTATCGAGAATACTTTTAACTAATCGCTTGTACAGTAGGCCCAGTCGTTTTAGACCTTCGGCTTTACATCTTGCTCTTCGTTTTCGGTCCTTATTCCTGAGCCTAGAGAGGGGAAGTGGATCAATCAATGCTGGTCACCGATACGAGGGTGCCGATTAAGAAAACACACCGGATTAAATGAGAACAATTGTGAGCTTATCGTATCGTATTCTATCGCTCCGTGCTACCGTACATTATATCGTTAATTGTTTATAAGCATAGTATAGTTTAGATTGGAACAGATTGCTGTAAAAAAAAAGTAGAGTATCTAATTTTTTTAAATTTTTTTTAAATAAATCATTCTCTGAAATCTTTTTCAATACCAGCTCGGAACGTTACGTGAAATCGACGCGCGTCTGAAAATAGCGGGCGCCGCGAACAGAGACGGCAGATAACTAGATAACGCTCGAGATCTGTGGCCGGGGCTGCGATTGGCGGCGTCTGGCCGAGGGCGTGGCTCCACCTCGGATGCACCAATGGGATGTACCTTATTATCTGCGTCTTTGTCTGTCGCAGATACAGTGACGTGGTACAGGTGCTTCGATGTTTACAGATTGCCATCTCACTCTGCTGCCAGAGAATACGGGGTGTCCAACTCAACCCACGACTCTATACCGCGTACCTAATAGGCAATGTGCAGGTGGAATAGTTTATGAACGTTAACGTCACATGTGTGCATGCTATCTGTATACATGCAGACTCAATAACAAAAACTCAGCGGTTAAGATTAAGAAAAATAAAAAATATATATTCTCAGATCAGTTCCTAATTGTAAGTAAGAACAATTTGGTGTTAATTAAATTTCATTGCTAAAATTAATTTTAGTTTAATAATTACATCCAATATATTTTATTTGATCTTTACTGTATTCTTTTGTAAAACTCTGAGTAACCAAGAAAATGGATTTAACAATCAAAATGCAAATTCCACAAGAGATCAGACTGTGTGACGTGAAGGTGACAACTAGAATCGATTCGCGTCGGAAACGACGATCGATCTATAAATAATCGATTTCTCGTTTATGCGGAAGCCGGAATCGATTTCACGGTGCTTCTGTTTAATCGATTCCGTGTCAAGAATCGCGGTGTTACGTTTGTAATTTGTTTGATCGCTAACATCACCCGAAGAATTTGCGTAGGTACATAATTAATTGAATATGCAATTTCGAAAAGGACACATCTCTGAAAATGTTCAGGAAATGAAAAAAACTGATTATTTTCTAAAGCAGTGTAAAATTAAAAATATAAACTTTTGAGATATATTTTAGTGTTAATTAGCAATTGAAAATTACTGGAATTATTATAAAATGGGTGTAGGTAAGCCTCAAAACTACATACATATGAAAAAACGTCTTTTTAGAAAATATGCGACATGTGCCCTTTTCTAAATTGCATATTCAATTTTGTTCGGTGTTCGCATTGAATTATGATTATTGATTAACACACCTATTACCTAATCAAAGACGGGTATAAAAAATATATATAATTAAATGCCAAATTCATCGCATTCAGTTTGAGCTTTACCGTAAATAATAAGACGAGAATTACATTGAAATAAAACATTGCTACGAAACATTTTAAAGGAAAAATTAAAAATTACACGCCTTCTTCACGCTTCTCCGCGGAACACACATTTTATCCGGGCGCTTTTGAATTCTGCGGCCGTATGAGGATTTATATTTCTTAATAAACGAACAGAGTTTATAAAACGAACGTGCCGCGAAACGCCGCAGTGTAATTCACAATGAATACAAATCGTTGTTTATGAGGTGAGGGTAGGACACTAGTGGAAATATGAATGATTATTTTGAGGCAAACAGCGACTCGGTGACGTACATTAGCGACGTAGACCACTCACCAGCAGGTGAGCCCATCTTCCAACGAAAGCAACGAATAGATCAAGATATTGTGTTTTTGAAGATTTTGAAGTCGTCGTGGCCTAACGGATAAGACGTCCGGTGCATTCGTATTGAGCGATGCACCGGTGTTCGAATCTCAGGCGGGTACCAATTTTTCTAATGAAAATACGTACTAAACAAATGTTCACGATTGACTTCCACGTTGAAGGAATAACATCGTGTAATAAGAATGAAACCCGCAAAATTATAATTTGCGTAATTACTGGTGATAGGATCTCTTCTGAGTCCGAGCGGGAGGGTACCACCACCCTGCCTATTTCTGTCGTGAAGCAGTACGTAATGCGTTTCTCATATCTAAAGGTGGGTGGCGCATTTACATTGTAAATGTCTATGGGCTCCAGTAACCACTTAACACCAGGTGGGCTGTGAGCTCGTCCACTCATTTAAGCAATAAAAAAAAAATATTGTTTTTGTTAATATCGAACCATTTCGAGTCAACGTGGACGGCTTGTGTATTCGACCGTATCGCCACTCTTTCATGTTTAAAGGTATAAAAGTAAATCCAATAAGTAACTTCAGCATCCTTTTTTACCAAAGCCTCCGACACACATCGAGCCAAAGCTCGGAATAGCTAAGAAAACGTTTAACACTTTCACTATCCCTAGATTATCTACGTACTAACCTAGCATTTTTTACTAAGCGAAGCAAAGATATTTACCTAAAGATAATTAATACATCGTTATAATCTTTAGATTGTTACATAAGGACTTAAAGTCAGTCTCTATGGCAGTGATTTCCAAATATTGTACCGCGGCACTTTTGTACGTGTCCAAATTTTTTATTCAAAATTATTCGCATATTAATTTACACAGAATATATTATAAGTGTAAAATACGCTTCCACGAGCCCGAAAATAAAACACAGACTGCAGTAGTTTACTTAATTTGGTACTGTATTTTTTGGAATTCCACTTTTGCAAATTTCTAGGTAGATACTCCTACAAAGAATCCCCTCGTACACGTTTTTCTCTCTTTAGTTCGTTCCCTCCTCATCTTCTTACCTCCTAGGTCCATATGCCCATTTTTCCGTTCGTCCTAATATGCACATCCCTACTACGCTCCCATCAACAGTGTTGCCACATGGCAATCAAGTCGTAGCAATTAACATGTTAATTTTATATTATAATCAATTTACAACAAGACTTACGCGGTAAGTGAACAGGTTTTAAACTTATCTTTTTCTTTGTGATAAATTTTAAAATCGTTTAACGGGTGCTTTGACTAAGAAGATTGAGAATCACTGCTCTATGACATTACGATAACAGTCAGAATTTAATTCCAACTGGAACGTGTAACTTTTAATAGCCAAAATATATATTACCCTCTTTTTTTTCTTAAGCTGGTGAACGAACTCACGGTCCATCTAGTATCAAGCGGCTACCAGAGCCCGAAGATCACTAAGTGAAAGCAGCCACCCACCATGAAAAATAAAGCCTACGTATCAATTATGTAGTAGGATAGTTGTCTTACCCATTGAATGTTGTTTTTTTTATTGCTTAGATGGGTGGACATGGCGCTGAAACGTGGACATTGACCCTAGGTCTGGTACGGAAGTTCAAAGTCGCTCAGCGTGCTATGGAAAGGGGTATGCTCGGAGTTTCTTTTATAGATCGAGTTAGAAATGAGGAAATCCGTCAAAGAACCAAAGTAACCGACATAGCCCTAAAGATTAGCAAGCTGAAGTAGCAATGGGCCGGACATACGTGTCGCAGAACCGATGGCCGATGGAGCAGATGTGTTCTGGACTGGAGACCGCGTACCGGTAAGCGCAGCGTTGGGCGTCCCCCTGCCCGTTGGACCGATGACTTGCGGCGATATGCTGGCAGAGATTGGATGCGGAAGGCGGAGGATAGTTCATTGTGGCGGACTATGGGAGAGGCCTACATCCAGCAGTGGAGAGATACAGGCTGATGATGATGAGATGGGTGGACGAGCGCACAGCCCACTTAGTGTTAAGTGGCTACCGGAGCCCATAGACATCTACAAATTCATTGTTATATTTACTCGAGAACCATGCTGCGTGTCTATGTACGTTATATAAACACACATAGTTTCCTAAGGGTCGTAAGTTCCAAGTTATAAAAACTGTTACTGTACGTACAGAATCCGGAATGACCGCGCTACGTGCTCCCACGCGACGGTCCTGCGGCGACGATATTATTACCAAACTGCCCCGGCTTGCGTTTCGTGACAGGCCGAATGAAGGCGGAATACAGAACGGAAAAGCTTGCCGAACTTTTACTTAGGAGCTTACCGTTAGGTTTGTAATTCTTAAGACTTCTTTATTTGTGGAGGGACGTCGGAAAAGAATGATTTTAGTTTTAATGTATAATTTTTTATTGCACCCAAAAACACAATTAGCATTGAAATTCGGTCAATGGGCAGGTAAAATTTGTATCGCTGACTGTCTTATCGCTAAAAGCTATTCCTTCCAAGCAACCATTTTAATATAACGATAAGATAAGACAGCTATGATCTATCAAATTAGATCAAACCTTGAATACATTAGGTGCTAAATAATTCAATGTAAAGTTAAGTGTTGTTTCCTTAAAGTATTTTAAGGATTGTTTAAGTTTGTGTGTTGACGAATATTAGACACACACACTTTATTACTGGTGGCACCTCTTGTGAGTCCGCGCGGGTGGGTACCACCACCCTGCCTATTTCTACCGTAAAGCAGTAATGCGTTTCGTTTTGAAGAGTGGGGCAGCCAACTATACGTGAGACCTTAGAACTTATATCTCAAGGTGGGTGGCGCATTTACGTTGTGAATGTCTATGGGCTCCAGTAACCACTTATCACCAGGTGGGCTGTGAGCTCATCCACCCATCTAAGCAATAAAAAAACACCCACATACACACACACACACACACACACAAACCCAGCACTATCAAATGAAACTCATTGAAAATCGAATATGACCCCTTGAATAATCGATTGTTATCACTACGAGAAAACATTCGGAACTTCGATCCATTCAAAAGGATAAACGATTTTCAGTTTAAAGTTTCTCCTCGTCCCGACAACAAAAGACCCTCAATCGTATTGGATCGGGGCATCTATTTACGAGCCAGTGAGAATAGAATCACGTAGAATCGGACATACCTATTATTCGAAATCTACACCTAAATGTATCTATCAATAGGCATGATAATCGATTTTTTTAAACTTTTTCTTTGTGTTTGAAGTATTACTGGTGGCCCGTAGGCCTTTCCAGTTTCACCAGGACAAGTGGGCGAGCAAAACTCAGCCAGGAGGGGTGGTATTTGCTTACAGCTGCCCGAGCGCCTCCGAAGAAGACCTAACAACTCAAGAGCAGTTGCTTCGCGAATGAATCTATTATTGGATCGGAATCGCGACCCGCTGAGAAGATCCTGGCAGTAACTGGATGCGTAGAACCGAAGATCGGGTTCAGTGGCGAGCTTTGGGGGAGGCCTATGTCCAGCAGTGGACTGCCGCAGGCTGATGATGATGATGATGATGAGAAGATCCGGCGAGAAACTCAGCGGTTACCGGGGTCCCTAAGCCTGCTCCTGGTGTTAGAGCTGAAGGCGTCTAATGCAAGAGTTATTGGATCTGATGGATCCGTAAGGACGTGATTCTGAATTCTACCGAAATCGAATGTACGTACATACGGATTCGATATGTCATATATTCAAATTAAAACTACATTTGCGGTTTGATCTCGCGTTCTTTATTGTGATTATATTATTTAACAGCGTCAGTTAGTCGGGTCAGGTTTGTCATTCGTGACCACAAAAGCTGTCAAATATTCGAAGCGTCCGTTAATAATTTAGTCAAAATAAACAACGCGAGATTAAACCCTATAATAATTGTCAACGACACCCAAAAGTTGAAAAAAATAAGAAATTCCTCTAATAATTGAAAGCAAATATATCAGCTGATCGCTTAGTAATACAAAAATAAACGGCCCTCTTAACGTTCATATAATATAATAATGCCCGTACTACATTTTGGGCGCAGAAGACAGATGTGCCTTTCCCGCCCATCACATTTCCATATAAAGCCACATTTGCGAGACCGTTCAATCCGAATCCTCGCCAAATAAATATTTTTGGAATACATCGGAATAGTCGAATTTAAACTGTCTCGACAAAGGAGCGAGCCATTTCAATTTTGAGTGAGGAGAGTACTAAATCGGAATTCACGATAGCCACTCGGCAAGTGCCTCCGTGGGGCGATTGTATAGAATTTATAGGCGCAATAAAACAGCATTAGAATGTGACGTTGTTACTTGAACGAGCCTTTAGATGGGACTTGATGATCTTAAAGTTAATGTAACGACGAATTTTGTGCTGACACATTTAAATGACATATCCTTAGTCGCTCGAGATAAAAAAAAACAATATCTTAATCGGAGCCTTTACTTTTAATAATAATAAATTAAAATCTTTTTCACTCCACTATCAATAAGCTGCGTATAAATCTGGATTATAGAATATTTTATAGCCTATGAAAAAAATATAATATACGACAAAAGTAAAAACATTGACATCTTATAACCACTTACATGCCAACCATATTAAGTGTATAATCTATGATGCCAACTATCCTAATATGTTGACGGTACTATGACAGAAGCTTTCTCTGGAATACCAAAAACAACTGTAACAAGTTTCTTTATAACTCGATGATAGTTTTAAATAGTATAGAAGCCAAACATTTATTTAAATCTAAATTTAAAGAAAGATTTCAACTATCGTTAGTTTTGGCATAACTAAAACGTAGTAGCGAGATATGAATTATGAGAACAGAATACAAAATATTTGGTATTTTTAATTAAAATTATATCTTTAAGTTACAATAAATAATCATCATTCTTCTGCCCTTCTCCCAGTCACCTGGGGTCGGCGCAACATGTTTTCTCCTTCCATACTCCTCTATCATATACCATTTCTTCGCTCACTTCCCTCTTACACATATCGTCTTTCACGCAATCCATCCATTTCTCCTTATGTCTACCTCTTCCTCAAAAGCCTTCCATATTCATAGTTAAAACTCTCTTTAAAGTTATAATAAATAATGGTTATATATATTTTTCAATGAAACATAAACACTGATTGAAAATAAACAACACTTTAACAAAGTTGTTACGTGAACCTCTTTATCGTTAACCGGGTAGCGTCCAAACTCGAGGGTATCATGTCAAATTAAGTAATCGCGGTGTAATAGAGCCGGCGATCAGAGAACAAGGTCGACTCATCAATCAACCCACCCTCGCACACTGAGCCGCTCACTGCTCGGTGATAAACGACAGCGATTTAAAAAATAATAAACTACGCCGATTTTTAGATTTAAAAAAGAATCCAATAAATGTTTTAAGATTTGAAAAGATATCGCTCATGTCATGTCAATATGAACGCCTCCTAGATACGTAATTATTTAGTAATATTGGTAACTATATAGAAGAAGTCGCACAAATCTTATGAGTTAATTTTTTTTATTGCTTAGATGGGTGCACGAGCTACCTACCTGGTGTAAAGTGGTTACTGAAGTCCATAGACATATACAACGTAAATGCGCCACTCACCTTGAGATATAAGTTCTAAAGTCTCAAGTATAGTTACAACGGCTGCCCCACCCTTCAAACCGAAACGCATTACTGCTTCACGGCGGAAATAGGCGGGGTGGTGGTACCTACCCGCGCGAACTCCCAAGAGATCCTACCACCAGTGATAAACTATTCATTATTATTAGTTAAATAATTGTGAATGCATACACCTAAATCGCTTGCTTCTATTACTCAGCACATGTCCAATTACATAGTTGCGGTTGTATCCTCAGTTCAGTTTTAGTAGTCATTACGAGAAATCTCGCTAATGCGTCTTTGCACTCCTCCAGGAAGAGCTCTTAGGGGAAACAGCTTATGGTTACGGCAGTATAAATTAATTATTCCATTATAAAACACAAATTAATTTCGATCTAATACTTTATAGTTCAAAATAATATAACACAAACTGTTTCTAGTAAATTCAATCCTTATACATATATAGGGCATTCACAATTAATCTTATACCTTTAAACGAGTAATTCTTGTATATATATATAATCTGAAGCTCGGCTCCAACGATTTTCATAAAATTTAGTTTACAAGGGATTTCGGAGGCGATAAATCGATCTAGCTATGATTTATTTTGAAAATGTTGTCTTACGTGTTTTCAATAATCAACTTTATCGATAATTCCCGACATCTATTGGCGAATAATAATACTATTTTTCATAATTGTTTTAAAGACACAATAACACTAAAGCTAAGCCACCCGAAGCCACTTAAAAATGCCTAAACGATCTTGGAATATTTCATCATTTTATCAATATTCGTATTTAAATATAATTTCTAAAAAATACAATATATCAAAAAAAAACCGCACAAAGCTCGGTCATCGTCTAGTTAAATTTAAATACCTTAAAAATACTTAAGATGTTCAAATCGAAATTTAAATTACCTTATTTGATTTCCCATTTTAGAAGACAAAATTTTGTATTGTAAAAGTTTGTTGCCGACTTGACACTAAATTCCGGAAATACTTCAATTAGCACAATGTTACATTGACACTTATAACACAGTTCAAACCACAATAAAGTCTAAATGAACTGAAAGTGTAATGAATACAAGAAAACAATATAAAAAAATTATCTAAATCATTTGTCCCAACTGTGATGTGGTAAAAGTATTATTAACGTTGACAACCTTTCAATACTTCATACATTCAATCTATAAGGTCGATACGTTTCTTAATATTTTTACATTAAACAAAAACGCATAAAATTCATCTAAAAATCAACGGTAAAGTTCAAGCAGAATTAAACTCAATTGAATATGGTCCCTCAAATTCTGCGCTGATAACGTGTATGGTCGCATTGACTTCGGTACAAGGGGCTTTCGCAAATTACACACCAGGTCGGCAATTACGTGCGTCTAACAGCAGATACATTTGTATGACAATGGAAAGGTTTTTTTCTGCGAAACACAATACATGTATCCAATGGCACTCAGAATTTGTTTCGTTGCAAATTGGGTATCGGATTTTCGGAATGTGTTTTGTTTAAAGCGTCGTATTCTTACTAAAGGCTTTAGGAAAATGTAAATAAGTTAGTCTAGAATATAACAAGTATATAGATATATTAAAGATATTAGTTAGTATCTTCGTTCAACTATTTATTACACCTACAAACCTATATATAAGACGTCCGCTGCATTCGTATATAGCGATGCGATGTTCGAATCCCGCAAGCGGGTACCAATTTTTGTAATAAAATATGTACTTAACAACTGTTCACGATTGACTTCCACGGTGAAGGAATAACATCGTGTAATAAAAATCAAACCCGCAAAAATTATAATTTGCGTAATTACTGGTGGTAGGACCTCTTGTGAGTCCGCACGGGTAGGTACCACCGCCCCGCCTATTTCTGCCGTGAAGCAATAATGCGTTTCGGTTTGAAGAGTGGGGCAGCCGTTGTAACGATACTGAGACCTTAGAACTTATATCTCGAGGTGTGTGGCGCATTAACGTTGTAGATGTCTATGGGTTCCAGTAACCACTTAACACCAGGTGGGCTGTGAGCTCGTCCACACATCTAGGCAATAAAAATAAAAAAAAAACATCTGAAACAATATTAAAATATTCAAAATGAGAGAACTATGTTTTGTACTCGAATTTTTTTTCGGTCTGTCGAAATCACTTCTGTCCGTAGGTACACGTTTTCGATCGTAACCGTTTCGCAAATGATAATGAAAATGTCAGCGAGGTGAGAGACGCCCGGCTGTGATATGTCACTGGTGAATGCGTCAAAGGGTTTTGTCAAGGCGCAAATTAAACCGGCCAGCGGGAGGCTGTTGAAGCAATTGAACGAGGACCGGTTCATTCGGGAGCATACCGGATTCTATACTATTTTGTTGTTAGATCAAAATCTATACGGGGCTTTAGAGTATTTCATTGCGTTATATTTAGCAGGTATATACGAGTATGTATACATTATACGTTGCAGTAATTTGTGGAATCTGTACTGAAATAGAAAAACAATAATGTAACTGTAGTTTATCATTTCCTAAACACAAAGAATACGTAAGACATTATTGTAGTCGAGTTTCTTCTGCCACCCCAAAGGCACCGATCAAATAATTAGCTTCTCGATAAAATATTGGCAGGAATTTCCCTCGCGACGCAAACGTTCCCACCCCGCGAGCCACAACTGACGTTGTCACCTTAATTTACGGCCTTCAATTATAAATTTTACATCCTCAGTTCGCAAATGTACAAAGTGAAATTCTATCTTAACGCTGAAATGTTACGGTCGAAATTAATAAAATCAATAATACTTTAAAGATGATTGCAAAACTTTCCTCCTCAGTATCGAGGGAATGAAAATTTAAGAATTACAATCAAAACTTCGTTGCGGGTAGGATTCGATTTATAAAGAGAACAGTCTGGCTTCGAGTGAAACACGATAGTGTGCACATTATCGTTGTCATTAAAATAAATATAAAGATAATTTCACTATAACGTATCTGATAAGTTTCTTTTAATGGACACTAACACAATTTCCCGTAATTAAAATTGTTTGTTTTAACAAAATGATAAATAGATGATTAAAATATATTAATGGTAGGTTTCGAACGAACGTTTGAATGTATAAAAAGCTATAGTTTCCTCGTATATGACCTTTGACACTGGTATCTGTCATCCTGCTAATTAACTACATGTTATCGCTGTTTTGGTATTCATTAAATTGTTCGTTGTTATTAAGTTGGTTTTTATACCAAAAGTGATATCGAGTTAATGAGAATTTGTCTGCAACTAATTAAATCAATATAGGCGGAAGCGGTTGTGGGGTATTTTGAGTTGTACAAATCGATATCACCTTCCTGCCTATTTTTAACGAAAACGCCTATTCGATTTTAATAACTTTATTGACTATTTCGATTCTAACATTTTTCAGAAATAAAACTTCGTCTAAATATTTAGAAGAGGGCAAAACTGGATGATGAAGGACTTTGGTAACGGATTTTCAGTGCTTATAAGTACTCTCCCTTTAAATTCAAATGTAAAAAAAGACAGATACAAATTTTACAGTGAAATTGTCAATTCTACCGCGAAGCTTGTTTGACTTTTTCGAGTTTGTGACTAAGCAGTAAGTCGTCCTTGTATTGTAAAGGGTGCGAACTTGAATCCACATTGTGGCCTCCTTGTCCTGCTAAATTGTGAAAAAGAAAAATGAAATAACAATAACATTTTCTTCTTTCTTTTCATTTCATTTCTTTTCATTCATAATGACGTAATTAGTGTTGGCCCCAAATCATCGCGATACCATGTAGGTATCCTGGCATGAGGTAAATTGGCATGTCCTTGATCGCTAAGTTAATTATTTAGACGCATTATATTTCCTCATGGTGACCACTATTTATATGAATTCACTATACGATGATGCGGCCGTTGTAAACAAAGAAGATATGATTAAACTGCCAAAAGCCAAGACTTTTATTTTATAAAATAAAAATCATTTGACGAGGGTTTGCCATTAATTTCGAGTACAATGTGATAAATAATGAGAGAGGTGTAATGCGGGGGTCGCATCCCTCAAGCATTAGAGTGGCTGTTCATTAAAGAACTCGGAACAAACACCATAAACCAATAGATACATTGTTAAAATATTTACATCTTAATTGATTAAATATTAGTATTAGCTCCAACAGTATCCTGAGCATGATCGCAAGCAGGCTGGACTGTATATACATGGGTCGCTGTGGTGCCATCTCCCATGGGATGTTACCACAGTAATTCATTGTGATGTAAATATAACTACTAACATAGGTCTAAGTCTTATTAACAATTTATATGAGTCATGGATACTTGAAATAAAAACATTATTATTATTATTATTATTATTAATCACAACCAACCAGCCATCTTAACTGTAAAGACTTCAAAAGATTAATGCATCAATCTAGTTATTGAACCCATTAGAAAAGAAAACGACTGATCTGAAAGTCTTAGTTATAGGGTTAAGTATATAGGGTATCGGAATCGGTTATAGGACTAAGTATGTAATCGGTACTAATTTATGTTTACGTAAGCTATGCATTAGAATAGAAACCCAACTAGGGTTGAAAAATCAGGGCAAGACACGCCGCCGTCCGAACAATATCGCTTTAGTAGACGTTGTGTTTTAGAAGTTCCTCTGGCGGCTGCTTTTGAAGTTTTTGACGGCTCACATCCTAATTTTCTTTCTAACGCTGGAGTGTGCTCCCGTCGCGGTTGCCACTTTTCAATAACGGCTTCTTTTGTACGCAATATTTCAATTTCAAGTTTTGATAATTTCTATTCTCGAGATATTTTCGCGGTATATATATTTTTTGGTAAATCTGGCTTATTAAATATTATTTAGGATATTTGGCGTCGACCTAAATCCAGCAAGGTGGGGTTGGAGTCAATGAGAATCAAACTTACGATCCGCAGGCCAGCAGTGAAGAACTAACTATTACACTAGCGGGTCATTGGAATATTCAACCTCTTATCTCGAGGTAGGTAGCGGTATACACGTTGTGATCTGTATAGACTCTGGAAACATTAGATTGGCCGTGAGCTCTTTCACCTATATAAGCATTTTAATACAGTGGGTTAACCAATTACTACGAAGTGGGCCGTAGCCTTAAAAAGTATGAAAGTTGGCTTTGACGAAATATTTCCGTAGGTATAGGTACCAAGACTAACACTTAACATTGTTACAGACTTTTGGTATAATCTATTCCAATAACACCAGAGGCTCCCTGTCGGCTTCGAGATCAAAGGACATCACCGAACCTAGCGATATGACATGTGACAATACGAACTACAAACAAAATAATATAGGTCTAATGTCGGATAGAATTTTGGAATTCAGATTGAGTCCAGAAACTTCTATTAGGTATATTTTCTATAACTATAATTTGTTTCAACGCGTTAACAGTGGCATAAAAGCATTGATCTTATTTTAGGTTATTTATTGTATAGATATATTTTAGAAATCATAATATGAATGCTATCAGGTTAAGTTTCATATGAATTGGAATAACCACTGTCTTCTGATGCTCTATACATGCATGTCTGTTTTCCAGTACCAAAAATAAGTAAAATTTTGCTTCTACTCGTGAAAATTCACACCTCATCACTAGTAAGCTTACAACATTGGAGTAATATTAAATTAACTATATATTTTATAACAAACAAAAACTTCATTTATTACCTTAATTGGCCGGAGGGCATATGGTTCAACGGTTATACTGCGTATTATCTTGAAAACTAAAGTACATGAGATAACAAGTCAGGCTAATAATAGCCGTATTTAGCTAAGTTTTAGATAACACCAAATGTAAATAACTTTTCTGAGCCTGACTTGAATCTAATTCGTAGTTTGAAACAAGTATTAAGGATTATAGGAACCATTTTTTTTTTATTGCCTAGATGTGTGGACGAGCTCACAGCCCACCTGGTGTTAAGTGGTTACTGGAACCCATAGACATCTACAACGTTAATGCGCCACACACCTCGAGATATAAGTTCTAAGGTTTCAGTATCATTACAACGGCTGTCCCACCCTTCAAACCGAAACGCATTACTGCTTCACGGCAGAAATAGGTAGGGTGGTGGTACCTATCCGCGCGGACTCACAAAAGGTCCTACCACCAGTAATTACGCAAATTATAATTTTGCGGGTTTGATTTTTATTACACGATGTTATTCCTTCACCGTGGAAGTCAATCGTGAACATTTGTTGAGTACGTATTTCATTAGAAAAATTGGTACCCGCCTGAGATTCGAACACCGGTGCATCGCTCAAGACTTATGCACCGGACGTCTTATCGCTTAGGCCACGACGACTTTATATTACAAAGGCACTCTTTCCGAAAATGTTGTTAAACTGATATTGTACGTATAATATGCATATACTACTGAGACTTTTGTTTATTGCATTGCACGTAATGGAACACTAAGAAAAACAGTGAGCACCCTGGGTTCGTGACCTCGTACGTCTTCAGTTTGTTTTAGATTGCTGTTTTACGATATGTCATTATGATATGATCACTGGTGGTAGGACCTCTTGGGAATCCGCACGGGCAGGTACCACCACCCCGCCTATTTCCGCCGTGAAGCAGTAATGCGTTTCGGTTCGAAGGGTGGGGTAGCCGTTGTAACTATACTGGGACCTTAGAACTTATATCTCGAGGTGGGTGGCGCATTTACGTTGTAGATGTCTATGGGCTCCAGTAACCACTTAACACCAGGTGGGTTGTGAGCTCGTCTATCCATCTAAGTAATAAAAAAATAAAAAATAAATATTGATTTCCGCCTTAGATAAGTATACAACATTACTTAATTTCCAGTTTTGTATAAAAATCATTACGACCCATGTGAAATAGTACTTCAATATACGAAAAATAAATTCTTTCGTACATTCGCAGGCATTCCTAATTTTAATAAAGCTATAAGTCAAGCAGACATCAGACACACATTTGGTACCAGTAAATCAAATTTAACTCCACCGTCCCCGTATCCACGACGACGCGTGATCCGTAAAAAATTGCGTATTTTTAAAATGCCATTTTTCCGCACACAGCATGGGGATGTATTTAGTGTGTCTGCGATTGTTGCGCGGTACAGGAAATTTGTAGTTTAATTTTTTACTAATTTACTGATTTTTTTCAAAATGAATTGAGTTTGTTTGAATGTAATTTGAGCTCGCACGGTTTCTGCCAAGAAGCAATCGTGCATTCCGATTTGAATGATGAAACAACTACTTTGCAACGCAATTGAGACTTCGAGCTTAAGCCTTAACGTTATGGTGGCAATCACATTGTGATATTAGTAGTAGTAGGTAGTTCGTTTGACGTTCAACAAGTATGTGCTTTCATTTATGTCGAATATTTTTTTTTATTTGATTTGATTTGATTGAGTGGGACGTGAACTTGTTGAAAATTAAAAATAAAACATTTAAAAATGTTCAAGCCTTGAACTAAACACAAAAAAACAAAGCACAAACTGTTTACATTTTTAAATTAATTTTGTCCGTTTTCCTGTAACAGACATCTATCGCGTGGCATATCGGACAGGATATAGTGCCAAATAACTGACTATTGACATACATATTTATCAAAGTCGCGAATTCTATTCAAATTTTAGAATAAACTAGTGATCGCCCGGTAGTCTAAATACGACTATAATTAATTGAAATTATAAGTTTGTACACTATTATGATTCTATTTTCAAAGACTATTATTATTATACTTCTATAATCACAGATTTTGCCAAGACTACACTATAGAAAAATATTAATAAAGACAAACAATATTTAATCTATTCTCAATTTGACCACAGACGTCAAGAACAAAAGTTTGACCATAAATAAATAGTATGCACACGTGTGTGCGTCAAGTACATGGTGTTTTATGTTTTATTTTATTGATTTAATATAAAATACACTAAATCAATAAAAAAGGCATAATTTAAAAAAATATTAACTTCTGCACTCCTTCTCTATATTCTCTATACCTAAGTGTGGGAAATTTCATACTCCTCCGTCCGCGCAATTTTCGTAAAAAGGGATACAAAGTTTTTCCTTCACATATTAATATTAGAATAAATATATACATAAGTCAGTCACATCAACACAACAATGAAAATGTTAGTTCTAATCAATATTTTGCTATTTATTGTCTTAAGATTTAGTTCAAAGGTGTTACTTTCGAAGCGCTTGACACAATATCAGTCCAGTTAACGATATTACGACACGTATGACATTATCCCACATGATCAAGTTCAAAGCCCATCTGTTGTTAAGCGGTTACCAAAGACGGCGCAATGCTGTGCAAACAGAAAATTTGTGTAATAAAGTTAAATAAGTACCTATCTTTAGAATTCAGTTTTTCACCAAATTATTGAAGACTGCATTCGAAAATGGCTGTAATATATCATGCAGTTTGCTCATCGCGTTTTTAATCAAATCACCAGTTCGCTTTGTGAATGAAAATTTCCGTCGTCAAAATTGCTAAGCTTCATACGAAATTTGTAGATCATTCAAACATGAATGTGCATATTAAAACTATTAAATAAATATAGGTATAATAGTTGTATTATTGTAACATTGATGTTTCTATCAGTACACTTCGAACAAAATCGTAATCACACATTAAATAATATATTAAATACTAGCTGACCCGGCACACTTCGTAGTGCCTCAATCGATAAATAAAAGACCTAAACTTTATTTAATTCCGAGAATTTTTATATTTATCTACCTTTTAAACCTTCCCTGGACTTTCACAAATAATTCAAGACCAAAATTAGCCAAATCGGTCTAGCCGTTCTCGAGCTTTAGCGAGACTAACGAACAGCAATTCATTTTTATATATATATATATAGATATAAATAAATTACCACAAAACACATTCGCCAAATGTCGTTAAATGCTCTCTGAAACTACAAACATTCGTACAATGCTTTTATTATTTATTGATCCTATACATACTTACGTTACTTCATCTGCCCTCAAATTATAGTAATTATAAACCTCGGCCCACTTCAGGCCTCTCGTATTGCTGTCCAAATATACGTTAGGGTCCGTTATGATTCTTACAATCAAAAGATTTCTATCGAAGGAGTCCGACCCCATATCTATTCTTTCGTACCCCAGCTTACTCTGCTCAAATCCAAATTAAAAACAATCTTATGCGAACTGTTCACGGTTCATTTTTGTATAGTTCATATATACGGTCTTATAAAAGTCGAGTGTCTACCAAAGAAATCATTGATAAACAAAAGTTTGAAGTAAATTAATGCTAACTTCTCAATGTAATGTGAAATGTTTATACAGGTTGTTTGGTGTACTTTTGAACAAAATTAATATTGAAAGTACTTTCGTTTTGATATACCTAATATATTTGAAAACGTTCTTATTCCAAATTTGAATGTCACTCTCAACCGTTTTTATAGCATTATGCGGCTATCAAACCCACAATTATCACTAATTAGATGCCCTTCATACATTGAACAATCGTCGTGAACTAGTCGTCCGTTGTACTGTTTCAAGCAATATGACTAACCAGTATCGATGCCGATTTCTGGACCATTTTTTCCACAGTGCCAGCATAACATTGTATAGCCTATTTCGGCCTATTGCCGTTCCGATTTCAAGTTGGGACAGCCCTTATACAATACAATTGAGAATTGATGTAAATTTTCAAGGTGGACAGTGGGCACCCGTACATCAAGTAAAAAGCTAAAAAGATGCTTAAAATGTAAAATTTACCCAGTACTAAAATACTTACAACATATTTCGTAATAGCTAATCAGTGGTAATAGTAAGGCACTATTTAGGATAGGCCAAAGAATCTCAAAGTATTTTTTATAATAATTATTTTAGTTAATGAATAATATTCAAGGTGTATATAAACTTAGCAAAAAACAAATGGGTCTTGAAATTATGAAAGCATCCGGACATTTTCGTGCCAAAAGCGAATGCCTAGACCCCAATCTTAGTTCAGGCGCAATTGTTCGCTACCCTAAACTGAGTACAAAACACAACGATATGAATCTCGAAAGAATCACACACTCTATATGTACTATTCAGAAATTAAATTGTTCATTAAAGATTACTTCGAAATGTGAAACGATTTTATGTTTAAATTCATCGTTTTTTTTATTTTTTTATTTAGATGGATGGACGAGCTCACAGCCTACCTGATGTTAAGTGGTTACTGGAACGCCACCCACCTTGAGATATAAGTTCTGAGGCCTCAGTATAGTTACAACGGCTACCCCACCCTTCGAACCGAAACGTATTACTGCTTCACGGCGGAAATAGGCGGAGTGGTGGTACCTACCCGTGCGGACTCCCAAGAGGTCCTACCACCAGTGATTAGGCAAATTAAAATTTTGCGGGTTTGATTTTTATTATACGATGTTATTCTCGAGATGGGTGGCGCGTCTACGTTGTAGATGTCTATGGGCTCCAGTAACCACTTAACATCAGGTGGGCTGTGAGCTCGTCCAACCATCTAAGCAATAAAAAAAAAAAAAAAAAAAAAAAAAAATATTCCTTCACCGTGGAAGTCAATCGTGAACATTTGTTGAGTACGTATTTCATTAGTAAAATTGGTACCCGCCTGCGGGATTCGAACACCGATGCATCGCTACATACGAATGCACCGGACGTTTTATCCTTTAGGCCACGACAACTTCAAAACTGCCTTCTATTATAATATACCTGCATACGATAATAGAAGTTTATAATTTGGTGTACATACAGGCTGTTGATAGCTGTTGGCCTGATTAGGTCAAGTTGAGCGGCAAATTCACAAGACTTGACGCACTTATATATTAAGTAGGAAACGAAAGTGCGTCTTGTCTGAAAACATGACTTTCAAGAACCGTTGTAAAATTTCAATATATTATAATACCTTTTTTTTTTGGGGGAACTTATCGCTCTTTTCGCTCCAAAAACAAAACGGTAATTTCCAAATTACCGAGTTCCATTAAAAGCAAGCCGTTCTCAGAGCATCCTGTAAATAAGTAATGTATACTATTCATTGCCAATTCTGAAGTTTTAATAATTTGTTACATTTTACATTGTAATTAAATCTAAACTGGCTTTGCCTGTTGTGATTAAAGATAAAATAGATATACATAAATAGAATGATGACTTTATTATCTATTTATTCCAGTACGCGCCAGAAATCTTTTCACGACAAACGGAAACTGTTAAACAAAAAGGGGCCAGTATATTTTTACATTAAGATAAAAAAATGTATTTGGACCCAAAAGAAGACATCAACTTTAAAATATTGATTGCACTGAAATGAAATTCTAAAAAAATAGCAGTAAAACGTTTCTTTTATTTCTTTGGGCTAAATGACGTTCCGTCTTATGCGATGTTAACTGGTTACCAAAGCTCTTTTACGTTATGACGTGAATTCCGCTATTCACGTTGACATATTGGCTTTAAATCCCATTTGTTGTTTATTACGAATATCCGACGCTTAAAACGTTGGCTTTGTAGGAAAAATAGGCATGAAAGTTTACAATAATACTATATTAAAATGTGTAATACTAAAAAGAATGGTATTGCCCACTTTCTGGTGAATACTTTAATCACATTTTACGACGCCAACCTAAAGAGATGGAATGCTAATCTGAGCTACAGAAACTACTCTACCAAAAGAGCATTTTATATGTACCTAATCATGCAATTCCGTCATAACATCGACATGATTGTGGTAAAAAATAAAATTGGATGCTCATAGTACAAAACTGTATTCCAAGGCACTCAAGGCAGATATAAGTAATTATAATCAGGTAAGGAGCTGTTTACTAAACAAGTAATTCACGGAGGAAACCTACACTCAACTTCGGGTGATCAAAATATCGCAATGATATCTTGTATATCAAATAGCACTCGGTAATTAAGAGAACTGAGTTGAGTTAAGATTGAGTCTTAAAAAATGTAAGAGAGTAAATGAAAGATACTAACAGGATATAAAATCGCGACAGTACCAACTTACTGTTACACACGCTCATAACAGAAAGCGATGTTAACACTTCAAGCGAGAAAAAACTCAAAAAGCCGCTAGAATTTGAAAAAAAAAACTGCAAAAAAAATTAGCTTTCCTATCAAAATATGACACGCAGGGGGTCACGGCGTGACATCACCTTTACGTTTCGCATTTGGAAAAAAACTACCGCTTTTTTTCCGCTTTTTCTGTTGATTGTGTTAAATTTCGCACGGTTCGTTACTGTGAACGGGGTGACATCAATTTGAATGCAACGTTAATTTTGGTCTCTCAAACCCTTTGAAATTGACAATAAGCTGATTAAGACTATCTCTCGTGTAAGTTCCTACCTGTCTCTATTGAAGCGACGTTAGGGTTGATCCGTACCTTGACCTTTGACGCTTGGGTTTCTGGGTGTTTTTTTCCAGAATGTGAGAAATGAAAATGTTAAATTTTTGCTAAAAAAAATTATTTCAACAGACGATGATAAATAAATTTTGATTTAGCTATATGAAAAATGAAATACTCATTGATCGTACTAGCTTTAACTGGCTTAAACCAAGATAAGATAAATTGCTTAAAAACGTCACGCCGGGGATGTAGTTGCACTTTATGTTGGAATTCTTACAACGTTTCAATGACACCGGAAATGACACCAAGTAAATTTGATATTTATAAAATTAAGGGATTCAATTTTTATTTCATTAATTAAATTACCTCATAATTCTGGGACATAAAAAGGTAAGTTTTTTTTTTTGAAAAAGATAAAAATAAAAATTCTTGAGTTCTTCATAATTCTTGAGTTAAATCTCCACTACAGTCGTATACTTGGAAAATTTTCTACTTAATGATATGGCTGAATAGATATTTTTATATTAGATATTTTTCGTATATTTTTTTTATATATATTTTGTCGTTAAACTGTACGCAGAACCAATTCTCATGTTTGATACTGGCCCTATTAGATAAATAAGGCTAATAGGAGAAAACGCATTCATTACCAGAAAACAAAAATATATATACTTTGTATATACTTTAGTCCTATTTAGTAGTTTACTATACAATTTAAATAATTCATAAGATATACTTTGTGATATTCCAATTGAAGCAATTGCTTTGACTCTCAACACAGACTACAAAGTTAAGGACACCTGCTGTGACCCATAGGTGATTTTGTTTTCATTGCGATACGCAAAGAAGAACAAAACTTAACGCGTACACCACAGCTTCTATAATTGAATGAAAAAATATTGAATAAAGCACGTAGCCACAGGGTGTATCTGTTTAGTAAAGGAAGTCATGTGAATAAATCCTCACAAATCCTTTAGCAATTATCATTTCAATGACAAAAGTCATGTTAAGAGGGGATTTGACAATAGCTGGAACAGTTAAATGAATATAAATCATACATTTCGGTATTTAATTGTACTTGCGATTTCTAAGTATGATGACAATTTTTTTTTTTTTGTTTTGCTTTGAGCGATAATCAATTAATTTGGGCGATCCAAAAAAATAGGACACTTAGTACGTTATTACCCTGAAAGTGTGACTCATACATCAATCTGACATAAAAACGTCGACCTAAAAGTCACCTCACGTAGTCACAGACACACGCCTACGCCCGCTACGCCGTAGACCTCGTAGACACAGATCGATTTGCGGCTACAAGTGACAAAGTTTTTCAAGATGGCGTGAGGATGGATAGGGTGAGGTGGATAGGGGAGGGATGCTCACATTTTTTACTGTCGCGGGGTGAGCAGTGGAGCCGATCGCGACACCACTCTCCACTCTGTGGGCCTCTTAAAAGCCTCTCCTGTAAGGGACGTTTCTCAGAAATACACGTTCGGTTATACGCATAAGTGTCTATGTGCGATGTAGGATGTCGGGGGGATTGTAAATGGACGATCTGTGTGAATGACTCCACTTCTACTTTGGTTTTGAGGGACGTTCAATTGTTTATTTCATGTACGACGGGCCTTATACGATGACTTTTAAATTTAGAAAACGTTTAACGAAGCTTTCGTTAAATATATAACTAAAACGGTTTATGTTATTTTTAATATGAATATTGGAGTCAGCGCCTTTGCTACTGCTATTCTCCGTTTAAAAAAAGCACTCAGTACGGTTTTTTATAGACGACACAACGATATCACATTCCGTAGTTTCCGCATCGCGAGAACAATTATTTTACTAAAGTAAATTCAAAATAAACAAATTAATTTAAAAAAAAAAGTGTGTGTGTCCGCTCCGACGCACGACTGGAGTTTACTGGATATAAATATAAATTTGTGTCAGTTGAATACAGTAAAATATGGAAGTTACGTATTCTAGTGAGAATGATCCGGGAGTTGCGGAACACGTGGATGCGGTAATTAAGTAAGTCTATATAATTCACTTTTACAATTAATATATAAGTTGTCCATTCACTGATAGAAGGAATTGTTTATATTTAATAAGCTTTATTAATAAATGATTTGTAGCGGGTTATATTCGGGTATCAACCCACTAACAGTTGATACGTTCAGGAATCGAACCCGAACGGCGTCCGGCCACAAGCAAAACGATGTCGGTAAATTAAACGAAACAATACGAGAAATAGTTCTATATTACGACAACACGATACACTACAGATTATTAACAAATTAACGAGACACAAAACAAACGACTAACAAATATATGAAAATACAATAATGAGAGAAACGCGCGATCAGTACGAGGCTTTGTGGCGGACTGCCGGCGCAGCAGCCCGGCGTCACCTGCGATAACGCGGCCGCGCGTTGGCTCCTGATTGGCGCGCGCACGCATCACCATGGCCAATCAGGCGCATAACGCATTTCGTGTGACATGCTATACTCTCTAGTACGATTTTGGTCCCCATAATTTTCATACCCCGGGCCTATATATGTAAATCGATTCTTAAGGAGTAAACTCCAAAAAGTATCAAAATGGCGTTACGAGTCAGTCAATTGATGTTTCCAATAAATAAATTCACATTTCAACTCAATAAGCTCTTAATTTAAACTTTCAAAATCCAATCTCGACGACGCTGTTAGAGTGACTCATCAAAAATGCACAAATTAATAACATTTACAATGTAAAAGTCAACAATGAGTAGATAATGTATCTGAGGATAATTCACCGTCACTGTGGGATAATGCAAACAACCTGCCCGTGTCTACAAACTGAAACAAAACGAATAATGACGTAACGTGATATGATAGAACGGATAATTTATTACTTGTGACAATATCTATATCGCCAAATGTAATTTAAAATTATACACTTTCTCAAAAAATATTGTCATAAAGTTAACTATTGTACAATTAAAAAAAAATAAAATAATATATAGCAATGTAATACATAGCTTGTACGCCCGTTTTTTTTGGATAATTTTGATTTTAACTTCATAGTTAAACCTGAGAAATTCCTACAAATGCCCCTCTTGCGCTTTTAATATCTAACTATCTTATATATATAAAAATGAATTGCTGTTCGTTAGTCTCGCTAAAACTCGAGAACGGCTGGACCGATTTGGCAATATTGCCAAATTTCGTCTTGAATTATTTGTGAAAGTCCACAGAAGGTTTAAAAGGTAGGTAAATATGAAAATGCTTGGAATTAAATAAAAATAATTTATCGATTGTGGTACTACGAAGTCTGCTGGGTCAGCCAGTCTTAAATATAAATCCTAAAATCGGATGTAAATTAAAATAATCAGTTACTCCGCTATTCGTTTAGGCCAAGACAGTGTACACAAATCTGGCGGTCCAACGGTACTTGAAATTAATTTCGCATAGCCGACGGCGTGGGGCGGGAGGCTACGCGCGCCCGGACACGTGCAACCTGCTAACCATGTTTAGGTACATCGGTAGCTTCGAGCAATTTTGATTAGCTATTAATTTAAAAGATGATTTCCACTGGTTGTTTAAAAAAAATAGATTCTATCACAGCCACGCTTCCATCGACCGCTTAAATTAAAATCGTTATTTTCCTAGTAAACTATTTATACTAATATTATTTGAAAAATGATTTGAAAAATTATTTCACTGTTTGGAAGGTACACTATAATTAGGGATCCTTACTAAAACTCCAATAATGTAACCCAAGGTGTAAGAAATTATTTAAAATATTCTTTACATCGCATGCCCTGCGAAAACTATTCATGATAGAATAGTTATGGCGCAATAAGTGTTCTTTTATTTAAAAAATACAACAACGTCAAATATCCTTGAAATTTTTGTGAACGACCCGAGCGGAGCCGGAGCGGGGCGCTAGTAACTAATATAACTAAATTTTGTAACTGCAGAATCAAAGCCTATAGATAAAATCAGCACACACTAACATATATCATTGTTAAAATAACTTCTATGTTTCATTCGCATTCGTTTCTGTTAGATTTTCATAATCTCATAAGTATTTTCAACCGAACTTGATGTAGGATGCTAAAGACTCAGGATGCATCAGCTATCTCACTCCCTCATAGAACGTATAAATAAACAGTTGATTTTTCAACTCACTGATTGCTCAAACAATCAATCTGATTGATAGAATGTATAGATGGAATCCATTACTCATACACAATTGTAAACTATTAATATTGTATAAGCGCTAGGTCTATCTGTTAATTTAAATTATAATATTAAAAAACTTAAAATATATCAGGTCTAAATATATTTTTTAAATACATTTAACACAATCGCAATAACAATCCGCAAAACAGTGATAAAACAATCTAAGTAATATTTAATATTTTACATTTACGTATTATAGAATATAATCTATGAAATCTAATTTTTTAAGCACGACACGGCAATTCGAGTAATATTTGCCTAATAATAATCTTTTATTGCATAATGCACGATTAGCATGACGCTTAATTTTAATTACATCGCTCAATGACGTCACATACTTATAGTGGGGTTCTGTTCAGTCGTGTTTTCCAAAACTTTGTCCGATATTGCTAAAGAAGCGATAACTTTTCGTTTCACTATTCTAAAAACATAATAACCATCCTATTAATTACTCAATTGCAATGCACGTTTTTAAGTCTGCAAAAATCAGTCAAAACTGCGACGCGGAGGTACCTTAAATGCCAGATGTACAATAAATACAAAAAGAATATCTTTCCTCTCTTTCGGCGTTCGACAAAAGGGGAGTTTTAAAACAAAAAAAGAATAAAACAATGGTCACAGTTTAATGTGAGAGCTTTCCGTTCATTATTCTCGTATATGGGAAGAATCGTGTTTCGATAGAGCCGTTGTAAATGAAGCGTATATTTGGCTTGTTAATGTAAGGGCGTGTGATCATTCAAATTCTATAGCTTTTGTATTCTATAAATGTTTGTATTGTAAAAAATTTAGGTATTAACAGTGGTGGTTGCGAACGAATCGGTTTAATATTAGATGTAATAACGAACAGAATCTATCACGTTTTACGGTATTAATTTGTAGATATTTTTTTTATGGTCACGATGAAACGATAATAGACAGTGGCTTGAATGTATTCCAGATATAACTAGTGTTTTTGAACAACAGGAATCACTGGTCATTGGGAAGATAAGGATTCTCGCTCAAAATTGGATTTAGACACAACTATGAGATCGACCAAACCGGCTCGTAACACACTCAAACTCCAGTAGTTACGCAAGGTGATAAGTTTGGTACAATCAATACATTTTTAATTTCCATGACTATTATAGTTTTACGGGTACAATATTATTATGTAGATGTAATTAACAAATTAAATAGCGTACTATTAGCTAGGTATGGACATGCGATGCGTAGAGAGAAGATGCATGTGACTAGGAGATGTATGCAAATGGCAGTGCAAGGTACAGGGGGAAGAGATCGATCAAAGAAAACATGGATGTGTGAATGACGATATGAAAGAGACAGGAGTGAGTGTTGAGCTGACAGCTGATAGATGAGAATGTAAGAACAAAGTAACTGTGCCGACCCCACCTAGTGGGATAAGAGAAAAAAAAGAAGATGGAGATGTGGAGGTATACGACAAAACGAAGATCTTCCACCGAGCGGGTGACATTGTTCGGTAGACCAACGGTCCGAATGTCGTTGTTCGGAAATTGTATACATGCAAGCTTATTTTGAAAATGTCGTAAGCGAGATTCGGGCATTTGTCAAATATCTTGCGTTGTATGATGACTACCTGCCATATCATTTCCCTCCGGGACCGTCGGTCTGCCGAGCAAAATCATCCGCTCGGTGAAAAATCTTCCCTTCGTCGTTAAGCATTCCACACTGGTGACCTGCGACGGGACAATTGCAGCCTTCACACTTCATCATCAGCGCATCAAAAACTTCGAGTATCACATTTCCCACATTCTCGCAGTTAAAAACAATTATCAAATAGGGTAATGAGCGACGCCAGCTTCCTCAAACTACATTTACTTTTCCTTCACATATCCGTAGTAATATTCTCATTGATTCTGAACTTGAATGAGTTGGAACTAACGCTCCACATAGAAATAGTACGAATGGATCGCAGGTAAGGTCATTTAGGTTAAGAAACTACATATAAACGTTTTAATTTCATATTCGATTGACAGCTTAATGCTTTGCCTAATGATGTAAACATTTTTACTGGTGGTAGGACCTCTTGTGAGTCCGCACGGGTAGGTACCACCACCCCGTCTATTTCTGCCGTGAAGCAGTAATGCGTTTCGGTTTGAAAGGCGGGGCAGCCGTTGTAACTATACTCGAGACCTTAGAATCAAGGTGGGTTGCGCATTTACGCTGTAGATGTGGGGGCTATGTGCTCCAGTAACCACTTTACACCAGGTGAGCTGTGAGACCGTCCACCCATCTAAGCTATAAAAATAATAATAATAGCACTATACAAATTCTACATCAAATTGCGGCAAAGGGATAGGACAACCCATCAATTTCCAAAAACCTAAGCGTTTATATCTCTCAATTATCTCAATTGTTAAAACTTCATTCTCTAAAGTAAATAATCTTGAAAACATTTTTTCGTTCATATACTCAAAAGCACTATAATAATAGCCAAATGAAATAATTTTAATCACGATGCTGAAGTGTTTGTTTTCTTAAGATAAGGCAACAATGGTTTCGATCGCATAAAATCTTATCTTCGAACCTTGATAAGTGTATTCAGTTATTAAAATTTCACGCTACATAATAAAAACGGGTACGAGTTTTTTATCTTGAACACATAAAATTTATAACGACATTTTGTTTGTAACGATGTTTTGAAATTTTGATTTGAGACAGTGATATTTTTGTACGATGTGAATTATTGGAACGAAGTTCCTTATCGCGCGTTGTGAAAGGGGGCTAGACGGAAAAAATTCTTACGAAAAGTTGTCACGACACTTTTTAGATCCGTCATTCTGACCAATCCACGTGTAGGCGCTTATCGCGTGACATTGCTCGTATCCGATTGGTCCGCGTAATGAGTACAGTTTCTCGAGATAGCGTTTCAACAATAGTAATTTAGTTCATAGTATTGTTTTTTTCTTCTTCATAATGCCGTAATTTATTATTATAACTTAAAAAAAAATTACAATTCCTTCACTAATTTATCGAAAGAAACTTCGTTCCATCCGGGTGTCCCTTGATACCTCTGAAGTTTTTTTTTTTCTTTGTTATGGTTTGGGCAGATGAACTGCTCACACACTGCCAGGTATTGTGTGGTTACCGAAGCCCATACACATTAACAAGTTAAATGCCGCTACCGACCTTGAGATATCTAAGACTCAGTTTTACAGTACAGCGGCTACCTCATTGCCTAAAAACCGCAACGCATTACTGCTTCACGGCATGTTCCGTCCCGTAACAGTTTGTTGTAAAATACATATCGACGCTTGAAAAGCAAACGTGACTAAGCGACAATGCGTGAAAGTAAACTAATTTAAAGTTGAAATACTTGAAAACAAAATTTATTTTAACGAATCTAGCTGTATTAGAATCCCGCCAGTAGCTGTAGAATTGAATTTTTTTTTTTATTGCTTAGATGAGTGGACGAGCTCACAGCCCACCTGGTGTTAAGTGGTTACTGGAGCCCATAGACATCTACAACGTAAATGCGCCACCCACCTTGAGATATAAGTTCTAAGGTATCAATTATAGTTACAACGGCTGCCCCACCCTTCAAACCGAAACGCATTACTGCTTCACGGCAGAAATAGGCAGGGTAGTGGTACCTACCCGTGCGGACTCACAAGAGGTCCTACCACCAGTAATTACGCAAATTATAATTTTGCGGGTTTCATTTTTATTACACGATGTTATTCCTTCACCGTGGAAATCAATCGTGAACATTTGTTGAGTACGTATTTCATTAGAAAAATTGGTACCCGCCTACGGGATTCGAACACCGGTGCATCACTGAACACGAATGCACCGAACGTCTTATCCGTTAGGCCACGACGACTTCAAAAGTGAAATGATTTTAATGGACCTAGAAATATTTTTTTTTTGCGCATCGATTTTTATTATTATTTTTTATTGTGAATAATTACTTTTTTTGTTCTCTGAGTACGTAACGCGACACAATTTGGTTTATGTGTATTATTAATTTCTTATTTTTCTTGTACTGAGTCTGCGGGCAGTACTCATCCTCGACCAGGACCTTCGGACGTGGTTGCGGGACGATTCACGGTAAGTCGTCAGACCTAAGCCATATCCTAATCACGGCAGAAATAGGCAGGATGGCGATACCTACCCGTGCGGGCTCCCAAGAAACCCTACCATAAGTAATTGCGGAAATTATCATTTTGCGCTGATTTAATTTTTAATATAACTATATTATGTTATCCCATTCGTGATCATGTCTCAAACACATGTATTAAATTAGAAAAACTGGTACCTGTTCGCGGGTTTTGAACACGGGTACAGTTGCACCACTCGATACGGATGCACCGGGCGTCTTATCTTTTAGGTTACGACGACTTCGATTCTAAAAGCAACTAACTTTTTATTTTATTTAAGATCTACTTACTTAACAATTTTGTGTTAGGTTTTTTTATTTTCGAAGTTACAAATACTTTAGAGTTTTCGAGACAGACAACTTATGTGTTATTTATTATATATTATCTTATATTATCGTATTGTGTTATGTATTAACTTATGTATTATCGTCAACATTTTAGTACTGTCTGAACTAGCGTCTAATTTTATATAAAATGTATATTGAAATTTACGTTTATTTACACACAGAAGTGACACACAGTATCTTGAGGTCTTACAGTTAATTTAACTTGGGTTTTCAACTTAACTACGATCTCTAGATAGAATAATTCATTCTATAAACAAAGCTTTTCCAATTTCTTCAAACAGGAACGCAAGACTTATTTGTTTGTAAAATATAGGGCCGTTATAGATAACCGTGTATATCGTGGAACCAGCAATAGATGACACTAATTAATCCCAAATTCATAGTAAATCTGAAGTATCAATAAAAAGTTTATTGTCGTGTATAATTCGTTCCCACTCTAGGCACCTCACCGATATAAAAAGCCGAAACTCACAGTGAATAAATTGTAAACACGTCATTCCAACTTTATCTATGTTCCACCGTGTCAACGACGAGAATGATGTCACAGCCGATATGGTCACGTCACGTGAATGTCAAAAGTAAAAGTTTTTTTTTTTAATTTATAATGTAAAATATAGATAAGAATTTGCGATATCGTTTTTAAACGTGATTTACTTATTTTATATCAATAAGATATTATTTCTGCGAACTTTCAGTCCACGAGTACCTACAGGTAAACATGCAAAAAAACATTTATGCTACATTTGATACTGCTTGTTGCTACTTATTTTCTATTTTGTATTTACTTGCATATTTTTAGTATTTATTTGTATTTAATCGTATGTAAGTCTATCTTATATTGTATTTATTTTTCACATGTGTATATAAGTATATATTTTTATGTAAGTTTATTAAGATATAGCACCGTCCAGTTCGCTTATTCCTCTGCCTGCAAGGTTGCCTGGAAGAGATCGCTTTCAGCGATAAGGCCGCCAATTTATGTCACCGACTATTATTTGTTTTTATATGCTTACTTTGTACATATGGTGTGATTAAAGTGTTATATTATTATTATTAGATGGGTGCATTAATTCGTTTCTAAACGTCCTATTAGACCCTGGCTAGACACCGAATGTCCATTTTAATAAATAAAACCTACAATGTAGTACGCCGTCTAAAACATAAATTTGGAGCTAGCACCAAATTCTCTAGTCGCAGATTTTTTTTATATAATTTATTGCTTAAATGGCTGGACGAGCTCACAGCCCACCTGGTGCTAAGTGGTTACTGGAGCCCATAGACATCTACGACGTAAATGCGCCACCCACGTTCAGATATAAGTTCTAAGGTCTCAAGTATAGTTACAACGGCTGCCCCACCCCTCAAACCGAAACGCATTACTACTTCACGGCAGAAATAGGCAGGGCGGTGGTACCTACCCGTGCGGACTCACAAGAGGTCCTGCCACCAGTAAAAAACTCAACTCGGCGTGTAATAATATGTAGACCGTAAAACTTATTAATTAGCCGATTTATTTGTAATAAACTAGTGCAGTACTTTGATGCCTGTTTTTTTGAAGAAAAAAAAAGACGATTATCAATTCTGGTTTCAAAATAGCAAGAACAGGTTTTCTTTTTTTAATAAATAAATAAATAAAAAAATATTTACTAAAAATCACGCCACGTTACTTGGTCCCGTGATAAGTTCGTAAAGAACTTGTGTTACAGGTACCAGATAACGGAAATAAATGTAAGATTTTTATTATACACATATATATATTTAATATACATCCATAACCCTGGAAAAGACTTTATATTTATCATACAAATATCTTCCCTTGGCGGGATTCGAACCCGCAACCCCCTTGTGTAGTGACCATGACACTTACCACTACACCAGACGGCCGTTAAATGACTTGCACCTCAAATTTGAAGATATACGTTATAATTATTTAACGCTACGTGACGGCGAGTCACATTTCACTTCAGAACAAATTCAAACACATAACGTCGAGTATTAAAATTGCATCGATTTCTCTAAACTCATAAAAGAATAAACATGTTACAACTGCGATTTATTGAAGCACTCGTAACAAGCAGCAGCATTGGATTATTGTGCATATAACACGTTCTCTGAACTATGGACAATGGAAACGAGAAAGCCATACTCTCCGATCTGAACCTGCACGCAATTAAATCAGAAATAGGAATTCAATCAACGGGACCGTGCTTCGATTTATGTAGCCGTTTTACAGAATTCCTAAGTTGTCGGTGCATTGTAACAATAACCAGCTCACACGTACAAACAAATACTTTAAAGCAATCGTCTGTGGACTTAGTGATTGGATATTAATTTAGAATATTAGAATTAGACTATTATTAGAATAGTATATTCTATCCTTCGTCACATGGAGTAATCAAATGTCATCACAATAACCAGTTCACACGTGCAAACAAATACTTTAATGCAATCGTTTGTGGACTTCGAGGGTGGATAGATGTCATTAGTAATCATGGAGTAATCAGTAATCAAGGCCGCTTCAAACGACGCTTGTGGAGAGTACATAACGGTAGGCAGCGGCTTGGCTCTGCCCCTGGCATTGCTGAAGTCCACGGGCGACGGTAACCACTCACCGTCAGGTGAGCCGTATGCTCGTCTGCCTACAGGGGCAATAAAAAAATAAATTAAAAAAATCTTCAATCAGGTATGCTCTTCTGTCTACAAGAGCAATAAAAAAAATTGTCTTGACCACATTTTATAAATCAGATATTATAAGGCGTTGATTAGTTTTAATCGGGTCGGATCAATCAAATGAGGCACGTATTAAGACCTACTTTACTTTTTACTAGTGGTAGAACCTCTTGTGAGTCTGCAAGGGCAGGTACCACCGCCCTGCCTATTTCTGCCGTGAAGCAGTAATGCGTTTCGGTTTGAAGGGTACCCACCCTGCCCCCGTCGTTGTAACTATACTGACAGTATACTATACTGACTATATTTACGTTTTAGATGTCAATGATCTCCAGTAACCACTTAACACCAGGTGGGCTGTGAGCTCGTCCACCCGTCTAAGCAATAAAATATATTTTATGTATATATATATAAATAACCTACTACTACCTACTACTACTAGATCCTACCTGTTTATGCTTCGAGGCATATGTTCCATTTAAAGGGTTATACTAATACTGTTATGTATTATGCTTTATCTAGGAAACGAATGGTCGAAATCGAATGATGTCACAAAATGCGCCATACCTTCCTTAAACAAACCGACAAGCTAAAATGTTTACTTCAAAAGTTAACTGTACATTAAATGAATACAGTTGAGACTTTGACCACATGGGTCAAGATACGCGGCATCAGTCACTTTGTGTTATCTATCGTTTCCAGTAACCACATAAGACCAGGTGAGCCGTGAACTCGTTTTACACAACCGAGCCAATAAAAATTAAGATATGAATTTTTATGTGAATTGATTATGAATTTTTATTTATTTATAATGAATTATCTTCTCATCGTTCAATATCCATTCTATTTGGTTGACACTACGTTTATCTTACGCGATTTTTCCACACAATACGCTCATAAATACTCATTTACGATAAGATTAGAGTCGTCTATATAATTAAAATATTAGGACATTTATGTACTTAATTTGATATTTTTGTAAATGATTAAATTTAATTAAACTATATCGTAATGATCTTCCGATTGATTTATGGAAGCAAAATGTCTATTACCTGATAAGATTATGAGGAAATAATACATTACGTGATGTATTTTGATAGTCTTATTTGCATGTATTTAGTAATAAAATCTGTGAAATTATAAATAATTAACAATACTAATAATTTTAAGAGAATAGTGTAACCTGTAAAAGTTTTTCATTGAATGGTTCGTTAAGCTTAATATAAAACATCACATGAATCTCTTCTGTTTTCGAGATGTTGACTTTTTAACTGCCGCGTTTACGATACTTTTCTCATATTTTGATGTTTATAAGTTTGATTTCTATTTGAAATGGGGTTCTTTTGAGACAATCAGACCTTAATTTCGTGAATCGAAATCAAATAATTGAAAAAAAAAACCAAAATGTCAGAAGTCAAAAGAACATAAGAATTTTATTTGATCTATTTAAACTCCTTCCAAAGAATATTTCTTATTTGTACTTACAGAGTTCACGTACCTTGTATTTAAATCTAAATGTTTCATGAAGTCTTTCAAATATCTTACCATTTATTTGAAAGCAAATAAATAAAAACGAAGCAAATCAGCTTCGGAACACGGTTACGACGCTTACTTTGACGTAAGATCCAACAATTTTCCACAATTTGCTTTTACATTCGAGGGTTGTCAAAACGGAGTTCTCCCCTTAGAATTGATAAAATAGCTACCGCAGCAGTACCACGAAAACGATAGAAAATCTCACAAAAGTTTAAATGCACTCGACAGCTCTCGACCTAAACGCTTTAACCATGTCCCCACCCCGTACTTCAGGATTGCTCACTTCACTTGTCTCCAAAAACCCGTGAATATTTTATAGGATTTTCTGCTTAGTGATTAGGGGCGGAGAGGTTACGTTCCCTTGCGGTTTTCGAGATAATGATGGCACTTCAACCGATGGTTTGGGTATAGCTTCTAATTGGTGCTGGTCCTCATGTAAAACTGTTGCACGTGCCGCCCCTATATATGGCCCTATCCGGATACTGCCTACAAAGGAAGTCTATTTTTTTTAATTTTTTTTTTTCGTAAATATTACACTCTCATACTTCACAAACAGAGAAGAATAAAAATTAATCTTTAATAATATGCCAACGAAAACTTAAAATTGACACTGCCAAAATCGCTTCACTACTGAATCACGTGTATTTTGTCGTATTTTTCCAGAGGAACTAAATTTATAGATTACAATTCGAAAATAGATCGTTCAAAGAAACCTTATCCTATAGATAAGAACGTTTAAATGTTCAATCTGATAGATTCTAGTCGACCTTACGAGCCGATTTAGAGCGATGACGCTGTGTGCCTTCATACGTAATAGTCCAAGATCCCAGGGCCCCCAGGCGTCACGTATTTTCTGACGAACCAAATGTGGCCGATTGCGTAGTGTTAGTATGTACTAAGAACGCATGCCTACCTGCTACCTTGCTTAGACGGCCAATTTTCAGGTATCAGGTACTCAAGGTACATAAAATCATAACCTACTTCACGTATTTTCTGAAAGCTGATTTTTACGTATATTTTAGGCAATATCCTTAAAAATAAGTCGCCAATACTCCCAGACACTTTCCGTCAGCCGAATTGCTTTGCAGACGCTTTAAAGCTCCCAAAATAATGACCTAACTTCACGTAAATTCTGAAGTCACATTTTGTTCGTCAGAAAATACGTGACGTCTGGGGGTCCTGGGATCTTACTCTGTAAAGGCAAAGGTCAAATCAAGTCGAAACGACTGTTTTAATTAGCCGCCGCGGCAAATCGGTCGGCCGCAAAGCAAAACAAACGGACCCGGGGAGGCGCTTATTACCGCTGAGACAGGAGCGTTTTATCGACGGCAGGCGTGCCTCGCGCCGCATTCCTACCGCGTTTTACGACCAACCGTTAATGATACACGGTAACGACCGGGAAGAGAATCGATTCACGACCCATTTTAGTATCGCAGTTATTATCGATAGAACGACCAGCTCGACGACAGTTTATGCCTTCGATACTGAGCTTGACGCAAGGTTTCGTATTATAGCACGTTAGGATTCCCTGTGTTATAGGTATCAGAGACTGTCATAAACACTTTTATAGACGTTTAAAAAAAATACATAAATAGATAATAAATACCCAGATAAAGATCAAACAAATCTGTTCATCACACGAATGTTTGTGCGATGTGGGAATCGAATCCCTCGGCGTAACAGTCAGGGCCACTAACTACTCCACCGCCGAGTCAATCTTATAAGCTTTAATTTCACTTACCAAAACATTCTCTTTTTGCCCTTGTAGGCAGACGAGCATACGGCCCACCTGATGGTGAGTGGTTACCGTCACCTATGGATTTCAGCAATGCCAGAGGCAGAGCCAAGCCGCTGCCTACCGCAAAACTCTTTAAGCTCTTATGTAATGTCAAACTAAGGTGATCAGGGGATTCGATAACAACGTGCAGTAGCGTTCTTGAGTGTTATACCAGCATATAACGATCATATATACTGGTTGTAGGTTGTATCTTGAGACATTACAGTTCACGACAATTATATAATCCATTGAAATTTTGACCCCATGTGTGCTTTGTGATATATATTGCCTTTCACGATCGCTCAATTCATCCAACTAGGCGGTGAATTTGTTCGGCGATCAAGGTCAATAAAAAGTCGTGAAAAGTAGG
Organism: Bombyx mandarina; assembly: GCF_003987935.1. Next base: position 718,175 of record NW_021011590.1, on the reverse strand, counting down.
TACTATAGTAATAAGCATATTAACAAAAAAAATACTATTTGAATAATTTGGAGTGTCTGTTTGTAAAATTGAAATAACTGCTTTTTACTACATGCATAATATGAATATATATACGGTACATACACCAAAATATTTTTTTTTACAATTTTTGTCTGTCTGTTTGTTCCGGCTAATCTCTGGAACGGCTGGACCGACGGGACTTTCACTGACAGGTAGCTGATGATATAAAGAGTAGCTTAGGCTACTTTTTTTAGACTAGCTTCGCCCCGCGGCTTCACCCACGGTACGAAAATAACCGCGGGTAACATCGCGGGACTCGACTATCAATAAAATTTAATGTTTCCGAAGTCGCTAGTACCAAATATGATTCAGTATTAACTAAATATTTCACTAAATATAGTGTTCGACGAAAACATACAAGCAAAAAATGAATTAAATCAGTGCATCTCCTCGCCCAGAAAAGTATAAGTACAAGTTTATTCTATTCACGAACATCATATTTGTTGAACTACGTAATTCTTGATAATTGATAACGCGTTGGTAAGTCGCTTTATCAGATGTTTGTCACGACTACAAACCGATAGCAGTACAAGGTGTTTTAATTCCCGTCTCTTTTACTCTCTTTATCGTTCCATTCAATTCTTGGCTTAAAATACACATTGATAAATTTCTTTCACATGAAATTATATTATAAACTTCTGCGTCCTATTCTTAAACGTTGTGGCAGTTTAAGTTCCTCAATGTGCATAATATATATATTTTTTTAAATTAAAACTTATTCTTTCTGCTTAGTGATGTTTGTTTGCATCATTATCATTTATCATTTTCATACTGTTGATTTATTATGTGCATGTAAGTATATTAGTATTCATGTATATAAGTATGTAGATTGGTATATAAATCAGTTAGACTCGTTGGTCCGATCAGATCCGCACCGCTTTGGACAGTACAGTGTACAGCGCGCTGCATTACGCCGTGGACAGGGGAAAGTGGAAAAAGATCTTTAGATTGAAGCTCATGGGTGATGGTGGTCACGACCCTCAGACATGAGGAACACGACTCGAGGAGGAGGAGGAGGAGCTATATATTTCATATTATATGTAAACGGTATATATCTGTTTATTGTATGTATATATTTTCTATAATAACTACTATATTTTTATATTTTCCAGAATTTCTGTAAATTAAACGGTTGTCTGGAAGAGATCGCTTTTAGCGATTAGACTGCCTATTGTACAAATGTGTCTGCTTTTTGACTGTTTTTTTTAAATGTAATTTGTGTTTTTGTGTACAATAAAGTGTACAATAAAATTCTCTATTCTCTCTCTCTCTCTCTCTCTCTCTTTCTCTATTCTTTTGTAAGCAATGCGTTTGCGCGCCCTCTATACGATTGATTTGAAACTGTACAAATTTTATTGACATTTCGAGAAACACGACGCATGTTACTATCCTATCAAAGTACGATAAGCAGAGTTCCTGTCTTTTCAACAGATAAATATAAGTAAGTCATCGGTTTAATAAATCAAAGTAACAATGCTTACTAGAAATAAGAATGTATTTAAGACCGTTTTTTTTCTTAGGTAGATAGACGAGCTCACAGCCCACCTGGTGTTAAGTGGTTACCAGAGCTCATAGACCTCTACAACGTAAATGCCGCGAGAGAACTTAGAGCTCATATCTCAAGGTACCTTGAGATATGAGCTCTAAAGTCTCTCTCTATTTTTATCGGCCTCATATTTTATATGCGCGATATACAATCGCATTATGAATTTTACGAAATCGACGATCGTAATAAAATATGTGAGATTTACAATAAAAAGATAAGATTTAATTTGCGACGTTGATAAATTTAATCAATTATTTTGGGGTTTATATGGTTTATGGTGATTGACACAAAATATTTTTTCTGAATGGAAACCGCATTTTTTTAAGAACACAATTTAATATTACATAAAAAATATTTATATCACGAAAATGTTTTAAATGTAATGTACCTATCTTGATCAATAACGGATTAACCTTTGTATTGTAAAGACTTGTGTGATAAAATATTTGTAATAACATAACACGACTAAAATATATATAGGAACACGTAATTCTCACTACAAAGGAACAATCTTACAATAAATTCAAATTTCGGTCTTATGTCTCATCGCAAACGATAGAATTTTCACTGTATACTATTCATGGAATCCGGTGACCTTTCAAAACTACGTAAGATCATCTTCAAATCTACGAATCATTTATGAGCGTAATTAAATGAATCAGTATTATGCGTGACAAAGAAATATAATAACCCGTGGTACCAATTTTTCTAGGTAAATACGTACATAACACGTGATCACGAAGGACTTTCGCGTTAAAAGAATAACATCATTAATAAAACAGAACTCGTTAAATTTTATCAATTGAATTAATTACAGAAAAGTCGTATTATCAGCCCGAAAGTAGTTACGCTTTCCGCTATGAGACGTGCTCTGAGAAATTCTTCGAGATGATCGCGTCTTCTCCTTTATACCACCCCGCCGCTCGTTAGCGGAGCTAAGTTCATCAGAAATGATTTTTTCGTCACCGCTGGCTTTATAATAAACTTTTTTTATTGCTTAGATGGGTGGACGCGCTCACAGCCCAAAGTGTTTACTGGAGCCCATAGACATCTACAACGTAATTGCGCCACCCATCTTGAGATATAAGTTCTAAAGTCTCAGTATAGTTACAACGGCTGCCCCACCCTTCAAACCGAAACGCATTACTGCTTCACGGCAGAAATAGGCAGGGTGGTGGTACCTACCCGTGCGGACTCAAAAAGTCCTAACACCAGTAAGCTTCCCTACACAGTGTTACCCGAGCGCTATGTCGTCTCATTCTCCAAACAAAAGAGATTTGAGAAGAATTCTCAGCCGTAAGCACATCTTGGCTGTCTTCGGTATTATAGACGTCCATGAGTGACCGTCACCATCAAGTGAACTTTGTGACAGTCTGCGTAATATAGCTATAAAAAATGTTGAATTTGTGATTACGAAATCATATCTCAAGTTAAGATTTTCGTTGTAATGTCTCTAGGTTTCGCTAGTAACTGTATTCCAAATGGGAAATAGATTCGTCGCCACAAACATATTTAAATTCTCCTAAGATCTCACATAAGTACAACAAAGACACGGTATTCTCTGAAAGACATACAAATAAATATAATTAAACAACTTAAGCCAATAATCAGTTTTATCTCAATACAGACATATCTTTATCCACATCGTTATGCCTGTGTCATCGCTGCTTTGCAGAATTGTATCCTGTTTCTTATCATTTTGTATTTTGTAATAAGAAAAGATCAATAAAGTACAGAAACTACGAAGGCTCCTTATGAACATCAACTCATCATCATCATTATCCTGCCCTTTTCCCAGTTACCTGGGGTCGGCGCAACATGTTTTCTCCTTCCATACTCTTCTATCATATACCATTTCTTCGCTCACTCCCCTCTTACCCATATCGTCTTTCACGCAATCCATCCATTTCTTCCTAGGTCTACCCCTTCCTCTATATCCTTCCACATTCATAGTTAACATTCTCTTACCAACCTCATTTTCATTTCGTCTCATCACATGTCTATACCATCCTACTGGTGGTAGGACCTCTTGTGAGTCCGCACGGGTAGGTACCACCGTCCCGCCTATATCTGCCGTGAAGCAGTAATGCGTTTCGGTTTGAAGGGTGGGGCAGCCGTTGTGACTATACTGAGACCTTAGAACTATATCTCAAGGTGTGTGGCGCATTTACGTTGTAGATGTCTATGGGCTCCAGTAACCACTTAACATCAGGTGGGCTGTGAGCTCGTCCAAACAGCTAAGCAATAAATAAATAAAAAAAAGAACGCGCACTCCTCAGCTTCTCTGTCACAGGTGCCATTTTCAGACTTCCTCTAACATATTCATTTCGTACTTTATCCATTCTCGTTACTCCACACATCCATCGCAACATTCGCATCTCTGCTGCATGCAATCGCGTTTCATCCGCCACTTTAGTTGTCCAACATGAACATCAACTCAATAATAATTAAATAATAATGGGGTAATAATTAGGGGTAATAATTAAAATTATTTTCACGATTTTAACTCACGTTCCTTGTTTTCATTTAAATCCCCCCTCCTGGCTGAGCCTTTGCTCGCCCACCTGTCCTGGTGAAACTGGAAAGACTGGAAAACAGTAATCCTTCCTTCATAAAAAAAAAATTAAATCTATAATCTCATTGCGTTTTTACTGTCTTCAAAATCGAAGAAAATACTCAACAGCTCATTGATCAACAAATAACTATGTTAACACATGGTTGGTTTGGCGATAGTTATAAGCATGTAGGAATGGATATTATCTATGGAATCTAAAGAAAAACAATAACTAAACAATTGAGTCTATGTTTTAAATATATAAATAAACTTGTTAAGCGCATTGTTTACGACGTCTGCCGATGCGTGCTTTAGATTTGGCGGTGTATTAATTAAAAGATAAAAAATAAAGAAATGACTCATTTATTTAACGCTTTATCTTAGCCTTTTAAAAAAAATACAACCAAATAATTTTATAGATTATCAATACAGTGATTAGTCAATGTGTAAAATATTCAAAGAAACAAATATTTCAAAAAAGCAAAATATTTGTATATTAGAATGACATGAATTCAAAATAACTGTTCTTCTACCATCCCGACTTAAGTGTTCAGAAACTCAAATTTGCACAAAGATAAAACAGCGAGTATATTAATTTTTGTTTCCTAACCACATCCGGGCTATAGTTGAACCAGAGACGACCTCACTACAGCCCTTGATGACTTCAGTAGAGCTTATATCTGAGTGGGCGTTGGTATGAAAACACTTCGTCATGCGAATTAGCTCATAGATACACCTACTGATTATCTCGCCAGATCTTCTCAAATTCCGGATTCCTTTATCTTATCGGATTTCGATCTGGTGGTAGATTCAGCAAAGCACTGCCCTTGCTAGGACCAGTGTTTGCAATTCTCTCGGTTGGATTGGAACCCATGAGCTCATCTACCGCTTTGTGAGTAGTTGTAATTAGGCTACCAAAGATTACGTAGGAAAAAGAGTAATGAAAACAAAAAAATATTTCGAAAGTCCTTGTATGCTCGCTACGGTAAAGATTTTCAGGAGATTCTATGGCCGAAGGGTCAAACTGTCTAACTAGGTAGGTGCAACATCGAATAATCAGCAACTTCAGTAATGGGCAGATCCAACACGGACCACCAAAAGAGCAATAGAGAGAAGTCGGAGTTTCCTGGCGAGATTAAAACAAGAATGAGGAGATTCATAGGTGAACCACGTTAAAGGAAAGAGCTTGAAGGATTGCAAATTTGAAGTGACAGTGGGCACATTATTCGAGCAACAGAAAGGGTGCTGGAGCTGCTGCCAAAAAGTCCTTAAATAGCAGCCGCGGACGCGAAGATACGGCGTGAATCTGACTCTCACAACGTGACCCGATGACCTATTATTGAAGGTCGCGAAAATCCGCTGAACCGGTCATTACGGCGAGCTTCGAGGGGGACTTATATCCAGAAGTGAACAGATAACGATGATAAAGAAATAGACCATAAATAAAATCATTTCTAACAATCTTTATTTGAATAATTATATATTGAAATTTAATTATAGCATAAAAATGTTTCGATAAAAATATAACAGTACCTATTCAAATCTGTCGTAACACAAAGAAAATACTGAAGTTAAATTATTAAAAAAGTATACTCACCATAAAATGAATCCAGCTAGGTATGTCCAAAACTCTTTTTGTCAAAATAAAGTCCTCTCTAAAGTACATACATATATCAAGAAAACTGTTTCACTGAAATAACCGAATACGCACCTCTAGGCATTAAAAGGTGTACTCATCACTGACCAAAAAACTTCCATTGACCTATCTATGAGATAATGATTGATAAGACAAAAATAAAATATTTGCGATAAACGTAACTGGTGCGCATCGTTTTGTCTTTAATCGAAATTGAAGTCTTGTATTTATGATAACAACTTTTGCCTTGTTTCATATCAAGATATCGCTTTCAAAAATGTATCAGATTTTTTGCGGAAATGCCTAGTGAACGTCTATCCTAAAAGATAACTAGAGATTTTAAGTAAGTAGGATGTAGAGTATTGTTTAGTAAGAAGGAAAAGCCTGACTGTTTAAATGACTTCCTTCAGCCTTCAACTTTGCCGGCTTCGAATAACCCTTTTAATCGCGTAGGACGAGAACCCATGCTCGGATGTGAGATCATGGTCTATATTCTTCCCTAGTCTTCAAAATCCCATACCGAATTCCTTCACAACCTCGTTCCGTTCAGGCGTGAAAACGTAACAGACAGACACGGATACTTTTTTCTATGTAATAATGTCATTTGCTGTTTAACTACTAGCATCTAACTCTATTAAGGAAAATAGAGTAAAAACCTTAGTTGCTTTGTTGCATGATCCAATTTTAATGAAACATTGTCGAAAATCTGCTCCAATTTATTATCCAATCCAATTTATTACGTGAAAACTATATAAATGTACATGAATCCATTCAATAGTGGCGGAGATGTGCGCCAACAAACAAACAGACAGACCGACAGAAAATAATTTAAATAAATCACTATTACCGCTTTTCTATTTTTAGGACTTTTCTTCAATGTATGTATATGTATATAAACATCGACATTTACTGTTTTATTTAAAATATATTAATAACATAACGTATCTAAGCCTCAATAATTTTAAATACTCCGGGTTGATTTTCAATCATGAAATAAAATAATACGTCTATTAAATTGAGACTTATTGAATTAAAAAAAGTCTTAGCTGTGTTTTTGTTTGCATCGAATCTTATAAGTTTTATCTATAGTTGAAACTATTTTACCGGTTTAATCTTGGATTTTTTATTGTCATTATATTATTTTCGATTATTTTTAAGTATGGTCTATATTTTTTTTAATTAGCGCAATATTTAAATAACGGCGAATACCATCTCTGTCGCAGTAGTTAGACAATGAATATTGTAAGTATTCGAAACGTCAAAAATATTATAATAACTATACAAAACGCGAGATTAAACCGTAAAAATAGTTTTAATTATGTCTACAACTCGAGAAAACCGTAAAATATAAGTTTCATCTGATAATTGAATAATCAACTCTAAATGGACGCTTTAAAGTTTAAATAAATACCTTATTCTATAACTCTCCTATAAAACCAACCTGTATTTTCGTTACCGTTATGTGTAGGTTCGCCATCTTCTTTATTTCCTGAAACAAAATAAACTAGTATGACCAAAATTTTTCTTTTATTTTTTCTACAAATAACCAAATGACTATAATGAAAATTTAAATAAAAGAAAACATTAAATTTGAGTCTGGCTATTAAATCGATTGATACTGAATAATAAACATATCGTCTTCTCGCATTAAAACTATAAAATCTCAAAACTTACAAATTTTACAGGAGAGTGTTTTAAAGGTTTAACATGTGATATTTTTAATATTAATCATCTTTGCAATTTTATTTTTTTATTTTTTACCAGTTACATTATCTGTCTTTTAAATTAAGATAAAATTATGTATTAATTCTGTTAATAGTAATCAAAACATAGGTAAATACAAAAAAAAAACTACAAATAAACTACGCTCTTTTCGGCAGAATTTATCAGAAAAATACTGGTGATAACCAAATGATTCCGCATATTAACTCAATTTTGAATATTTAAAAAAATTTAACATTTTTAATACGAAAAGACGATATGGCCTTTGAGCTTTCCGATGATTCGGAATGACCCTTCAAATGTGGCCCTTTGCCGAAGCAAGCGCGTGCGCGGGACCGGTGTTCACAGTGGTTATATTCTCTTTGGGCGCACAATGCAGCGGAAGACGCCACGCACCGCCCCCGGCAGATGGAGTCCTCCGAGCATCTTGAAACTGGTTTTGGAATAAACAGAATATTATTGACCTCAGATTTTAGGGGTTTGCACTAAAGGAGTGTAATTCTCGAACGTAAGCCACGTGCCTTGTTAATTTCCTTGCAAGATAAAGAATGTCGGTTTTTTGTTGCAGAATGCGCATTGTTTTCACCCGACCATTACTATGATTACACTTCGTGGTTCTAATTTACGATTATATTGTTTGATAATTGTTTTTAAAACCTACATTTGAAAGTGATAATATGGACATTACGTCATCATCGTGAATTCATATTTAGAGTAACAAAAAAGGTCATTTCGGATCAAGTATCTACTTTTTTAAGCTTAAAAAGTTGTTCTATGCAAACATTTTAATCAGCGACACACACAAACAAACGCACACACGTATTTAACATGAAGATAAGAACACGCGCCAAATTGAGTGCCGTAATGAATGAGTTCTAAAATAAACCGGCATACAATACGTACATCTTGTATTACACGGTTTTGTATAGGGAGGAAGTAGGAAGGCAGCTGGCTGACTTCTTTTTCTTCGATTTGGTAATGATGGTTTGTAGTGCATTGCGCTTTTGTTCCGGTGTCCTGTCGCGTGCCCCGATCTATTATTTGGCAGTAAGTAGGTGGAAAGGTGTTCGGGTGTTGCCGTACGGTTCTCCGTCTCAAGATGTTTTGATAGAACGACAGCAGTTGAGCGTTAGACGCGTCGATTTCATTAAACTAATAACAATGACTTTCGTGAACTGAACTGTTTCATGTCGGTGTGACTATAAGCGTTTAGAATTAAATGTTTACAAGCCACAAGCCATTTGTTTAACTCATTAGAACGACGACTTTACGACAACGTCCAACGTAGGGACACTATAGATGTAGCAAAGTAAGTGACGCTTTGCGACAGAAAGGCAAGTTGGTGATACCGTGAAGGAATTGTAGTACGAAATTCAACGTAATTTTTTCTAGTCTTTGTCACATCTGTGGATTTACTATACCAACAAGATCATAAAATAAATAACTTTCACGTATCGTTTTTTGTTCGCTTACAATATTAGCAACATATTTCAAGCCAATAAAACATTTGTAGCGGTCGAATGCGCGATAGTGTCATTGCGACCCGCCCTTGTTTGCAGGGAAGCTAAGCCGCTGTAATGGTGTTTGTCCTCACAAATTTATGTTTGCCGTAACAGTGATGTCTCAAATCTACTTATCTACTAAAAACCACGCCTTCTGTACCAATAATACGGCATGCTTTGAACAAGCTACGAGAGAGCTTACGAGATAGTGATTTTATGTTGTATACAACGTGCTCCATGTCCAATGCTCTGGGGACCTTTCAAGGTAGTCTCGTGATAGCCTTCATAGCATACTAGCAAAGTTCATACTTATTTACGCCTGGAATAAAATTGTCGTTTCAAAGCTTACCGTGATCATCCGGCATGTAATGATCATTGCTAGTTACTATTTATTTTCCGAATCCTATGACATGTAGTCGTCGTGGCCTAAAGGATAAGACGTCCGGTGCATTCTAACGAAATACGTACGCAACAAATGTTCACGATTGACTTCCACGGTGAAGGAATAACATCATGTAATAAAAATCAAACCTCCAAAATTATAATTTGCGTAATTACTGCTGGTAGGACCTCTTGGGAGTCCGCACGGGTGGGTACCACTACCCCGCCTATTTCCGCCGTGAAGCAGTAATGCGTTTCGGTTCGAAGGGTGTGGGGTAGCCGTTGTAACTATACTTGAGACCTTAGAACTTATATCTCGAGGTGGGTGGCGCATTTGCGCTGTAGATGTCTATGGGCTCCAGTAACCACTTAACGCCAGGTGGGCTGTGAGCTCGTCCACCCATCTAAGCAATAAAAAAATAAAAAATAAAAAATGTCCTTCTTTAATCACTTCGCGCTCAAGAAATACATTTTTCCTTTCCTTAAAATTTGTAATTTATTATTCAATTATAACCTAATCGACATTTTTTTGCTGGATGATATAATAGAACATATGTATAATAAAACTAACGTATTCGTTAAAAATCATATACTGAATAAAAATTTTCACGCTAAAATCAAAACATTCCCTATTATTTTGAACTTTATTAATATTATACAAGCTTCGAAATGTATCTTTAACGGTAGGCAGCCGTTTTTCTGTTTGAGCCCCTTGAGCTCACCTACACGTCAAGGCGAAGCTGAAATAGCCTCTGAAAACTATCAGCATAGGCAGAGAAAAAAAAGTTCAAAAAAAATACACAATCACTAATGATTAACACGTACTTATTCATTTAGAATGGAAAATCCCGTTCAACATCGCAGCTGTCGAAATCTATTGTGACGAGTCAAACAGAAGTTATGAGTTTCGTCGTATCGACACATACATACTTACGAAAGCAGCCCGACTAAGTTTACAGAGGATATCGTAACTCGCATATTACGTTACGTAACACCGGCGCGCATGAACAAACATTAGATGAGAGTAATTATCGTGGCGGAGGTACTGTGGCATTGTCCATTGTGTTGACGGCTTCGCCTATTGTTCTTGTAGTACAGCGGCGCTCTAGCCACTTCGATCGACACACTGTTATAGCTTTGGTCATATATGTATTGGCCGGGTCTTTCTAGAAACCGATAGAACCGGTGTCTGCGTCTTACAATCATTGATTATAGATTAAACCAAAGTTACCTTAAAAAGTGCGTGCTTTCCAAGCTATCACCAGTCATTGATATTAAAGCTTTACAAATCAAAACAAAGTGCTAAGTTAATTTTATTAAACCTAAATTATCTAATTATGTATCATCACGATGACAAGTACGTTGGAAATTTTAAATGAGTAGGAAAATCGGGAATATTAAGCTAATCCTTCGTTGGATACTGGGCCAAAGCGATTCAAGGAGCAACTGAATAGTGGTCAAATTCTCTCAGAAGGGCACTGAGATAGATACCTTTTGGGCGATTCTGATGCTATTTTGATTGCAGCTTGTTCAAGAACTCACTGAAATTCTTCCTTTCAATTTGAAATCTTGGGCGTCTGCAAAAACAAGATCACTCTGGCAAAAAATACCAGGAAAACTTCACCCAACTACACCCTGTTGAAAGGATCCGATAACCGGTACATCCAAAAAAATTTTGTTTGGGGCGCTATAGGCTAAGAATCCTAACAATTATAACAGGACAATGTAAGATCTGAAGGTGCATGGTTTGGCTTCTCAACTGATCCTGTGTCCAGATGTCGTGAGGAAAAACATGAAGCTTCTCTTCATATAATAAATGACTGCTGACTGAGTGAATGACCACTCGAAGGGCACACTCTTTAGGTCTAGGATCTATTATATATTTTTCGGTGTTTGTCAAAGGGTGATGTCTGTCTACTAGTTATACTAGACTTTAAAAGAATTTGGCTATCTATGGTCATGTAGACGAACCCACTATCCATTTCGTATAAAGTGATTACATGAATGATGAAACATGTAGTCACAATCTTTCTTGAGGCTTGAGGTCCAAGTGTCAATTATATTTCTTTAATGCTAGAACACATGACGTTTCGCGCAGAAAGTAAAAAAGAGGTTCTGAGAAAGCGAGGCAGAGTTCGGTAGGCAGCGGTTTGGCTCTGCCCCTGGCATTGCTAAAGTCCATGGACGACGGTAACCACTCACCATCAGGTGAGCCGTATGCTCGTCTGCCTACAAGAGCAATAAAAAAAAAGCGAGGATTGTAAATTACAATATAAACAATATATAAAATAACATTTTTGTTGAATCATTTTCAACTAAGTTTTTTACGTACTAATTTAATGATTTAGGTATCCAACAAATAATATAATATTTTCCAATTGAACAAACGTATTTATTGATTAAAACTTCCTAATAACAAAACCGATACACAAAAACGTAATGTCGTTACTAAAATTCACATTTATTTCGAATATAAATTGTCGAATATGTAATTCTTGTAATAACCGCATGCTGCTGTCAGAACGATAATCCACCCCACAGACTTATATTGCCCCGGATACGGAATCCGCGTTTCGACGCCAAATTACATGATTTATTGTCATTGCCGATACAACAGTTCCACAACCCCACTAAACTATGTAGGCACAGTCTTGTTTCTCACTATACAGGGTTTTTTTTTTTTAATTTTTTTTTTTTTATTGCTTATATGAATGGACGAGCTCACAGCCCACCTGATGTTAAGTGGTTACTGGAGCCCATAGACATCTACAACGTAAATGCGCCCGCCACCCACCTCGAGATATAAGTTCTAAGGTCTCACTATAATTACAACGACTACCCCACCCTTCGAACCGAAACGTATTACTGCTTCACGGCTGAAATAGGCGGGGTGGTGGTACCTGCCCGTGCGGACTCCCAAGAGGTCCTGCCACCAGTGAAATTTCAAATGTGCTTCTAATATAGTCATTTTGTAATTTGGTTGTAGATTTTAACATTTTATAAGCAACTTGCTCTATTCCAATTGCGAAGTCCCTTTTGACACTTCTTAGAACGTAACTCTTCACGTTTCGCATAATTTGAAATAATAATCATTTTTCAAACGTCATTTAAAAAATACACAATCAATCTAAATCATTATATAATTAATTCACACAAACTAACTATACTGAGTAAGTATACTGAGACTTAGAACTTATATCTCAAGGTGGGTGGCGCATTTACTTTGTGGATGTCTATGGGCTCCAGTAACCACTTAACACCAGGTGGGCTGTGAGCTCGTCCAACGATCTGAGCAATAAAAAAAATAAAAAAACACACGATAACATAATAATAACATCTGTCTCATGGGACTTCGTAATTGGAATAGAGTATAGTAAAACCTAATCACGTTTAAATATAACTTTTCTTGAAATACATTTATTTGATGAAATTAGCACACACAATTGCTCAAAGCTGTCAACTCAACTCAATCGAATGAAGACGCGCGAACTCATAAATACATATCTCAAGGTTGGTGGCTCCATTGACGTTGTTAATGTCCATAAGCAGCACTTTGCACTAGATAGGCCATAAGCTCAATCACTCAGTCTAAGCAATAAAAAAAACTAAGGAACGTAATCTCGAAAATATATCTCACAAAATCTTAGTAAATGAATTTTGTTGCCAAATTTAAAATGACAAAATTTAATAGTATGACGTGTAAATTCAGAGGGGTACGATAATATCATACAAAAATATTATAATAAATGTATGTATGAACTTATATTATTGTGCATGTGACAGTCCGCGTGTTGGCCGGGAGGACCCCATCGCGGCATTTAGGGTTAATACGCACCCGACATAGGGTCGTCTTTGTAAACCGAAAGGATTATTAAGAACAATAACTCCCGAACATTCATCACTTTTGTTCACGCCTCGTCAACTAACAAAGATAAATAAAGTAACGACAAAGTCATCGTTTTACAAGATTCACGAAATTTAATCGATTTTATCGCAATTAATCGATTGAGTTATCGAAAAGCGTAGAACATTAACATCAACATAATTTTGATAAGACGTTTCTATTAATTTTTTTTTTATTGCTTAGATGGGCGGACGAGCTCACAGCCCATCTGGTGTTAAGTGGTTACTGGAGCCCATAGACATCCACAACGTAAATGCGCACCCACCTTGAAATACAAGCTCTAAGGTCTCAAGTATAGTTACAACGGCTGCCCCACCCTTCAAACCGAAACGCATTACTGCTTCACGGCAGAAATAGGCAGGGTGGTGGTACCCACCCGCGCGGACTCACAAGAGGTCCTACCACCAGTAATTACGCAAATTATAATTTTGCGGATTTCATTTTTATTACACGATGTTATTCCTTCACCGTGGAAGTAAATCGTGAACATTTATTGAGTACGTATTTCATTAGAAAAATTGGTACCCGCCTGCGGGATTCGAACACCGGTGCATCGCTTCAACACGAATGCACCGGACGTCTTATCCGTTAGGCCACGACGACTACTAACATCAAATATATTTTTTTTTTTTTTCCTACCTAAGCTGATAGCCCTAGCGGCTATGTCAGCGTAACCCTAACTTTAGTAGGTGAGCTCACGGGGCTCAAACCTGACGATGTTGCTAACACGAACCCTAGCAAGAGTCGTGCTTCGCAGAATCTACCACCGGATCGGAAACGCGACCCACTGAGAAGATCCGGCGAGAAACTCAGTGGGCTGTGTCTGAGAGTTAATTTACTCGTCGAGCCCTTCGTCGCAAACGACGGGTTCGACGAGAACGGTGACCGGTGCTTGAAGTACCTAAAAGCACCGTTAGTGGATCGGGAGGATCCGAGATGACGTGTTTTGGGCGACGTCGACTGCTTTCCATTCTGTCCGCAGGACTTCAAATATAAAGTTTGCTGTATCATATTAATTCATTCACCCTTTTATTTATCATTTCAAACATATGAATAAACTTACAAAACGTATTCCAAAACACAGCTACAACATAAAAACACAGCATATTAGATTTGAAGTCCAAGTCTTAAATTGCGTAGCTTGGACGCTACGAGCACATTTTTAAATTTACGATATAATATCTAACAAGATAGCTATGGAATTCAGTGTTGTTCAGCTAGCGTTAGCATTCATTTTGCGTTGTATAAAGTCTCTCATGGATCAATATATAACAAATAAAAAAAATAAAAATATCCGTGTAGATAATTTATCTTGACGCCACACTTCGGATACAGCTTGCTTAACATCCACAAATCCCGATGAATCTATATGAAGTTCAGGTAATTTTAATAATTCAGGCATTCAAGCAATTTCATAAAATAAAGTTATTACGTAATCATAATAGATAATCGGAAAAAAAAACTAATTAACATTAATCTTAATCTTAATTATCTTAAATCCTTAAATCAACTAAGTAGTCGATTATAAGTTATTACAAGTAACCTGGCTCACTTACAACAATTGTTGTCACATAATACCCACTTTAAATAAGACGAAAAATATTTTGACGTGAGTCGACACGGCCTTCCCTCATCAATTTACCAAGAAAATTGCATTTCCTCCGACACATAATAAACAGCGAACAGTGACATCAAACACGAATTAACTTTCAACGACAACCCTCCGTCGCTATCAATCGTAAGACACGAACACGTTCCGTTAAGTGGTCTATCGGACCCCGTGGCGATTTAATTCACTTCTCACGCGACACAGTGGGCGGAGGGTTAAGGGATTACGGGGCACGCGACTCAACAGATATTGTCGATTTACGAAGACGAGATACGCTCGCGTAATGATCCTGACATAATTGTGCGACGGATTTGCGAATTCAACGTTATTAATATAAAATGGAAGTCAACGAAATCCTCTTAATGCATTTTTCTTCTATTATGTTAAATTGGTAGAGGAGATCATGTTCTATAACAACGTAAATGCCGCCACTCATCTTGAGACAAGAGTTCTAAGGTCTCCGTTGTAGCAGTACAACGGCTGCCCCACCCTTCAAACCGGAACGCATTACTGCTTCACGGCAGAAATACGCTGGATGGTTGTACCGACCCGTGTGGACTCACAAGACGTCCTACCAATAGTAATTACGCCAACTTTGTGAGTTTGATTTTTTCCTTCACCATGGAAGTCAGTCGTGAACATTTGTTAAGTACGTATTTTATTAGAAAAATTGATACCTGCCAGCGGGATTCGAACACCGTTGCATCGCTTGAAACGAATGCACCGGGCGTCTTATCTTTTAGGCCACGACGACTACACCAGGTCCCTGAAACTGCAATACTTTAAGACAAATATTTTTTCTGTATGGAAACTAGCGACATCTTGTAGCGGATGCCCCTAAAGTTATATGTTGCAAAAGTTAAGGCATTTAATTATTGTATAACTAAACACAGAATATAAAAAAATTAAATATCATACAAGTCTTTTTTATAGGCAAATCGATTAAATTTTATCAATTTGTGGTTTCTGATAAAATATAGGATGATAGGTAATATCTTACTGCCATCTATAGGAGAAATGAGAAACTAATCGAAGTGAAGCCATCTAGTGGCCGATACCCGTAAACATTTTTGTTGAGTGCTTGAGTTGCTTTTGTAACTAATTTATGTGTATTTATTATCTATGGACAACACGACGAATAAAAATCACAATGTAAGTGCTGCCACTCAGAAACGCAGTCAGCAATTTGTAATTTTGTAATTAATTTATTTGATTAATTAATTAATTATTTAATTGTAATATAAGTCTGCAAGTTGCTCCGTGGTAGAAATAGGCAGTGTGGTATTATCTACCCGGATTCATAATACATGCTACTGCCCATAAAAATATATCGATTGTAATTCACTAATAAAACTGAAATAAAATGTAGTCGCTAATTAATAATTACTGTCACCTTACTATTTACGTGGAATATAAAAAATAATTCTTCCTGAAATGATGAAGATACTCAATTCATTTATTTAATAGGTAAACTAAAAAAGATGTCATAAATAAAAATGCTAATTATAATAAATCTATACTAATATTATCAAGCTGAAGAATTTGTTTGCTTGAACGCGCTAATCTCAGGAACTATTGATCCGATTTGAAAAATTCTTTCAGTGTTAGATAGTTCATTTATCGAGGAAGGTTTATAGGTTATATAACATCATGCTAAGACCAATGCAATTTTCAAATCGGATCAGTAGTTCCTGAGATTAGCGCGTTCAAACAAACAAACTCTTTAGCTTTATAATATTAGTGTAGAGTATACCTAGATATAAGTATTAAATGACCGTAGAATGTCACCTCTTCGGTGTTCTCTTAGCACTGTTAGATAATACGCACGTATTAGATTATCTAATAAGATAAATAGAAAACAATTTTGTCCAATTAGAATCCATTTCATCGCTAACATTAAGATAATCCTCTATAGTGAAGTTATATCATTTATCCTATTCGACATTTAGCCACGGTGTTGATTCGGATCACCCTCGTGACTCCTGCAGTGTACATTATATTTATATTGTTAAAAATATCAGTAATATACATACTCATAAAATCACTGAACATAATGTTTGGCATTAGAAAACAAAGGTGATAAATTGGTTGTGAGTTATTTTTATTAAATAAAAATATTGATTAACATTTTAAATGTACTTTTTTGTCCTTAACGACTTACATAAGTGTTTCCTAACTAACAATAGTATATGAAATAACTAATTGTGTGCCCATAACTTTGAAAACATTTAGAATTTAGCTTACGTGCATTATTTCAAAAACTTGTAGGAGTTTAAGCAGTAGAACTTGTAGGCGTTAGCGAATGCAAAAGAACGTTCAATTTGACTGAGATTAGTTTTCTCGTTACGAAAAACAAATCCGCTAAATAATCTGTGGGTGTCCCGAAAAAAATATCCGTATTTCAACCCAGACTAAATGTTTCGTGTTACAAAGAACAGAACAGCTACAATACATCCGACCGCGGAGTTCCGTCTGTGGGGGACCCAGATATAATATATCACGCAATTGTCATCGAAATACCCGCGAACAATCATATAATATTATTGAGTTGCATATGTCTTATACTGGTATTGCTAGCTCTGGGGTATTTTTTTCTTTTGATTATTTTTATTTTTGTTTTTTTTGTTTTATATCCAATTTACTAACAATCGTTATAATATATAGAATATTTTTATTGTATAAACAAAATATTTTAGAGACCGTTTTAGGCGTCAATAGCTTATGAAATCGGTTTACGTAGAAATTAGAAAGACACTTAACTATTATGTCTATGAATATTCATAAATAGGCTAGCATGTTACTACTAGAATAGTCTACATTCTGCTCCAAAATTAATAGCTATATACCTGTGAAAACTTTATGAAAATCTGTAGTAGTAGTTCTGAAAATGTACACGAACAAGCCAGCTGACAGACAGACAGACATTTAAAATTGCTATTTTTTTCATTACTTCTCTTTAGTTACCCTGTTCATAATTTAATCTTTGTTATTTATGTGTATGTTTTCTTCAGCATTTACGAGTCGAAGACATAACTGACCAAATGAAGTAGGTATGTATTAGAAACGTTTAAAATAATATAATGACAATTAAAAACGAGAGACTATACAGTAAATGTATTTTTAATTATGTCTTGATCTCTTCATCGCTGTCGTCGTAAGAAAATAAAAATAAAACTAGTACTAGTACGCCTATTTTAAGTATAATCATCATCCTATTATGCATGATGTAAGCACAAAATAAAACTTAAGAACAACGCCTTTTAAAAACCAGGTAACCCTAAAATAAATGTCAGATCAAATGTACCCGACGCATTGCGCAAACGTCATCGCACAAATAGAGATACGAAGCGAATAACATCCAACTATTATCTGTAACGACCCCATTAAGGCACAGGAGGCGTCAACAATTTTTTAACTATAATTTGTTACCATAATTCGTGAAAAAAAAAACATTATCATGAGGTCATGCACTATTGGAGCGGATTCTAATAATTCCGGTGTAGATTAATAACAATTTTTTTCACTTTCGGAATGGACAAAGCTTGTGTAAGGGCAGGTTATCGGTCATCGATAATTTTATCATTTCCAAGTTGCAATTAGTTATATTTTTAATGTAATTAATTACATGCTGTCAAATATATTCTCGGGATGAACATCTTGAGAAGAGACCGCCACCGCTGATAAAACGTTAAGATTCCTGATACTGGGTGATATTTATGTAATAGCAGACAAGTGATATTATTCTAGAAAGTTAAAGTAACAAAACATAACAATTCTGAAATAAATAGTACTAGTTATTTAAATATGATACCGCTAGGTCTCAAAGCGAAAAACCTTATTGTAATTATTTAAAAACTGTCTGCTTAAAATTATTTTAGGATCTAAAACAACACGTTCCACAATGGTGGTCCACTGCAAGCTATTTCTTGTGAGAGCATTCTTGTGTTTTTTCAGCATAAAGTCTGGGACACACGATCCGCCATCGTTGTAAAACGTTCGTCTCAGCCGTCACGAAGATCGTAAACTATTCGCTTTACGACATCGGCTGCCGATCTCTGAAGCACTTGACAATAATCTGCACTTGTTCTAGAACGACATATTTTCGGTCGTAATTAACTTTTGAATTATTTGACAGGCTCTCATTTGTTCTTCATTTTAATGCTGAGAAACGTAAATAACATTTAGAATGTCTGGCTAACGATATTGGTGTTTTTTCTTCGGTCGGTGAACTTCTTAGACCGCCTGTCGCCTTGTTATAGACGTCATAGATATCCGATAATGATGTACGACTGTGACCTTTTCAAGACTTATCTGTGTCAAATGTACACGACCTATCCTAAATCCATTGACACACTTGTGTCACGGAAATATTTATGGATTGTTAGGTCGTTGCCGTTTTCGTAGATTGTTAGAGATAAAATTTTTAAAATGTGTGTCAAATAAACTTGTGAAGTGGAGAATAATTGTTAATAAATGCTTTTAATCAACATTTTAATTAACAATTTAATTTGTATAATATATTTAATAAATTAAGAACCTATGTTTGCGTTTTTCTTTCTTAGTAATCTATGCTTTCGGACACGGTTCAAATAACACATAGCTCTTAATAGTCTCTGGGAATCTTAATAGCATCAACGTCTTACATTTGATACGCGAATGATTCCCACAAATCCATGTCATACATTTATCGGAAGACACAACCGGTCCTGATTAGTTATGTATAAATAATAATATATCTTCATTACATGTTTGTGAAGAATGTTTTCGTACTTTAATTTATGATTTCGAGCAACAACAGGCTTTTGACAACGTCTATCGGACATACAATACATTCATTGAATCCGTACTGAATCCTTAATAAAAGGGAGGCAAAAAACAAGTAACAACTTAATGTTACTTGCGAAGAGAGCGCGGAAAAGGCGAAGCCGCCGACTCTCGCGGAGATAAAACAAAGAACCGTTTGATCCACCACCCTCTGACATTTGTGCGGTATCCGAAACAAAACACGCAATTTACTTGAGACAAGTTCACGGCTTTGTTTGAATAATTGCGGCGTAACTCGGGATGTAACCGAATATGGTTTCTATTCTGACTTGTTTTTGTGTTGCGTCATTACGTACTACTGAAAGATTTTGCGTTGGAGACCGCGTGCAATGTAAGACTTCACTGTTATGTGAGCGTTTAGTGAAGTTTGTCATTGTTATTTGAGATGAATTTACAACTTTTATGAGCTGACACAACAGGAAAATAAAACAAAAACTAATTTCAATAGAGACAAATTATTACCCTGAAAAAATATCTTGTTTTTTTAACTTATAGCGATAGACAAGCAAGTCTATGGATCTGATATTAATCGGAGCCTATAGAGTCAACAACATGAATGTCTCCCCAAATCAGGATCACGCAGGAGCAAGTCACCGTCGTCGCCCTAGACACGTCCTTGCGGATCCATCAGATCCAATAACTCTTGCATTAGACACCTTCAGCTCTAACACTAGGAGCAGGCTTAGGGATGCCGGTAACGATACTCATCGAACTCAGCAAAGAGTTCGACGTGCAACCTAACCCATGCATCAGCCCACTGAGTTTCTCGCCGGGTCTTGTCAGCGGGTCGCGATTCCGACCCGGTAGTAGATTCATTCGCGAAACAGCCGCTCTTAAGTTGTTGGGTCTTCTTCGGAGGCGCTCGGGCAGCTGTTAGCAAATCCCGTCCCTCCTGGCTGAGCCTTGCTCGCCCACCTGTCCGGGTGAAACTGAAAAGGCCTCCGGGCCACCAGTAATACTTCAATCATAAAACATGAATATCGCCACAGAACATAAGAATTTGAAGCTTAGACTGCCAGATAACACTGACCGAGCGCAATATTATTAAGGGCTTGTGATCTTTACGTGGGCTAAATTGTAGTTTTGATCGTTGTGATTTCATTTCAATTATTTAGAGTTAAAAAAATGTCTTTGATTTATCTATTTCCTGATATCGTATAATTTCATAAACTTTAATACTTCGAATCTCTAAAACAAGTTTTATCACAATTATTACGACATCAACGTTTTCTGTGGTGACTGCAGTTTTTGGACGACCTTGACGGGGATCATCACTGAGCTTGACACGTCCACGTTGAAACTCAGCAAACCAGCGATAAATTGTGGTTTTGGATGGGGCTTCATCACCAAATGCAGAAATCATCCGGTCAACACACTGTTTTTGTGTTAAGCCACTTCGAAAGTCATAATAAATCATCGCTCTTGAATTTTCTNACCTTGACGGGGATCATCACTGAGCTTGACACGTCCACGTTGAAACTCAGCAAACCAGCGATAAATTGTGGTTTTGGATGGGGCTTCATCACCAAATGCAGAAATCATCCGGTCAACACACTGTTTTTGTGTTAAGCCACTTCGAAAGTCATAATAAATCATCGCTCTTGAATTTTCTCGAGTCAATTCCATTTTCTCAACGACTAAAACAAGTTTGACAAAACCTCGTGACAAGACCGAGAATCTTTTTTTAAATAAATAAATGGTATTCGATTTTTAAAACCAAGGAGTTTTCAATTAAAAAGGTTTTAATATGACAGGAACAGTGGAAATATTCCATTCCCGATACTTTTAGTGCAGCCTAGTAATCAACGGTCATTTCAAAGGTCTATTAAACATTGCATCGCCTTTTACCTACACTTTATACTTGCTATTTGAAATTGAAAATGTTTTAATTAAGTATAGTTTACCACTACTACCATTAAATAAATAATAAAGCAATGTTAAGTTTTTTTTTATCTATTCAATCAATGTCCTCATTGTCTAGTACACTTTGTAGGATCTTTCAACGAAACTACCTACTATTTGTTTTCTTAAATTTTAAAAGTAACAATCACGTTTTAGATGGAAACTACTAGCATTTCACATGCTATTAATTCTTACAATACAGGCACAGAACGTGAGTAAGATTTGCAACTATTTCCAAGACTGCTTAAGTTTAATTACAATGCAAAAATCTCCTTTCCCGCACCGCTTTTCCATGACCTACCGATGACGTAGTTTTTTTTTTTTTTTAAATAAATATTTACTAACCATCACGCCACGTTAACTGGTCCCGAAACCGAATAATGAAACCGCTAGTTACCGACCGATTAGTCTCCTCCCAGCGATAGGCAAAATTTACGAACGGCTCCTTCGGAAACGCCTCTGGGACTTCGTTACCGCGAATAAAATTCTAATAGACGAGCAGTTTGGATTCCGCGCCAAACACTCGTGCGTACAACAAGTGCACCGCCTCACGGAGCACATCTTAATAGGGCTAAATAGGCGTAAACAAATCCCGACCGGCGCCCTCTTCTTCGATGTAGCGAAGGCGTTCGACAAAGTCTGGCACAACGGTTTGATCTACAAACTGTACAACATGGGAGTGCCAGACAGACTCGTGCTCATCATACGAGACTTCTTGTCGAACCGTTCGTTTCGATATCGAGTAGAGGGAACTCGTTCTCGTCCCCGTCATCTGACTGCCGGAGTCCCGCAAGGCTCCGCACTCTCCCCGTTACTATTTAGTTTGTATATCAACGATATACCCCGGTCTCCGGAGACCCATCTAGCGCTCTTCGCCGATGACACGGCTATCTACTACTCGTGTAGGAAGATGTCGTTGCTTCATCGGCGACTCCAGACCGCAGTAACCACCATGGGACAGTGGTTCCGGAAGTGGCGAATAGACATTAACCCCACGAAAAGCACAGCGGTGCTATTCAAAAGGGGTCGCCCTCCGAATACCACTTCGAGCACCCCACTCCCCAGTAGGCGCGTAAACACCTCCGCCGTTAGCCCCATCACTCTCTTTGACCAGCCCATACCGTGGGCCCCGAAGGTCAAATACCTAGGCGTCACCCTCGACAGAGGGATGACATTCCGTCCCCACGTAAAAACGGTACGCGATCGCGCCGCGTTTATACTAGGACGACTCTACCCAATGCTTTGTAGACGAAGCAAACTGTCCCTCCGTAACAAGGTAACCCTCTACAAAACTTGCATACGCCCCGTCATGACGTATGCAAGCGTAGTGTTCGCTCACGCGGCCCGCACCAACTTGAAACCCCTTCAGGTAATACAATCCCGATTCTGCAGGATAGCCGTCGGAGCACCATGGTTCCAGAGGAACGTGGACCTCCACGATGACCTGGAGCTCGACCCCGTCAGTAAGTATCTACAGTCGGCATCGCTGCGCCACTTTGAGAAGGCGGCACGACATGAGAACCCTCTTGTCGTGGCCGCCGGAAACTACATACCCGATCCTGTAGACCGTTTGGTAAACCGTCGACGTCGCCCAAAGCACGTCATCACGGATCCTCCTGATCCATTAACGGTGCTTTTAGGCAATACAAGCACCGGTCACAGTCCTCGCCGAACCCGTCGCTTGCGACGAAGGGCTCGACGAGCGAATTAACCCACAGACACAGCCCACTGAGTTTCTCGCCGGATCTTCTCAGTGGGTCGCGCTTCCGATCCGGTGGTAGATTCTGCGAAGCACTGCTCTTGCTAGGGCGGTGTTAGCAATTCTCCGGTTTGAGCCCCGCGAGCTCACCTACACAAGCTAGGGTACGCTGAAGTAGCCTCTCAAGGCTATCAGCATAGGTAGGAAAAAACAAAAAAAAAAAAACAAAACTGGTCCCGTGATAAGTTCGTAATTAACTTGTGTTACAGGTACCAGATAACAGAAATAAATGTAAGATTTTGATTATACACATACATATATTTCAATATACATCCATAACCCTGGAAAATACATTTATATTTATCATACAAATATCTTCCCTTGGCGGGATTCGAACCCGTAACCCCTTTGTGTAGTGACCATGTCACTTACCACTACACCAGACGGCCGTTGAAAGTTGGAAAGGTTTCTTGCTTTATTTAATCGAGTAGGTTAAACGTGTCCCGAGATCCAGTTATAACAGTTAATTTCAGTTAACGGAAGACGTTGTTACATTGGGCAGGGCGTGACGTCATCTGGCGGATCGTCGACAACTTTCATCCGAATTATTGTTATTAATTAGGGAGGGCCCTTGGATTAATTAAGTAGGGCGCCAATCACGTCGTCATCCGCTCGCTTAACTTAGCTCCGTCTTGGGAAACGTCTTTCTTAACATCCAGAATGCAGAGTAGAGACGAACAGACAAGCCTAAATTTAAATGTAGACAATTTATTACGGCGAATTTCATTAAAAGTAAACTACCTAGTTATTAACATTGGTGTAATACATATTATTATCATATTAGAACACATTTTTATAATTCTTTTTCAGGCGTTGATTTGAATAACATAAAAAAAATATTCAAATCAAGCCCAAACTTTTTGCAGTTTTGATTACACCGATATCCTACTTTGTAGTTAAAATAATCAAAATTGAGCCAAGTATACTGTGCTTTCTAAGGTAAATATCACATACCTTGTATTTTAAAATATCAAATAGAATTGTGAATATCATTGAATGAATGAATGAATGATTTATTTTATTTCAGACAACAACAACAAGTCCATATGTGTACATAGTATCATTGAAACATACTTAAAATTAACAAAACCAATCAAATAAAAAAGATACATTTAATAAAAATAATTATCACTTGAATGAATACATTTAAAATATTCCATTCAACTGATACTTACTTCGACCCAACCATTATTATTATTATTATTGTTGTTTTTATGTAGTCCGCAAGTAAACCATGGTACAGTTGTTCAAGTACATAATTAAAAACTGAAATTAATTGAAGATTATAGAATTATATTTACCAAGAAAACGTAATACGGCCACCTCTATATCTTCACAGTTCTGTTTCACTCGTCATTTTCCCAGCGATAATTGAGAAGGATAATTTTAATCGTACGAGAATTGCTCTCAGTAATGTTCGTAGCACGTGCCACCGCTCCTAATTCACTCAAGCACTTGAATTGTTCAATATCAACGACAATGTCTTCAAGTTCATCAGTTTATGAACTCCATTAGGACGCATGTGTTGCACAGGACATGTTTATTAATGAAAAATAAATTTAGCTCGTCGCCAACTTACAAATAAATAATAATGAATAAGCGAATTGGTGAAACTGTACAACCTTCGTAAAATATATACATATAATTTTTTTTTTTTTAACTAACAATCACCCCACAATAACTGGTCCCGTGCTAAGTTCGTAAAGAACTTGTGTTACAGGTACCAGAGAACGGAAATTAATGTAATATTTTTATTATACACGTACTTATATTTTATATACATCCATGACCCTGGAAAAGACATTTTTATATTTATACAAATATCTTCCCTTGGCGGGACTCGAACCCGCGACCCCCTTGTGTAGTGACCGTGTCTTACCACTACATCAAACGGCCGTCAAATATACTGGAACCACTAAGTAGGTTAGGATATCTTTGCCTTCTTGTATGTATGTGCGCACATGCTACCAACTTAACGATGGTCGTCAAGCATGTAACTTAGGGTCAACGTGGCTTCACTCCCACCGTCCTCACTTTACTTACCATGACTCTACTAAAAACAACCCATATTCCTGCGCAAGTAATTGGCGTTAACTAAAAACACAACTTGAAAAGACGTTAAAAAAATATTATTTCTCGTCCCTCTCTCTCTCTCTCTCTCTCTATTCTTATCTTCCTCAATGCGATCTTCTTATTTTATTCCAAAAAGTCATTCAATTTACTACAATGCAAACACATAAATGAAAAACGTTCATAAAACGAAATATGTCTAAATAAAATCACATTCTAACTACGCTTTGTGATAACGTAAAGATCATAAGCTTAACACATAACATTTCTCTTGGCCACCCTCCGTCATAGGCCTACCCGTTAATTTCAGGGGAAGAACGGAAATTCTTTAATTCGTCGCGCAATTAACAGCCAGAGGCGGACCTCGCCAAGTGTCATCATAAGTTTCAGAACGCGTCATTAAGGGCATCTGCATCGCGGTAAATAAAGGAAAAACTCGGGCCTTAGGGGGCGATAAGAGATTTTATTTAACAAAGTCTATATTAACCCGATGCAATTAGAGAACGTTAACGAGCTAGCGGTAATGACTGAAGTCACGGTATTCTGAAAGTCATGCGATTTTTTTTCGAAAGTCCGTGTAATAATGTTCTACTTTTATGCATTTGAGTCTTTAATCGATTTCCTCGATGTGGACAGTTACATTCAATCTATGATGTCTACAGGATCCAACACTAACAATAACTGGCAGGCTAACTACTAAGGTAGACTAAAAACTTATTTGCTTATTATGAGTAACAATATTTGCTAATTATCAAACATATTTCTATTAATTATGATATAAATATTCGTACTTTTTAGAAATTTAAGCTTAACTCCGTATTCCTATTAAGAAATAGCGTCACAGGTGTCTAATATAATTTCCTTAGTTTCATTTGATATAATTTACTTAAGCCAAATTAATCAGCTATGCTTCTATTGTATAATAAACTAAACTGATATTATTTTTAAACATCGCCCTCTCCTACGTTCGACCGTTTTCAATGCGTCAAAATCAACACAAAATAGCTGCGACATTTACGCATGCAAAAACGTGACAGACATTACTCACAATTCCTGCGATTACGTCACCAAGTAAAACTTGTGCGACAGTCGCGTTTAGAAGCCATGGACTTTGAGAATAGCCACCGACGTTCAACTACGTTGACACATTACTGGGAAGTGATGCGAATTCAAAACTGCCTCGTTTTGAATATAATAATCGTAACGACTTCGGGCAGCTATTTATTGTTTAATTTACCCTCAGAGCGCTGCCGAGTCCAGCAGTAAAACGCCGTTGCTCGCCTTAACGTCCCCAGATATTGTTTATGTAATTCTCGAAGTGGCTAAATTGGAGAACTTGGGAAAAATTATTATTTTTTTAGATGTTATTTAAGATACATTGTTTCCGGTTCAAGCAGCTTTGGATTCTAGCTTTTAACATTATTGCTTTGTTTTTATTCGTCGAATCGAATGAAACGATAATTCTATGAACTAAACGATTTCCATAGTGCTACGTTTTCCGTTGAAATCCTCATAAAGCCTTTGTTCGAATCACGTCAACTTATAAACAGACATTATTTACGTGAACTGTTTTCACAAAAGAAATTTCAATATCAACACACTCAAGTACCCACTGAATGTGATTATGGAACAATTGATCATATTTTGATTAAACATGATTCGCATTCAAAACAAATTACTTGTTACATAATCACAACACACAAACAATAGGGTAAACTTACCTAATTATAAGCCTTGACCTATAACTAAAAGCTCCAGACTTGTAGGAAGTCGAAAAGTGCCGAGCTGAGGACGCACGAGGCAAAGCTTACAAATCATTTCAAAACTAACACTACAATACATTCTGGTGGGATACGTTTGTACAATGTGACCTTATCATCACGACTCTCGCTCGATAACTAATCTGATAGAGTTCTAGAATTTAAGGATAAAACGTATAATTAAACTTCTCTGATTACCGCTGCTCCGCAAAACACCGAAACTAAGTCATCTTAAATCTTTAAACGAACAACTCTTGTATACTAATATATATATAATCTGAATCTCGGAAACGGCTCCAACGATTTTCATAAAATTTAGTATACAGGGGATTTCGGGTGCGATAAATCGATCTAGCTACGGTTTATTTTCAGAAAATGTTGTTTTATTCGTGTTTTCAATAATCAACTTTATCGATAATTATGATTTTTCTTTAAATAACCAGTTCATATTTTTTTATTATTCTGTCGTTAAGGTCGAAAAATACTATTCATATTTCATCATGTTATCAATACGTAATTCGTATTTAAATATAATTTCTAAAAAACACAATTTATCACAAAAAAAAACCGAGCAATGCTCGGTCATTGTCTAGTTAAATGTCAAAGTACACAGTTCATATCATGAGATCATATTAAGGATTAGAAAAAAACTCAATAAATACGTGAAATTTAACCAAAGCAAAAAATTTTGATTCCTAAGAAAAATGAATTCAAAATAGTATTTTATCATGTTTCTCAATATTTTTTAAAGTACTAAATTCGTTAACAAAGCCCTGCTGCAATTTCGTGTTAACTTTCCAATGGTGAACTTTAAGCGTCTAGAATTTTCCCTGCAAGACAATATCCAATCCACAATAATGGTCTACAAAGGTGTCATTACCTAATCGTGAATAGCGTGTTCCACAATCAAAGTATCTATCTACAGCCAAATTCGCTTGTTACTGAACAATGTTTTGTGGATGTATTTTACATCAATTTGCTAGATCAATTTACATCCAAATACTTGGATTTAACTGGAATTAAATCGAGTCAATATATATGTCGGCGTTAAGCCAGAGATTTCACACAGTGGGGTATTTTACAATGAAAATACAACACAATTCTATAAAACTTGAATAGTACTATTTTATTACAAAAAGCTACGTCTTAGTTCTTACACAATTAGCCTTTTTTTTTTGGTTATAGTAACTGCGACATTTTTTATACAAACAAGTGTAATTACTGCGAAACAATTCACAAAATATAGCTTAATATTCACAATACATATTTTAGTGATTTTTACATGACTGACATTTAATTTATTTTACATGAATTACTTTTAAGTAATATTAACTAACATTGTTAATATCCAGCCTAATAATAGATGGCGCCAACAACATAATTGCATAACAATTACAATACTTAATTAAATTATTGCTGTTAGTTATAATAATATAAATTATTATTATTATTTGTATTTTTAAACATTAAACATATTCTGAACATTTTCACATCAAAACAGTGTCTCCTAATTATTAAATATGGTAGAATAAGTTTCATCTTGCTAATAATAAATAAATATTAACATAGAATAAACTAAACTATATATTATTATGTTCATAGTGCCATAATTGCCAATAGTGGCGTTTGCGCCCATATATACTTATGGACTGTACTAGTAATAGATGCTGTCTATTATTGTAAGAAAATCTGTGATAAATTGAAAAACAAGATGGCCAACTATCACTGAATATCTTATTATACTGACAGTATTGATAAACTTTTTTCTTTTATAAATGGGAATAACCCGTCTACCGGGAAGCAAAGACGAAGATTCTATCATTTGAAAAATAATTAATTATTCGAAATACATATACGGTGTGTATGTGTTTATATATAGCTATCAGACACTGGGCGATCTATGATCGTTTTGAAAAAATGAAGCAAAATTATATTTTTTTTCATTTCTTGAATATCTTTCTGATCTAAAGAAGAAATGACAAGATTTTCTTTGTTACACAATGAGAGTTTTGATACTTAAGCGGCAATTTTGTTTCTGTACAAAAGCTATATTGAATTATGATATTGTTACGTTCTATAATCAATTACACACTCGTGTTATTGATGTTATAGCGAAAAGGATTCCTTTGACTCTTAACCTTCTAGTGCAATAACCAATTTATCTTGGGCCGAAAACGTTCACTCCTACAGAGGCCGAAAATAGGAGGATAAAAGAAAAAATCAAATCTAAAGGCCTAGTTTGGCTGGATAGAATAGGGTGCAGTAAATGACATGCGCCATCTGGTGAGAGTTATAAAAACAACCCTCTTGTCGGCCAATACTCGTGTTAAATGCGATAGTTTCTTGTAAGGGTCCAGAGTATTATCAGAGGGTCTCCTTTTCATTTATTTCTGCTGTATCTATACTTCTCTATCGTTATCTATAACTATATTATGATTAGTAATATTTAGTAAAAACCTAAAAAGCTCTATGCGGGGGTCGCAATAAGCGAATTATTCTTTTTTTTATGATTGAAGGATTACTGGTGGGCCGGAGGCCTTTCCAGTTTCACCAGGACAGGTGGGCGAGCAAAGGCTCAGTCAGAAGGGGTGGGATTTGCTAACAGCTGCCCGAGCGCCTCCGAAACCTAACAACTCAAGAACAACTACTTCGCGAATGAATCTATTACCGGATCGGAATCGCGACCCGCTGAGAAGATCCGGCGAGAAACTCAGCGAACTGATGCATGAGTTAGGTTGCACTTCGACCTCTGTATTGAGTTCGATGAGTACGGTTACCAGGCTCCCTAAGCCTGCTCCTAGTGTTAGAGCTGAAGGCGCCTAATGCAAGGGTTACGGATCTGATGGATCCGCAAGGACGTGTCTAGGGCGTCGACGGTGATAATAATTCAAAATATGCGTCTAATAGTTACAAAGTTGCGAAGGCCCGTACACAAGATTGATTTCTCAAATAACCCTGTGTGACAGTACTGTAAAGAGAAAGAAGAAATTCCTCTTCACGTACTATGTGACTGTTATTCTTTAGACAGCAAAATATACTCACAGCTCGGAGAGTATTCTTTCTTTATCCCGAAAATTAAAGAATATCTGTTCAATTCGTGCAGGATTTTGGCCTGAATAAAGAAATTTAATGTATTGTAGTAGGTACTCTAGAGCCGTGTTGTTCGCAGTGACATATAGTCCCAGTGGTTTTAATAGTGTAATAATTTATTTTTCTTCCTTTTAATCACGTCGAACGGCCCCAAGCTAAGATTTTCTGATATAGACACATATGAGACGAAAGCAAGTACAAGACCCAGCGCTAATCGAAGCCGTACCTTGAAACATTAGTCAGAGTCACTCACTACTTGTGTTATTATTACCAGTACCATCGCCCTGCCTATTTCTGCCGTGAAGCAGTAATGCGTTTCGGTTTGAAGGGTGGGGCAGCCGTTGTAACTATACTGAGATCTTAGAACTTAAATCTCAAGGTGGGTGGCGCATTTACTTTGTAGATGTCCATGGACTCCAGTAACCACTTAACACAGGTGGGCTAAGCTCGTCCACCCAGCTAAGCAAAAAAAAAAAGTATTAGACCAATTAAACAACCAGGATCGAAATTGTCTGATGCGTTATTACAAGAATGATTTGTCTTCCAAATCAGATAAACAACGTATGCCGTTTACCTACACATATTAAAAAATCAAAACAATTTTGCAGACTGCAGCATACACGGCAAATTTAAAAACTTCTCCATTTTTATTTTCCCAATAAAGACCTTTTACGATTGAAACTTCTAATTAGAGAGCTCAAACGATGAAATTTAGAAATCAAATAAACCCAACGTTTCCCCTACAAACGAAATAATTAAAAGTCAATTCATAATTTCCATAGCGCGATGTTATCCGACAGTCAATTAAGGAGTTCAGAATTTCACATAGAATTGTTGTCTTGTTTTCCGCTGCCGTCATTATCAGTATATTCAATCTGACGCGGTCAGAAATTACCCCCTTTTATGGACATTTCACCCCCCCGGGGTGAGTCTTGACCCCCTACTATCTGGATACATCATCTACCCCTATAATGAACTAATGGGCGAAATATATTGCAATAAAATATTTAGAAGTGGCTGTCTGTAAAATAATCGGTATGTACTATGCCTTATCTAGCGTAGTGTTTGTTTTGCTTATTGGCTTATCTTATTAACGGACAGCGATAAGTATTTGTTTAGTCATAATCCATTTTATAACATGCAAACCGCTTCATTTATGCACCTGATTATGAATATGATTTGATTTATCTTTAAGTTCGACTATTCTTTTACAGCGAACAACAACAACAATTATCAATTACAAGACCCATTTTCACTTTTTCAATGTTGATACTTTAAAAATTCAACATTTCAAAGACGCAATTATATTTTTTTTATTACTTAGATGCGTAGACGAGCTCACGACTCACCTGGTGTTAAGTGATCGGGTATAATAATCAGAGAGCACTGTGGCCTACTTTCTGGTAAATCACTTAGTTCGTTGAGTCGCAGTGACGACATTCTTAGACGCAATACAATTGATATCAAAAGCTAGAAAAATAATTGCACATGCTCAGTATATTATATACTAACTAGAACTGCTGCGTTCATCGACAGTGCGTTTCCAGAGATCTTGTTTGTCACGTACCATCCGGCTTTCGAATAAGCTCCCCTCTACAGAAACACACGAGCGCTACGACATGACGTTCTTCAAACGAGACTTGTGGAGAGTACTTAACGATAAGCTATTAATGTGAAAAACGTTATCCAGGATATTCTCTTTGACGTTACTGGTAGTAGGACCTCTTGTGATTCCGCGCGGTTAGGTACCAAAACCCCGCCTATTTCTGCCGTGAAGCAGTAATGAATTTCGGTTTTAAGGGCGGGGCAGCCGTTGTAACTATACTTGAGACCTTAGAACTTATATCTCAAGGTTGGTGGCGCATTTACGTTGTAGATGTCTATGGGTTCCGGTAACCACTTAACACCAGATAGGCTGTGATCTCGTCCACCCATCTAAGCATTAAAAAAATAAAAATTTAATCATATTTTACACACATTGCTCTTCACTGATTCAATCAATGACATCATTTCACGTAATTATGTAACAGATAAATCTCAGTTTGACACAAACCGCGTCGAGAAATAGCTGGCGCGCATATTTTCATAATAAAATATGAAAATGAGTTTCATTATGCCCTGAGTCATATTCACCCGTGTCTTAAGGGAGACACCCGCCCCCCTGCATTGTCTAAATTTAAACCAAAACTACTTTTACGTGACTCGTTTTAACGACATCGCCTTTTAATTTCGTCATTTTCATTAAATTTAATTGACTAAATTAATCAGTCATTAAACAAAGATTGATAAATTTTGGCAACGTCAAGATGACCTTTTGAATTTTACTTGTATAAGTAAAACATGTATGTGTTGCTAAAGTTGCCAAGCTTTTTCATTACTCTAACCAACGTGAATTACAACAATTACAGAAAATCCAGAAAAATCATCAGTTGTGACATGTGACAAGATGATAGATACAATTCAATGGTAATAAAAGCTGTTCTTTGCATCATCAAACTTATTAATTATTATAGTTTAGTCGGGTAGCCGGTAGCTTATAGCTTAGACGGTAGGTAGTAAGTGGTAGGGCTAAGTGGATAGCGGAGCCCATAGACGTAAATCTATCCACCATCTATCCTGCGACATAGTCCCGAATCTAAGTTCTATAGATAGTACAACGGCTTCCCACCTTTTAAAGCTGAATGCATTACTTGCTTCGACAGAAACAGGCATACTGGTGGTACCCGTGCAGGCTCACAGGACACCTTACAACAAGCCTTCAATTGATATATACGGTCTAATTGGAATATTTGCTTGTTGTCATACTAAAATGTAAAGCATATTAGAAATGGCAAAGGTATTCCTAGAATAACCGCATGCGAGAATATCCGACATCGGCGGAACACTTATTCATGGTAACACTCATTATCATAGACTGGATTTCGTGGTGAATAAATTAACTCGGACTATTTAAGGAGGCAATAAAACTTGGGAATTTTGTTACCAGTATGTGTGTTTTGTATCGCGATATTTGTATCTGTTGATCAGTGATGACATAGATTTCTAAACGTGACTGGGGGCGATAAAATAAAGGCCTTGATTTTTTTATCTGCTTATAATGTTCCTGCGTTTTTTTTTGTAACGTAGCTCATGACTTTACATCTTTTAGGCGTAATAAAATTACGACGGCTATCTAACACTTTTTTTTAAATTACCTACTTAATTCTTAACTAATAAATCGTCGCTCTTAGATACATGACCAGAACTAACACCAAGCCGATTCCTGAAGATCACTGTTGAATACAGCAGTCAAAAGAATAAACAAGTTTGTTATAATATAATTTTAGATGCAATTCAAAATTCAACATGAAAGTGTAGTAATACTTTCGCAAACTTAAAATTATTAATTACTTCTGACTGAATTTTCTCCTATTAATCCGAAGCGGTAAATCGAAAACTTCAGTGATGAACGTGTAATTAATTAAATTCAAGCACTCTAAATAAAACTACTGCTGACTTTGATAACGCCTAGTACTGACAAATCTACTCAGATACATAATATTATATTAACAGCTGACTCTTATCCAGCCTCTTGTCGATATGCCAAACTTTATCAATTCCTATCAGCAATGAAGAGACCGACTAAGGAGAGAGAGATCAGTTTATATAGCTTAACATTAACATAACATTGCGTAATGACTGTCATCGATTTTCAATAATCGAATACTTAAATAGTTTAGTAACCACTCAATTCGACCGTTCGACAATTGAGTGTGCTGGCCATTTTTAATGACATACAAATATGACATCTCTAGTGCTTATTTAACGTATTTTTGCTGACTTTAAAAACAGAAGAAGCTTATCAATTCAACTGTGTTTTTTAGTACTTTGTTCTAGTTGCGTCGATTTTGATGATTCTTTTTTTAAATTGGAAGCTGTTGCTTCTCATGTGGTCCTCTTTTCAAATTCTCCAGTAGTTTTTGAGGTACCCTTAACAACGCACGTCAGTTGTACGGCCTCTATTATAATATATAGGTAGTTTGAAATCCAATCGATAGTCATTTACCGATTTGGCGCTTCAGAAAATCGAGTGGGCTTACTGCCTACAAAGTATTTATTTTGGAAAATAAAAAGTCGTTATTAAACTCCCACTTCATTAAACCTTCAATTACTTTTTAAATAAAACGTGAAGAATTAAGTGATCTCAAAACCTGTTTCGCTTACAACGAACTTTGGGCGGAGTCAGCCTACATAAGAATGTCGCATAAAACCTACACAAGTACCTACCATGTAATCTGAACCTATAAAACTACCTTGATAACTCGTCCGATAGTAAAGCAATTTCTGAACGACACAGTAATGACACCTATTAGCGGAGCGCTCGACATCCTGTCGCATAATAGGCTGCCGGCCACGACATAGCTCTATAAGGGGTCGACCAACAGTGGACTAATTTCATGACAATAATGTACAAAAAATGCAAATTTATATGATGACTTACAACAATCACCGTATTCAATATTTTGAATTCTAATATCTGTGCTATTGAAATGATATATCTATACATTAATTTAGGTTCATAATAACAAGAAGGCCTTCCATATTAATGCTTCAATCTTGTTACGCATTATATGTTCAGAATAATCTGATAAGATTTAAAATTGTAAGAACACAATTTCTCGAGAGTACATAATTACAGAAAATTTTATTTCTTATCAACAACATAAACACGCAGCTGAATGTAAAATTAGTGAATTCTGTACAAGCAATAACAGTGCTTAATATATTTGAGCGCGAAGCCATCAAAATTTTAATCATTCCGTTTATATTGGCATTCGAGCACGATTAATCCGTCACGAAAGAACTCCGAATGGTCGGTCTAGACATCAAATCAACGGTTACATCTAACTCTAAATAATATCATAATTAGAGCGGCAACAATAAATGCTTGATCCGTATATTGTCGTGTGAGGCGTTCGACCAACAGATCGCGTGACCACGTTGTCGTGTCGCTTTCCTCCAACAATAAAATTATAAGTCGACCGCCAGTGACAATCCAGTGATTTACGTCGCCATACACGCAAATATTCTAATATGAAAAGACCTTAAGCTTTTAGTGCGGCTTGAAAAAACTCAGAAGGCGGACAGGTTAATGAAGAAAATGTGTTCGCCCGTGAGATAGGCCGCCGAGCGTGCCATATGCGTGACCACGAGCGACCCCATAATAAATGCCTTTTCATTAGTTTTCATGCCACAACTTAGATATGACGATGAAATTATGTTTTCGTAGTGTTAGTATATAAAAAAAATATTAAATTCCTTGCAAAAAAGTAAACAATCTTAGGACATAGCTTAGGCCTTTGGAGTTTTAGTAACTAAGTTAGAACTAAAAGTACATATGCTCAAACACATATTATGGTTTTAATACTATTTATTAAACACAAAAAAATTGAACCTCTTTGTATAAACAAAAATAAATTGACAGTCAAATATTGTTTCTCTTTCCAAATCGTTTCTAAACTCAAATCTGAATGTTATCTTCGTTGATCCAATGTATATGTATAAATGTATAAAATAGCCAATGTATAAAAATAGCTTTTGAATATTATCTACATGCTTCTAAATACGACTTTAAAAGTCAATGATTTAATTATTCACGATTCACACGTTTACAATTCGCTTCGGTAAATTTTCAAATAAACAAATATAATATTATTATACAATCCTTCTTATAAATCTTAGAATAAGATTCTCATTTAAAAAATAATTGAACTGATAACACAATGATAGGTATAGGCCACGTCACTGAAAAAGTTGTCACCATGTGCGTATCTATTCGTTTATTATATTCAATAAATAAATAAATAAAAACCTAAAGTAACTATCATTATCGACGACTATACGTTAGATAAACGATAAGACACCATTTTCAATTATGAACTAGAAAGTATATATGGTATAAAATATACCACACAATAAATTACATCTAAGTATGTAAATTGCGTGATAAAATTAATTAATATTTTTAGAATTGATTAGGCTATAATGCTATGATCAATATTTTATCTCACAGTAGACAAATCGGCCTTAAGTATGTTTTTTTGCTGATATTTTTTTTTCAACGCTATTTGCGATAGGATTTGATTGTTATGAACATCACGTAACAAAAAATCGTTAACTAAGCTGGTGAAATTGCTCGGTAGACCAACGGCGCAAATGATATTGTTCGGAGCTTGTAAATATGCAAACTTATCTTTAATACGTTTTAGTGAGATTCAGGCATTTGTCCAATATCGTCCAATACGTATTTCATAAGAAACATTAGTACCGTCTGCGGGATTCAAACACCGACAAAGCCGCATCGCTCGACACGAATGTATGTCTTATCCTTTAATACTCGACTACTTTTAATTCTAATCTACTATTGTATTTATATTATTTATTTTAAAAAGGAATGTTTTTCATTAAATGAGATAATTTTTATTACTTTATTGCTGATAATTTTTTGATTAGGAATTGGGTTCCTGATAGAAGTTCCCGACTCCACAGGTATTTTTAAAGTATAATTTAGTAAATTAGCTCATTGCCCAATTCGTATTAAGGGATTACTCTAGTGCATAGATAAGCCTCAATTTAATTGCATAGGTTGTGTCCCAGACATAAATCCGGTAAGTGTGGCTGATTCGTATTGCAATTTTATTTTGAATTTGTAATTGTGCTGTTTTATTTATACCGATATGACTTCACATTCTTATTTCTGACGTTCAGAAGCAGAAACTTCATGAAAACAAAGGTCAAATTTCAAAACGTTCCCTATGGCTGAAGCGATATACGTGTACCTACGTCTGTTAATGCAACGGATTCCAACACGAACGTTTGAAAATGGTTCCAAATGACTAGACATTAAAACGGTAATTACATTGTAGTATACTGTCCGTTTCGTGTAGTTTACGTAGTGAAAAAAAACTAATTTGATTACAACTTAAAAAATTTACATTCTAAATTCAACTATTTTATCGCTTGCGTTATGAGTACTACGAATACTTACGAATGAAGACTTTAACCCATATAGATCCTGAATTGCAGATACCACGTAAAAGAAATTGATTCCGACCGGGACTTAAATCTGGACTCCTAAGGCAAATCTAAAACAACTAATTTATAGACAAATAAGGCGAAATGGAACCGCATTCCGAAACGTTTGCAAAACTATGATTTAATTTCAATTCTGATGCCTAAATGCGTAGTAGGATATTTATTAGTAATCAACACTTACACAAAATAATACAATCACACAATTGAAAACACTGTAAAACAAATTCATCGAGTATTAAAGTCAATACTTTGATCATGATTCAATACCGAAATCTACCATAATTTTTAGTTCACATCAAACTAACTTTTCGTTGACACATGTGTTTGCAAGTTTAGATATTCCAAATACGTCGCTCTAGTCTTGTTTAATGCTAGTAATATAATTATTCCCATACAGTGCGTGTAAGTTTTTGAATAAGCAATACCGTGGCGACTTCACATCCGAATAATTTAGTGAAGTTATTTATCGTTTTTCACCCATTAACACGATTAATTAAAATAAAAATACTTGTTTAATATCCCATAAAGTAAACGGTAATCACACATACGGCCGCGCAAGGTCGCATTACTGACAAATCCGGCCATAAAATTAAGCACAAAACGACTTACTTACACGCTGTATAATCATATTTATTGCTTACGCCTCGATTTTTCCGACATTGTACGAAATTGAAAGCGCTGGACATCGTCGACCATAAGTCAAAAGTCACGAAGCAAGAATAGGGCTTAATTGACGTGACTACGCCGAAAGCAACCTTAATAAGCATTTATAACGATATAACCTCCTATTATCAAAATACTTAACCTATTTATAATTTAACTATTAGCTTCGCGTGATCTCACCCGTTTCTTTTTTCTATTTAAAAGAAGAGGGTAAGCAAAAGAGCATGTCTAATTTGTTTGTCATTATATTTAGGTAAAGGTAAAAATTTATGTAACAGCGAAAATTCAGTCCAGTTTTAAGATAAAATTTTAAGTTGCTTTTAACTGACTTAAAAATGGCGGAGTTTTTTATTTATTTTGACTATGTTTTTTATCTGTGTCACTTCAGAACTTTTTCTG
Organism: Bombyx mandarina; assembly: GCF_003987935.1. The sequence continues at coordinate 679,720 of NW_021011590.1, read as the reverse complement.
ATTGAACTGATTTCGATGATTCCTTTTTTTCAGGATTTGACCAGTACTTTTTGAGTTATCCTTGTCAATGCATATTTAACATGACTTCGATTAGTGTTCATGATTTATTTCAATTCGTTTTGTTGAAATTTCGTATTGTTTTTCTTGTACTAAACATTTCCAGTGTGTAGGAATGTGAATGGTACCAGTAAAACAATTGGGTCCGGTTTATAACACTTGGCACAGACTGCGGAAGGGTTTGTGAGATTATTTAAACGGTCGCTACATAGTAACGCGGAGCTGCGTGCCAAAACTGTCTACTTCAGTCAACTGTTGTTCAATGAAACTACTCGTTAAACATCTCGCGTTTGACCAAAATAAATGTTCGTCACTATTCAAATATTGAATATTAAATTTTATTGAACAGGCTATGTATGTGGCCTTGTTTCCGAGGGATATATACACAAAAACGTTATTAGTAATAAATATTATTAGAATAGTAACCAGAATATTGGAGAAAATTTCAAAGCCACTTTTCTATTCGTGTGTAATTTACAATTGTTTTTTGTTTTGTATATTTATTCAAACGTGATATTTCACAAATACTTGAGTCAACTTAATTGTTTAAAAAGGCACGTTAACAAAATTTTTGAGAAGTAATAATAATTTAAATAATAGTATAGAAATTATCAATAGCATTTTCATCTATTTTACAAATTTTGTAAATTTGCGATTTTTATTAATAACATTAGGGCTCGAAAGTCGTCAGTGAAAAAACGTGTTAAATACATTTACATGCTTAGCAAAAAAATAGTAATTGATCCAAGATTACATTAGATGATAGTCTCATTATCAGCCACAATGGTACCATCACCACCATCAGTTAATCTGCTGATTAACTGTCTTCATCACAACAAGTTCAGATTATTATCAAATTTTAACAACCATATAAATATTTCATAAATTCTAAGTTAATGCAAATAAACATATCATACTAGACTTTTCTAGTACCTATCTACCATATATTGATACCTCTAAAATGTGTTCACAAATAAACAACTGTTTAACTTGTAACAATTTGATTTGTATGGATGTAGCTGTGTGTGCTGTGTATCGCAATAAGGAGAGATTTTTTTTAATAAAAATCCTCTATAATTGTTTATTTTTAATTAGTCTATCTCAGCAATCAGCAATCCCGCAATGCCTAAAGACAAAAGTCTTCAACGCTTGCGTGCTGCCGATCATGACACATGGCGCTGAAACGTGGACATTGACCGTAAGTCTGGTCCGTAAGCTCAAAGTCGCTATGAAAAGCGTTCTTCAGCGTTCTTTGATGGATCGAGTCAGAAATGAGGAAATCCGTCAAAGAACGAGGTCTCGCGTTATTATGGAGCAATAATGGTGAAGATCGATTCATGAGTCGGGGCTGTTTCACTGCAAGCTATGCTATCACAAGTATTCGGCACAGTAGACATCTGCCGTTATTTCTTGACCAGATCGGGAAAAGCTATAGTGAATAACACTATACTGAGACCACCAAACAGTTACCATTTCCTTTTTATTGGTAAACATTGCTTTAGGACACTGTTGCGGCGTTTGACCTGGGGTCAGCCATTGCATTTTTCGCTTACAATTATCGTAAAGAATGCACTTTTCATCACATGTCACAATTCGATCCAATATTCCTTCATTTCTGTAGCGATTCAACAAGGCAGCACGAGTTTCAACACGCGTTTCTTTCTGCAGATCAGTCAAATCATGAGGCACCCATTTTTCATATATTTTTTTATTTATTGAATTGACGCAAATGAGTCAATATTTTTGGTAAGGTAACGTTAAGCCATACCACTAATTCCTGGGTAGTTTGGCTCGGATTGGCTTCACCATCTCAATTTCTCATCTCAAATTCAATTAATTGTTATTCATATGTGTGGGCAGTCTTCGACGTGGTTCGTTCTTCAAATCAAAATTTCCATCACGAAAGCGTTTAAACCAAAATCGCACTGTGCGTTCATTCAACCGGCACCCGAAGTCAAAGCGCCGGCAGAGGAGAAAGTTGGCCAGAGGAGCACTGGCCAACGCTGTAATCCCCGCTGCGGCACCGGTGCCGGAGGGTGGGCGCAGCGGTGAAGGGGAGGGAGCGATGGATGTGGTCCAACAGTAATGGACCGCACCTATCGTTTCCTCCAAGGAAACCTGAACCACTCCGCCAGAGCTCAGGACATGCTGTCTCAGAGTATGGCGGAGTGGTCTATAGATGTGGCTGTGGTCGCCGAGCCATATTTCGTTCCCCCGGCAAATGATTGCTGGTTCGGGGACGATGGCGGCCTGGCGGCCATAGCCATAAGAAGAGACGCGGCGATCCCCCCCCTGGCGATGGTGACCANCCCAGTGTGGTCAGAGCGCGGAGGGCCCAATCTCGGCGGTCCGTGCTGGAGTCATGGTCCAGACGGCTGGCTGATCCTTCGGCTGGTCGTAGGACCGTCGAGGCGATTCGCCCGGTCCTTGTGGATTGGGTGAATCGTGACAGAGGACGCCTCACTTTCCGGCTCACGCAGGTGCTCACTGGGCATGGTTGTTTCGGTGAGTTTCTGCACCGGATCACAGCCGAGCCGACGGCAGAGTGCCACCATTGTGGTTGCGACTTGGACACGGCAGAGCATACGCTCGTCGCCTGCCCTGCATGGGAGGGGTGGCGCCGTGTCCTCGTCGCAAAAATAGGAACCAACTTGTCGTTGCCGAGTGTTGTGGCATCGATGCTCGGCGATGACGAGTCGTGGAAGGCGATGCTCGACTTCTGCGAGTGCACCATCTCGCAAAAGGAGGCGGCGGGGCGCATGAGAGACGCACAGGCCCGCCGCCGTCGAGCGGGGGCCAGGGAGTCGGATCTCGCCCAAGCCCTGGCCCTCTAAGTGTTTCGGGTCTCCCTCACATGTCGGTCTGGGGACCGGCGAGGGGGCCTAAGAAGACGTCGTGCAAGCTGCTCTGCACGCGTTTTACGCAAGAGCATCCGGGTGATGGAAGGCCGGCTATCCTCGACCCACACTGGTTCTGGCCCAACGGGGTATTCCGTAGGGTAACCCACTCTAACCGGCGCCATCTAGGCGGGCTTCGGACAGTCTGCCGACCGAGAGGACTGGTGGTCGTGGCGCCGACGACCGCCAGTCCGGCGTCCCGAGGGGGAGGGTGATGGGAGAGATGTGCTCCGCACTAAACGCTTCACTTTCCCCCCTTTGCCTTGTCATGAGTTCTGTCTCATGCGACGTTTGGATGTTGGTTGTTGAGCGACAGGAGGTTTTAGTCAGTTCGACTCTGACATACCCCGCCCAGTATCCCCAGAAAAGGGCGGAAGTCCGGCGATTTCCTCCTGACCAAAAAAAAAAAAAAGTGCGTTCATTAGCATCCCTCTCCAAACGCAAAATTGATATTGCGAGCTTTCTGCAGATTTAGTTCCGCGTCGGAACCCGTTTTCAAAAATCATTCGAATTTTCGAAGTTTCCATCTTTCTTGTATAAGCTGAATAAAAAAACAATTGAAAGTCGATAATCGAATGTTGCACATTTTTTAAAATAAGAACCTCATAGGTATCTTTTGAAAAAAGTTTCACTCAAAAATCTCAAACCATGAAGGTTCTATTATATATTCAATTGGAAGTACCTATTACAATAAAACGGCAATTTCATACTTTAACCCCTATTATAATAGTTTTGTAACTTTGCCTAAATCCCCAAGCTAACACCCAAAATAATCCTAAATTAATTTCTCTTTTTATTTGTTCCAGATCCAGGGATCCAGGATAGACAACGACCACAAATCGTTAGTACACACCGTATCAGAATAATTCTGTTTCATTAGTCCCAGTGCATTGATAGCCGATAGCCGAAGCCAATTAGTCGGATTTATCACCAATTAAATCTTTACGATGCACCGCCGTGCCTAACTCGACACAATACCTGCCACCAATCAGCGATTTTATTATGTAAATAGTTTTAAAATGAAACCGGGGAGGCTTACGTGCGTTTTCTATGTAATACTGGTGGTAGGACCTCTTCTGAGTCCGCACGGGTAGGTACCACCACCCTGCCTATTTTCAGCCGTGAAGCAGTAATGCGTTTCGGTTTGAAGGGTGGGGGCAGCTGTTGTAACTATACTGAGACCTTAGAACTTATATCTCGAGGTGGGTGGCGCATTTACGTTGTAGATGTCTATGGGCTCCAGTAACCAATTAACACCAGGTGGGGTGTGAACTCGTCCACCCATCTAAGTGATAAAAAAATAAAAATAAAATTAATAAATTTTTAAATGCAATCTTAAATATTATCTTTTCTAAATAGAAAAAAAGAATTATGATAATCATAGGTTAACAGTCTGATGTAAATTAGCTATATATTTTTCTCATTGCAACAAATGTGCATATTAATATTTTTCTGTGTTTAATCACGTTTAAATATTTTCGTGGGAATTATAATACAATTGAATGAAAATACTTGAAAATACTATTGAATGAATACCAAATTAAATATATTGTAAATTAAGTTCTTCTTTCTATTCTTTGACGGGAATCTAAAGTCATAGAAACAACAACCAAAGCATCTTACGATAATACAATAATAGTAGGTTCGAGTATTATTACTTTTTTACTATTTAATAATACTTATTTTATTAGTGCCAAATAAGCTGGCACTGCCTTCCTGCCTGTTTCTACTACGAAGCTACCTTGAGTTCCCTTTTAAATAGTAGCAAAGTCCTCACATGCCTCATTGGTTGAACAACAAACAAAATCTACCATCTTCGAAGTCCGCCGATCCTTTGTTTCGTAAGAAAATCCGATAGGCACATGATAATATCGAAAATCAGATTTCAGTAATTAGGTTAAAATTTATAATTGCTCACGCACAAGTGAGCGAGGTAATTTTTGATAAAACATCGCACGAAACGTTAATAGGCGTACATGACATTTTACGAGGTCGCTCACTTCCCGTTAGAGGTAACACGATTGCTATACCTACTGACTTGTGCTGTGCTGAATCGTTATAATAATAATAAAAAATGTGTGCCTCTCGGAGACCGCCGCGGTAAAGCTATTGCTTAGCATTTTTTATCAACTTATGCAATTATAATTAGACAATCATAATTTCATATTAAAACAACAATAAAATAAGACCACGCTATATTTATAAACATTAACAAAAGCAAAACATTAACTGTCCCCTTCACACTCATAAGCTAGACCGCGCGAGAGAGAGACGGGCAGACTTTTCATGATGCGCATGCAGTGCGACGTCACTTATCCGCGCGCTTATTCAAAAACACAACACAAGCGTAACGTGTGAACGTGTTGAACGCGAGCCTCATGGTAAGTGGAGTGGAGGGTGTTAGGTTTTATTTTCGCTACGGAATTTCTTGATTTGGTCGCCGCGCTCAAAGCCCGCGTAAAAGCTATGCAGTAGCTTAATAATAATAGTAATAATTGTTTGGTACTATTGTTTATTGTTCACCGGTAATGTACGCGATTATAAAAAGTAAAAAACTTTAGAAGCAACAAATAATGTACGAAATTAACAAGATATAAAACTAGTGTTTATACGTCTTATGTCTTATGACGTTGTCACGTTCAACTGTCGTCAGTAAACCGGCTTTACAGACAACCGATTTTTTTTTTATTACTTAGATGGGTGGACGTGTTTACAGCCCACCTGGTTTTAAGGGGTTACTAGAGCCCATAGACATCTACAACGTAAATGCGCTACCCACCTTGAGATAGAAGTTCTAAGATCTCAAGTATAGTTACAACGGCTGCCCCACCCTTCAAACCGATTCGCATTACTGCTTCACAGCAGAAATATGCGCGGTCGGTGGTACCTACCCGTGCGGACTCACAAGAGGTCCTACCACCAGTAAAAAATATTGACTGAACTTGTCGCAAGAGCACATACATACATACCTTCGGGTCGATATTATGGCCTCAGTAGTCGAACTTAATTACAGACAGTTCGTTCCCGAAATAAATTCTTGGAAAATCGAAACAATAGTTTCATTTATCGCTACCACATCATAAATAATCGACAAGTTATTATATATACTTGTATCATATTACGGTATCAGAATCTCAAATACCTTTTATAACATCCATCACTCGCGAGGTACAATAGCTTGTGCGTTAAAGGAGCGTGCTCAATGTGTAAACAAAACATGTGTTTTGTCTTTATGTTCGTATTTTGACTACCGATGGGACTGCGCCTTAAACATCAGAAGAATAATAAATTTCAAACAAGACGTTACAATGTATTAAAGTTTTGCAGGATGTAAATTACGGGTCTTAATTATCCGTCTTCAGCTACGTACCTAAGCTTGCTTGTCAGCAGATAATCATACTATCCATATGTCTAGAAGATGAACGTTTTCACGAATAAGTCTTTTGGACTTAGAACTTGCTATAACTTTGCAAATATGTTATTCAAATGGAACTGTATAACTCATCTTTCCTCATTTTTGAATTCCGAGAAATCAAATACGTTATATTTAACAACTTCCCGGATTGATAAAATACTTTTAGGGTACAAACTCGCATTCATTTTAAAATTTTTGGAAAACCTGATTATTTTAGTTTTCGTAGATATATCTATCTTGGAATATTAGCAAATACAGAGATCACTTACGATCTCTTGGTGAATTACTTTGGTCTGAAGACGGATGATGCGGTAGTAAAAAAGAGAGGGCAAGATCATTTAAATGAATCCTTCAAAGCAATGAACTATACGAATCCACTGGTGACGATTATAGGCGATCCATAAAGATTCTTTAGAAGAAGATTCTTGCCTCTTCCCACATTATATGGTATCAGCGCGGTATGACCTCTTATTATGCTGCATAGAGATTTGGCATGTCTTTTAAAACTTAAAGGTTTATGGAACCATACTATTATTTAGGAACAATAGTCCCTAGATAATAATAGTGTACTGACACTCAAGGCCAAATCTTTAAGGAAACATATTTCTTAAAGCTTAGGAAATATCGAAAACCGTGTTTCTGATAAAACTATAAAAGGATAAAAGAAAGACTTCCTTATCTCCGGCGCCGGGACGTCTTCCGCTTCCTAACTCTTATCAAATGTCCAACCGCGCGGGGAAAATTGATTACTTTCTGTTTTGTCTGCTTTGTTTGTTTGTTATGTTAGCCAGATAAGTTAGATAATCCTGAATGTTTACGAAGGAGCAATCTGCTTAACATCACCTACAGTCAAATCTTGGGCTTATTTTTTAATCTTCATAAGTCATAGTCACAGTCCAGTCCACGGAAGAAATTAATAAAGTCAAAATTGAATCCATAAAAGTATTTCTATCGAATTAGGTGATCGCGGTGGTTCCAGCAAATTTTGATATTCATTAAATGAGCCGCGGTTCAGAAACACAAGAATTTTGACAGTGAATCAAACTATTAAATATCCATATCATTTTGAATCTTAATTTGAAAGGAAAACTTTTAAGGTAACGTTCGAGAAGACTTGAAGATCACAGGATCTGTTTTAAAACTAAATGATTTAAAATTTTAGGACTGTCAGTAATTTAATATCAAATTAAGCTGTGCCTTGCTGCTGATCCTGTCCGTAGGTATTACGAGAAGGAGGCATTAAGCCTTATTCACATACATGTTATAACATAAGATCACAACTCTGCTCTGAGGAGAGAATGAAAAACTGTCCAAGAAGTAGGAAGTAGTTGATAGAAATTAAGTTTATGCTGATTTAGATCTAGACAACGCTATTTTATACTCTGAGGTGATCACATTTGATACATGTAAGTAGTAGGCATCCTGATAATCATAGATCCACGCCAACCCTTACGTGTAATTATGAAATAAAACGGGTGGACGTGTTAAAACCCGCAAGGGTAGCTGCCACAATTCTTTCTATATCTATCGTCGATCATCATACGTCCTGCGAATTGAAGGGTAAAAATCTATGATTATGAGTATGAAATCATCACTTTCTCGTATCTCAAGGTAGAAGACGAAACTTTGCGGTTTCTATCAGCTCCACAAAATAGCTAACGTCAGGCAAGAAAATATTATTTCTAATTTAAAAAAGAGGCTCCTTCTTGTCTCAGCTCTCTGATAGTGTATATTGCAGGACCCTAAATAGCTATAACTAATATTCCTATATCTGCCACATAACATTAATTTTTTCGCATATACTCGTAAACTTAAACTACTATGTTTCTCATAAGAATAAAATTTTGACCCATTTTCCCGATCGTACTCATCACTGAGTCATCACAGGCAACTACAATTTTTGATCGCACACCCAAACAATAATTAATTCTTGTAAGACGAAATGCGGAAACGTAAGTCAAATGAAAATGGCTAGGAACTTAGCACTATCAATAACTTTATCATTGATAGATGGTGTAAGCGTCGCCATGTCGATTCCCGGTCGCTCCCATTGTCCGAGTGACGGATCGATGTGACATTAGATTGCATCAGATAAAGTGACAGTTACCGAATCGATTTAACATTCATCGATTAATGTAGTTCTAGTTATATGATTCAAGAATTTAGAAGAACTAGTGGCCCAGCAGTAGTCGAGATTAGACTACAATTAATTTAAATTATAAGCTTATTATTATGGTTCTAACAATAATTCTAATTGTATTCGTCAAAGCTGCACTATAGATCAATAATATTAAAGACAAACAATATTAATCTATTTTCAATTCGACCACAGACTTTAAACAATAACAAAAGTTTCCCAATTGACAGTAAACAAAGAGTATAGTTTTATCTATGGGTGTGTGTCAAATACATGGTAGTGTGTGTAATGTTTTCTTTATTGATTTAATGTATCTTTTATGCATTATTTTAAAAAAATATTAGGATTGTGCACTCCTTCTCTATATTCTCTATAAGTGTGGAAAATTTCATCCTCCTCCGTCCGCGCAATTTTCGTAAAAAGTTTTTGCTTCACGTATTAATATATAGATAAACAGTCGCGTTTCTTCTTTAGTCGTACTAATAGTTAATGTTATTAGTAAACTCTTATTGTTTGCTGCCTGTCCTATAATACTATATAAATTTTAATCGATTTAAGAAAAATCGTTTTTATTTATTTATTACCACAACGGACATGTGAAAAGTGCAGACAGCCAAGACGCTACGGACCGAGCGAAACCACGATATTTAATTGATTTCAAGCTACATTTTTTCAACGTAAAATGTTTTATTTAAACATTTTAAAAAACACTAATTATATATTACTTGACTGATGCTTACCGTAATCTATAATTTTAGTCGTGATCAGTGAAATATTGAGAACTCTTTAAAACTAAAAATCAGAATAAGAACCCGTTCAATAATAGTGCTTAGAATGTAGACAACCGCCAAAGTTTAGAACGATAATAATATTTTGGATACAGTAGAACATTTAATTTTATATACAAAATTATTTTACTAATAATACCTCCGTGAGTGTTTCCAGCATACATTCTATTCCTCGAAGAGTCTCATTAAATTCATAATTAATAAATCTACAGCATATATCAGTTTATAAAAACCAGAAAATTAAAAACTCCACTAACAAACGCAACATTGTTACGAAACTATACAAGATTTCTAGGACGCCATAAAGAAAAATCTGATTGATCATAACCACCCTTCATAATAAGGTTCGTGTCTCAAGGCTATTATGATAATGGCGCGCTGCGACGCTCGGAAACTAGATAGCATCGCATCGCGCGCACTGGACAATAACCCTTACTAACATTCATTTATAATAATTTACATAAAATATTTAGCTGGAAGCGTAATCGATTGTTCTTTCTGTGCGTGAATTGTAAAAAGGATATGAGACACCAGAGAAATTATTGGCCAATTTAAATAATTGCGCATATTATGAATCACATAAAATAAGTATGTATTATAGAAATTGTTCATAATAAATTCAGTTAAGAAAAGCTGCAAACCGTTAATACTTTTCGCAAAGTCGTCGTTAGTCATAAAGTACTTTTACGTCGTCGTGGCCTAAAGGATAAGACGTCCGGTGCATTCGTATCAAGCGAAGCACCGGTGTTCGAATCCCGCTGGCAAGTACCAATATTTCTAATGAAATACGTACTTAACGAATTTCGCGATTAACTTCCACGGTGAAGGAATAACATCAAACCCGTAAAATTATAATTTGTGTAATGACTGGTGGTAGGACGTCTTGTGAATCTACACGGGTAGCTACCACCGCCCTGCCTATTTCTGCCGTGAAGCAGTAATGTGTTTCGGTTTGAAGGGTGGGGCAGCCGTTGTAACTATACTGAGATCTTAGAACTTATATCTCAAGGTGGGTGGCGCATTTACATTGTAGATGTCTATGGGCTCCAGTAACCACTTAACACCAGGTGGGCTGTGAGCTCGTCCACCCATCTAAGCAATAAAAATAAGAAAAACCTAAGAACTCATATCTCAAGGTGGGTGGTGGCATTTACGTTATAGATGTCTATGGGCTCCAGTAACCACTTAACACCAGATAGGCCATGAGTTCGTCCACCCAACTAAGCAATAAAAAAAAGTATAACATGAGCTAAATATTATACCTAATATCATTTGGGATCTGGCCTGTAATAATAGTACCACCCCAAAGCGATTCACCGGAAAATGGACAGGAACGTTCTCTGAGTCTTATATTACCTGACTGGGATCACTAACCCGTATTTATTGGTGGTAGAGTGTATTGTAAGCCCGCACGGGTAAGTACTACGATCTTGATTACTACCATAAAGCAGTCACTTTGAAGGGTGGGATAGTTGTTATACGATACAAATGTGGACGTGAACACAACTGTAGCAAAAAAAAGTTATCACACTTTCGATGCACGTAATATGCATACCCTTTAGATAATAAATAATTAAGAGCAATAAATAAACAAGAAAAACAACTACGTTTGACAAGAAGCTATAATAACCTCTAAGTTTTCCTCCCGCAAACAACTGCCCGTACAACAGTAATTAATTAATACGTGAAGCAAAAACTTTGTATCCCTTTTTACGAAAATTGCGCCGACGGAGGAGTATAAAATTTTCCACACTTATAGAGAATATAAAGAAGAAGTGCACAATGCTAATATTTTTTTTAAATACTGCATAAAAGATACATTAGATCAATAAATAAAACATTACACACACTACATACCATGTATTTGACGCACACACGCATGCATACTATTTATTGTCAAACTTTTGTTCTTGACGTCTCTTGTCAAATTGAGAATAGATTAAATATTGTCTGTCTTTGTTAAGATTGTTTTATAGTGTAGTCTTAGCGAAATTTGTGATTATAGAAGCATAAAATACAATCATAATAGTGTACAAACTTACAATTCCAATTGATTATAGTCGAATTTCGACTACCGCGGGACCTCTAGTAACAGTAATTACGTGCTTAACAAAACTGATGCTTGCGTTTCTAAATGCAATATTTCCATGACTTGTTATCCAAAGATCACGTTTTCCTGATGTAAGAACTCCTACTTTTGTCCAAAAATTTTAAGAAAGCCCCGATTTCGACACTTTCGTATCCTGTGTTTTCCATCTCGTAGACAAACAACTTGGACATTACAGCCTCAAAGCATAAGCTTTGAGTCACAGTTTTTTTAAATTCCTTTGTAAGCCCGAATGGTGAGTAGTTACCGTCAGTCATGGACTTCAGCAATCCCAAGGGCAGAGCCAAGCCGCTGCCTACCGTTAAGTACTCTCCACAAGCCTCGTTTAATGAAAGACATGTCATATAGTTCGGGAAACATTGTGGAGGGGAGCTCATTCCAAAGCCGGATGGTACGTGGCAAAAAATATCTCTGGAACTGTGGATTAACGGAGTATCTCCAGATAGTATGGATGAACTCTACTCAACTTGTAATACATAACGAGTAGGCCACGCTTGAAATCGGATAGTATGATTAATTTCGAAGCGAAAATTGGCCGAATCTAATATCCTATCCCATCCTTATCCGGGTAAATATAATAAATTTACCCGTGCGCGCTCACCATAAGATCAGTAAAAACGACAAGTGACAAAATTTATTTTTAGAGATAAAACTGTATTGCATCATATGTATTGTAATATTATTATTTATTTAATTTTATTTTTATTGCTTAGATGGGGGGACGAGCTCACAGCCCACAAGTAGGCAGGGTGGTAGTACCTACCCGAACGGACTCACGATACGTCCTACTACCAGTAAAAAACTACTAAATATTGATACCGGCATCTCGTTTTTACCATCGCACCGCCCGCCACCGGAGTAGAGTTCATCCATACTACCTGGAGCCACTGCGGTCATCCACAGTGCGTTTCCAGAGGTCTTTTTTGCCACGTACCAGTAAAAAAAAAAAAAAAAAAAAAAAAAAAAAAAAAAAAAAAAAAAAAAAAAAAAAAAAAAAAAAAAAAAAAAAAAAAAAAAAAAAAAAAAAAAAAAAAAAAAAAAAAAAAAAAAAAAAAAAAAAAAAAAAAAAAAAAAAAAAAA